>JAGDYQ010000131.1:2561051-2684674 GCA_021962125.1 Bulinus truncatus | reverse complement strand
TCAACCAATGTCAATAGAAAACTTAAACACATTGTACTGAAGACAACATCCAATATCTTAGAAACACAATCTGGCATAAATAACTAATTTAATATCACTAAGATTTTTTTTTATATAAGTTTACTGAAGACACAGCAAGAAAGCATGATGCACATGATTCCACAAACAGGCATTACTTTATGTATTCATAAATGTTTCTCTTGACTATTTCCAGACTATTTCCAGAGAATACAATTATTTACAATGCAAAGGCTATATATATATATATATATCTGGAAAAAAGTTATATCTAAACTATAACCTTTATTCAAAAGCATTGTCCACAGCAAGTCAAACAACACAGAAAACATGCCCAGATAACATCTACATGAGACTTTTCCACCATTCTTGACCAATGTCCTTTTCTAACATCTATTAACAAAACACGGTCCGAACCGCCCAAAAAGGGCTTGTGTGCCTCTGAACCAGTGACAGTAGCAGCAAGGTGCAGACAACAGCATCCACTTTATACAAGTCAGTAATGAGGGCTGGCTCTTTTTAATTTAATTTTTTTTTAACCACAAACAAGTTTAATAAGTACAAATTTAAACAATCATTTAGCTGTCTTCACATTACTAAAAGTTTATTTTAAAAATCTCTTAGAAATATATAAAGTCTTTTCTTTTTACTGCAAGCCCTTACCATGCATCTGTTTAAATGGTTACATTTTAATTAGACCATATTTATAAGATAAATCGATAACTGATCAAATTCACAGCTAGCTCGTTTCTGAGATCTAGTCAGCCCACACAACTGTTACCTGAAACACATCCTGTAGCCACAAACCCATCTCTTGTAATTTTTTGCAGTCCTGCATTTTTACCATCTATAAACGCACGATCATAAAAAAAAAAAAAAGACAAAAACAAAAAAGAATTACAAATCAAAAAAAAAAAACACACTCTGAGGTCAGGGGTTAACATCTAGCTAAAACGTTTTTAACAGCTTTCTTCATAATAAAAGACACATTTTTAAAATGAATACAATAAATATATGTGTAAGTATCCTTAAAAAAAAAAAAGAGTTAGTAAAATTATAGAATTTAACAAGGTAGTTCACTAGATTTTAGTGAAAAAATTTTCTAGTTGAAAATTTTTTCTAAATTCCTCTAATAAAAAATGTAAGAGTAAAAAAAAAATTTCTTTTTACTTCAAATTTTTTTTTTTAATTTGAACATTCAAAATATTTGATGTGAAATTTTTTAAATTATATTTTCACAGGCTGCAAAACATATGCAATCATTAAGTCGAGATTAAACTACACACCAATTATGGAGTTTGTAAGCCTAAGTAAGACACCAACCGGTAAGGGAATATCGACACTACTACGCTACAAATTATTTCTATACAACATTGAATGAAGGAGACAATATTTTGACCAGTTTTTTTTTTTTTTAAATCTATTCACTCTTAACTGTCTATAAGTCAAGACAAATTTTCCTTGATATTTGCCAACAAACTGTTGATCAGCATCAGCATTATATAAAATATGATAAACACTTTAAGTGAGTTTTTTTTTTTTAAAGCCTTTGTAAAAATTAAAAACAACAACAGAGACAAACATCAACATTAAACATGCAGAGGGAACATTTAGACCCACATAAATGAATGAGCAGCTCTATAGCGGATTTTTATTCAACAAACTTTATCGGCATAGACCACTTTTGATTGGCCAGCCTTACGTTAATTTTAATTGGGTTTAACAATATGGATTTTATTTTCGGAATTCAAGTTTAACTCCTTCAATCAATCCGTGCGTATTATCACATATTAGCAGAAAAAAAAACATTTTAATGATCGCCAAAAGACTGATATTAAGGAGATTAATTTATTTTTTTAGTAATAAAAATGGAATAAAAAAAATGGTCATGCTATCAGTCTACAGAACTGGTCAGTAGAGTTTCAAAAACAAAGAAAAAAAAAAAACAGCCTGATGGACAAAAACAATCCAGTGATCAAAGAAAAAAAATTTGAGTAAATAAATATAAAGCAATTCATCGATATACCCTTTCATGTGCATCAGAGACCATGTTTAGACTTTCATTTTCAAACCGAAATTGGCTCTGCATGAGGAAGAAAGCAATGATTTAAACACACTTTAAAGTATTTAATGGCAAAAGGACAGAAAAGGCACTAAATCATTAAATAATTATTTAGATAAAATAAAAAAAAAACAAAAAAAACTAGACATTAATAATAAGATTAAGAAACAAAAAAAAAAAAAAAAAAGGGAAAATTTAAGCATTATTTGAGCATTAAAAAGATAAAAAAATAAGAGCATAAAATTATACAAAACAAATAGGAAATGATGATGTAATCAAGGCCATCAAATACATTTTTAATGATAGATTTCTTATTAAGCTTAATTAAATTTTAGAAAATAACAAACAAATACAAAAATCATTCATGATGTGGAGCTTGATATAAAAAGTATAAGCTTAGAAAAGTTGGCCATGAGATACGTGGTGTTAATTATCAGTAATGAAGATTGAAAAGAAAAGTTAAAAATATTAAATTTAAACCATTTTTTTTTACTACATGTAACTTAAAAGAAAATCGAGAAATAATACAAATAAGTAAATTTTTCAATTAAGACAAATGTTTTACTCAATGAATATAACGATAATGGAAAATGAACCAAACGTAACTGACAGCAAAGAAAAATTTAAAAGTTAAAAAAAAAAAAGAACTATAAAAAAAGAATCGTTTTATTAAATCGTGTCGGCAACTATTTGTTAAAAAAAATTAAATCAATAAATAAAACAGTCATATTACTGAGAAAGACAAATTATATATAAACTGAATTAAGCTTTCAATATTCTACGAAATGAAGTAAAAGTGAAAAAAAAACATAAGCTTCTTGATCCAGCACTTGACTAAGAGTTTTACCTTGTATCCTGGGCCTAAGTGATACATCGCAAGTATCTGCTGGGGCAACAGAGCGTCGCTGAACAGGTAGATTGTGGACATCTGACCACAGAACATATCTTCTGGATCTCCATCAACACTGGAGCCAATCAAACATTTATCAAAGGGCTTTATTTGAAGATGAAATAAAACATTTAAAATATAGGATTGGTTGCAACACATCAAAAAGGCAATACAATAAATAAAAAAGGTCAAAAAGTCCCATGAAGAATTCCTCAACAGTGGTAAAAAAAAAAATAAAATTAAAAAGTTAACAGCCCTAACATCCTCATGATCTATACAAGAGGTTAAGAGACTCACATCGGAGGTAGACACAAGCCAGGACATGTCTGCTGAAGTATGCAACTGACCATCGACATAGCATCGGACTTCTGACTTACTCCAACGATTGTAGACGTGAACTATTGTGATCATGTACCACTGGGAAAACAAAAAGCAAAAAAAAAAAATTGAGAACTTTAAACAAAATCAAAATTACATCATTTTAATAACTGCTCATGACCATTTATGGCTGTAAATTGTAAATTCTTTGTCTTGAGTTCAAACTTGATTTTTTTTTTTTTTTTACCATCATTATTGGCTTTTTTATTTAATTTTGTTATCTGCTTATTACAGCCAGGACTCAAATTATATGAGACCTGATCTATAAAACATTAAATTTTTATAAGTTTCTAATCAAATAAGAGGAATGAACACAAAGTAGCATCAACACTGACCTGTCTGGGCTGAAAGTCGTATTTAACACAATGCTGGAAGCCTTTGCCTTTGATCTTCATAGCTGTAATAACTAGTGATCCACCAACAAAGTGTGCAGAGTAGCCGATGCCTTTGCTAGTGCGGAAACTGGATAAAGAAACGAATTAACAAACGGTGAGGTGAAAAGTGGCTAAATTATTAAGAGTGTTCTAAATTTTTTTAAATATTAATAAATTTGAATAATTATTTTTTTCTTTTTAAAAAGATAAATAAATTTCACAAAGCTCCATGAAAAGGACAAAATGTACAAATTTTTCAGTAACATTGATCAAAATATCCAAAACTTGAGCTTCCTTCCCTAGGAATAATAAGAGAATACTACAGCTTGCAAATATAATATGTTAGACACAACTTTTTCTATCTATATAAAGTATATTCAAATGGTCCTGTAATAAAAAATTCACGTTAAAAAACTCCTGACTCCAGTCAAAAGTTACACATAATTCTAGAAATGTTTTTCACCGACCAGTATAGATAAGGTTTCTCTCTCTCCACATTGACACCGGTCACAGGGTCCAGTCTGATCCAGCAAGAAAATGACCACCCGTTCTGGTAGGGCCAGGTTTTTATGGGTGGCAAAGCAATGTGCTGATAGTTTCAAATAGAAAAGGTCAAATTTGACATCTTTACTGTACAGTATTTTTTGTCATATGATTTGTGTATGCATCATATCTTAGCAGTTATTCTTAAATTCATTTTGGTAGCATCCCAATATATAAGAAAAAGTAGCGTGATATTATTGAAAACATAAATTTGGCATGAAATTTATCCTGATAACATTTACAGTTAACATACTGATATGTAAAATAAATACTGCATTTTACGGCCATCTAGAAGCACCTGACCATTGGTTGCACCCAGTTTTTTAGATCAGAAAAACTACAATGCCAAACTTAGATCAATATTCAATCCTTACCGATCCTTTCTTGCCAGGAAAACTGAAAAACTCATCAGGTCCCTGTCTTTGGGGCATGTGGCGCAGAACAGAGATTAACTTGGTGGAGTGGCGTTGCTAAAAGTAAAATTTAAGAAAAAATTGTTTACAGTCTTACCATCATTCAATTTAACAGACAGTAACAAAATATAGGATTCACTTTTCAAATTTAGGTAATGCCTTGTTTGATGTTATATATTTCAAAAAGAAGAATTATGAAAATCTTACCACTCTGAACATATATGATGCACCATTTTTACAAAAGTGACACTGCAACTTTCACAATGTCCACAGTAACTCACTGAGACATTAAGACATCGATTTTTATCAAAACAAACCTGTACTCACCCACACATTGTTCTTGGCTTTCATCAGAGCAAACATGTACTTGAGTTCCTTGACAGTGATGCTGTAGCTGGCCAGCGTCCCAAGCATGTCTATAATCAAATCTACACAAGACAAAACATTTAAGTGAGTTATTACATGAACTAGACATACTGAGAGGTTAAAAAAATTATACGTCTTCTTGTCAGAAAATTCCACAGCCCTGTGACTTAACGACATTTTGTTTATGTATGAAACCTTTACGGGCTGCGTACATTTGTAAGGAAAACATAAATACGTCTCGTTGAATATAATTATAATGTACTTTGCTTTATTCACTTTTTAATGATTTTTTTTCTTTATGTTAGAAATAAAACATGAGATATCAGAAATTTAACAAAGTAAAGCAAATAATTAAATATGAATAACCAACTCCCGTAAAAAAAAAAATATTTTCTTTACATCAACTTATTCCAAAAACCAGGAAGCTGAAAAAAAAAAAAACTCAAAGTGCATGAAATATTTTAAAAAACAAAATTGTAATTTTAATAGACCCACACAAAATATAAAATAAAGAAATGATAAGCTGGACGTCAGGGGTGATAATTAAAATGAGGGAATCCACTTGCAGTTACCCCCTCTCTAAATACCAAAAGAAAAAAACAAAACAAGTACATGGCCCTAATGATGAACAGACAAAAACAACCGGGGGTGCTGAGACAAATAAAACTTTTTTATTTTTGTTCTAAATAAATGAATGGATGTATGAAACATGTGCAGCCAACACCAACAAGCAACAAGATTTGAAAATGGACAACCCACAATCTTAATCAACTAAAAAAAAAACATTTTGAAGCTGATGAGGAATTAATGATGATGATTAAAAATGAAAACATTAGTTAATTAACAATGAACACAGACTGTGCACATTATAAGAGGTGATCATTGCCCCACAATAAAAAAAAATAAAATTGGACATGCACCAGAAAAAATAAATCTTCAAAATATATCAGGTGGTGGTTCTAGTAAAAATAGTGTGGGCAGATAAAAAAAAAACTAACAACTAGTAATTGATAAAAATTTTAGAGCAAAGTCAAGCAGGCATAAAAATTATGTTCTTAAAAAAAAAATTGGCTAAGTTAATGAATGGGTGAAGAAACCGATGATTCGATGTTTGGAAAGAATGTTTCACTGTTAGCGTTTCTCAAAGGCACAGACATGGCACCTGATTGTAAGGGGGAGGGGTGTTTTAATTTGACTGTAGTACTCAGGTTTGTAACACCGAAGGCTGTCACCAAGGCTCTGGGTCCACTGGGTCACAACACTGACATGCTGAGCTAGACATATACAATGTTACGATTTAGGTCTCACACCAGACACACTGGTGGGCATGCTCTGTACACAAGACTAGTCAATAGGTCGACCGTACAAAATAATACTAGAATAAACAAACTAATACACTACCGTGAACATTACAACACCCTTATACCACCTCCACCCAGTGTCGGCTCACACAACACGGAAGAAGCCGCCCCCCCCCACTCCATACTCCTCAAACTGCTAGAGTGCAGCTAGAGGAGAAGGCTTTAATCTCGTGTTATTGTCCCCTGTCAGGGGCTAATAAATCTCGGGGCCCTCCCTTCATCAACTCACCCTTATATCCTAGCTCCACCACTCCCCTCTTCACAATGTCCCAAACTTTCCACAAGTACAATGTTTTAATTTATTTGTCCCCACCTACAGTGGCTACTGATGCGCTCCTCCTAGTTCAGGGCGCCGCACAGTAGGTTAGTGAACCGCACTGACCTGTATATCGAATACTTCGTATCCAACTCTCATCGATCTCTTCTAGAATGTATTGATCGGGTCATTGGAAGTCCGCTGATCAATGTCTCCATACAGGTCTTATTATTTCACTGCCCACGTCTTCATGACCCACCGCTCCCCCCCTACCCACCCACCCACTCCGGCTCAGTACTTGCCCCCTCCCCCCACACACACATTGATCCATAAATGAACGGCTTCATTCCGCATTCAATCCCAGTGAGCACCACACACCCGTCACCATTCAAATCCACTGACCTATATTATGCCCACATCTTGACGAAATGTCCAGGATATGCATTTCTCTTTCCTTCGGTTTCACACATGATCAATGTCCTAGTAATCTACCCACTCATACGGAATACAGTAACAGAATGACTTCTCCAGGTTCCAGAAAGCTATTATTCTCGGATTCGCACAGTTCAAATATACACACACGTATATATTCATCGCTGAAATCTAAAGTTTAAAATTTACCCCCCAATGCCCTTAACTTATAGAACAGATATGCTGCCAGCCCAGCCCCCTCAACATCAACGATATTTTGGTCTGGACTTGGACGACTGCTCGTCGAAATCAGTGTCTTACTGTTATTGATTTGATTGGCGCCTACAATGAAGATACGTTACACAAACACATTGTTTCGGGTGAGACATTGTATCAACTCGTAGTTGGCCCCTCTAACTCAATGGCAGTGGCGTAGCGAGCTTAACTTGCGCCCGGGGCAGAATACCTTTTTTTAGCGTCCCCCCCATTCGAATACATAGAGCCTAATATTATATGTAAAACATACCATTTAGCGCCCCTTTGTGGGTAGCGCCCGGGGCATGATGCCCCCTTGCCCACCCCTCGCTACGCCACTGCTCAATGGTTCACAAAGTATGGGTCAATGCCCACAAACATTTTTTTGTAATTACTCAAGCGAGAATATATATTATTTATTAAAAGCGTTTTACTTTCTTTTATCATTTACTTTCTACCTTACACGTGACTCACAATAATCGAACATGTTTATTAGTGAATGGCGATCCATACATCATTTTTTCCCCTGTTTGACTATCAAGAGTCTGTCAAGACATCAGACATATCTCCTAAGCTTCCCCCCACCCCCCCCTCTTCCCATCCCACGTTTGTATCTTCAATGTATCCCGCAAAGCCAAATTAAGCAAATCTTTTTAGTCCGAGGCTAATGCAGTCCAATCCCAGGGTCACGTCACGCCAGTGAAGTCACATTTGAAGTGTTCCATCCCGAGGTTATCTTCAAGTTACAGCATGGGGGGATGTAACATCACGGAATAACTGGCAGAGGCGTCGCTCTGTGACAAATATTCAAGTAACAACAATACGGGAATGTAACATCGCGGAATAACAACTTATATTGCATCTACATACAGATACGATTAAGAGCCCACCCCACCTAATTCTTCTGTAAAGTTTTATAAGGGTAATTTATTTATTTTTAAATCTCCATCTGCCCACCTAATCACTACACCGCCAAATTTATATATATATATATATATATATATATATATATATATACATACATATAATGCACCGGCAACGTAAGGCGTGGTGATATAGATGTAAAATCAAAAGTTTACTCTCAGGCTCAAAAAGTTACAGAAAATAACTTAAGTCTATGGTGGAATTATCGAGCCAGTCGGGAGGTAGAGCTCGGACAGAACGCATGCAAATGGAGTCTTTTAATTCTGGAGACGGAAGCAATTGTTTCAATGAATGAAATTTAGGCAGAGAATAAAACTTTCAAAGAAAAAAAAAATGCGTATACGGAAGAAGCCGGATAAAGTCAATATTTTTACAGGAGAGGGGAGGGGGGAAGGGGTAGGTGGTAAGAAAAACTCTTTTTTTCCCCCTTCTATTTGCTAATTTAAATGCTAATTTTTAGATTTAATGTAAGCGAGAGTTTTTCTTCTAACGTGGACAGCAGTCGGTACATGTTGACGACACGGAAGACTTACGGTCATCAGTCAGCAAATGTCCAGCGCATTTTCCCTACATGCGCTTCGACCCTCCACCCACCCCCTTTTGAGGTCAGGTTGACCTTTTTCTCCAAACCTTTCCTCCCGCCAGGTCCGCCGGACGAAGGTTGAATAAATCTCAACGGTCCGGCCCTAAAACAAATAACGTTCAAGATAATCAGCCAGGGAGAGAGGACTTCTCGCGTGAGAAGGGACGAGACCTCTGGCACAGTGGAGGTAATTGTGGGAAGGGGGGGGGGGGGTAGAGAGTGAAGGCTACTCAGCCTCTCGATGGTCCTTGTGAATCTCTTAGGGCGATAGTTCATTTTACAGCCCCGGCACCTTACTAAAGGGATACATGTGGGAGATGGTTGGGTGAGTCGGAGGAGGCGTATAGAGATAGGTGTCGTTTCTAATCGAGTCTGAGGGGTGAAGGGGGGAGGTAGAACTCTAGTTCAATTTTTTTTTTTCTAAAAATAGGATAAAAGTGAAACATGCACACAGAGAAATCGGAAATATCGGAACTAAAAGACAGCATATCGATTTTTTGTTTGTTTCCCTTATTACCAATTCCTAAAAACCGATTCTTTAACATTGAATCCTCAAGTTTCCACCCATTTCTTGCACATTTCACCAAGTCCGTATTGGAATCGGAGGGGGGGGGAGATCAGCAGCAAAGGAAAATAACGAGAATCGTGTCGAGATCGGTAGAAACTTCAGAATCGGCACCTTCACTGGTTAATTTTTATTTTTAATGGAGGGGGGGGGGAAAGTTTCCAAGCATTAAAAACTCAACGACTTAGAGCCAACAGTCATCAACAACAAACCAAAAAAAAATATTGTGGGGAAACAGTAATCGAACTGAAAGTAAATCTCACACCCCTTTGCCCCACCCCCAACCCAAAGCAAGTAATTCCTGGAGGGGGGGGGTTCAGGGAGGGAGTTGGGGTAAGAGAGATGGGTCGCATCAAAATATCAGCTCTTGTTTTTGGGTCGCCGGTCAGAGAGAGAGAGAGAGAGAAACCAACCTGTAAAGAAATAAAAAAAAGAAATAAAACAAGCTTTCACAAATTAAAGGTTTAAAACAATACAACTTGGTCATGCTTCATGCACGTGTTGTGTTTGGACACCCCCCCCACACACACACACACACCCTGAGCAACATCAACATTTAAAAAAAATGATCTTTTTTATTTATTGTATTATTTTAAATAAGGCAAAGTCGATAGCATTGTTGTTCGTAGTGACTCCATCAAATTTTGTCTGCCAATTAAAAAAAAACTGCTTTGGTAGGAAAGGGGGGGGGTCGACACACCGCGAACCAATGAACGTAATAGTTCACACGTACAACGATAACTCGGTTTTCATCGATAAAACAGTGAAAAAAAAACGAAAAAAAAAAAAACAACAAATGGACGAAAACCGGGGTATGACTGTTGATGAAGGGGGGTGGGTGGGGGATGATGCTCACCTGTACATACTGTCTTTAACGCAATATGTACATATACATACACTCGAGAGCTACGTGCGATTCATTACAATAAAGGACAATAAAATGTTGTACATATAATCAGTAGGCAGCCCAAACATAAAAAAAAAACACACGTCATGCCGAGACAAACGGGCAACTGGGCATGCGCACAACAGGATAAGTTCGAAAACTCACTCAAAGGCGCAATCCCTTCTTCGTGTTAGTAAGGGGAGACAAGTATTAAAACTAGTTGTCAATGACATTAAAAACAGAGACAAGCAAAATGTTAGCCCCAAAGTATTTTGACAATATAAAATAAATAAATAAATATATATATATATATATTAGGGCTGTACCGGAATCCGATTCCGGTTCCTGTTAAGCCGGATTCCGGCAGTTTTAACAAATCCGGTTCCGATTCCGGCTCCGGTTAAAATGTGCCGGATTTAAGCCGGATTTCTTTGTTGTTTGAAATTTGTAAGAAATTTTTTTTAGCCCAACATAATTTTGAAATATTTAGCGCTATACAATTAAATTAAAACAATAACTTCCTTTACGTTTTTAAAACTACAATAACGTCGATCGCTTTTAGTTCTGTACGTAAGTAAAAATATATTACAAAGGAAGATTTGAATCGTATTTAGTCTAGTAGTAGTAATACGACACCTTACCTTCCGCTACTTTTGATTCCGTGTATTCTTTAAACTGTATTAAGCTACAAAAGTTTAACTTCTTTAAAGAGCAGACAACGATCTATTTTTGTTTGTTTACAGTATAAAAATAGGTCAATAATTTATTTTTCTGCAAATTTTTTTAATTTAGTCGATTTTAGTGTTGTTTTAGTCCCAGATCATATTTTAGTTTCAGTTTTTATTTCGTTTTTTCTGTAATAATTTTAGTTTTCGTCTAGTTTTAGTCTTGTTGCTAATCTTAGTTTTAGTTCTCGTTGACGAAAAGTCAACATTTTCGCCAACGAAGGTTTTAGTTTTAGTTTTCGTCAACGAAAACAACACTAGTCGATTTTGTCACGATTTGGATAAAATTCCTTGCATATTTAGATAAATAATTTGAAGATACATTTTTAATTGAACATTAAAGTGATATTGATTTAGATTTGAACTGCACTTTAATTTGCGTTCTATGGGAAATTGTCAGATAATGATTTAAAGGAAAATATGAAATAACAAGGTCAGTATATTTTTTTTTTCGGAATTCATTTATTAATAAACATGTTTATTTACTTTCTAAGATATGTTACCCATTTCTTTGTCTGATTGTAATAGAAATCAAGTTAAATTAGGTAAGATTTATTAAAATAAATTTTTAAAACAAAGAACATGTTATTTTGACAGAGTTATCTTTCTTAACTCAAGATTGGGGAAGGGATTTTAGTCATATTCTTCAAGATCTAAATGATTAATACTGTTTGTTGCTATCTATAACTTAACATTTTTATTCTATTTTTCATTCTTATATCTTTTTTATGTTAGGCGAACTCTTACTACTTCGTTCGGAAGAGTTACTATTTAATTTGGTAAAATCCGGTTCCTGTTTCGATTCCGGCAGGATCTAAAAATTACAATCCGGTACAGCCCTAATATATATATATATATATATATATATATATATATATATATATATATATATTTATTTATTTCAGCAAACTTTCTTTTTCTGAAAATGTTTCATTTAAGATGAACTAACATGGGTGAAAAAAACACAATATACTCCTGTGTTAATACCATAGTTTAAAAAGCCACAACTTAAAAATTAACTATTTCCCCCTTTTCCATGAAATATATTTATGTAAACATCACAACCCCCGAATGCCACTTTGATGTGAACATTTACATAGCGGTTCAAAGTGAATACACTGAGGAAAAAAAAAATCGTACATCGTGTGTCTGCATTACTTTCCCTAATAACTGTACTGAGAAACAAAATGTTAATCTAGACCAGTGATGCTAAAATACTGGCCCGCGGGCCAAATTTGGCCCTTTATGATAATTTTTTGGCCCCCCACAAGTTTAAAAAAAATAACATCTCATTATATACATACATGTATAAAAATGATATTTTTGGCCCTCCAAATGTTTTTGGCAGACGATAATGGCCCACAGAAAAAAAAAAAGGTTTAGCATCACAGATCTTGACCATATTATTTTTTTTTTATTTCCTTTCTACGGTAATTGAAGTTGATGTTTTCTTGTAATGGCTTTGAACTTCATCGATTTCTCCATTTCATTCAAACTGTATTTGCCATCTTTTTTTTTCTCTTTCTTTAACGTCAATTAAAATAGCAAAATTTGATGTCCATTAAGGTCAAGTCGCAGCAGTCAATCATTGTGCCCATTTGAATTTCTATAAAAACTAGTGAAAAAAAAAATTCTGGAAGACTGGGCCAATTAGCTGTAAAACAAGATAACGTGCGTTAAAAGAGAAAAAAGATTTAGGCTTCCAGCCGCCGAAAAACTTCGTTTGACTGCAAACACGCGTTTAAGTTGGCAACAGGGTCGCCATATTGGCGGTTTTACCGCCAGTTTGGGGGGGGGGAGGTTCATATATTGGACTCGGGCGGGAACTATTTTTTTTTTAAACTGGCTGGTTTGCGGGGATTTTGGCTGCGTTCAATGTATTACACGTTTTAAATTTAAGAGATAAAATGAATGGATGAAATGATATTTCAATCAAACAATTATTTATAACCTGTTTTAAACCAAGTGTGTGCATTTGAACAGACAAACATTAGAGCCAATCGTTTTGAAATCGTAACCTATTACCGTAAGCCTTTTTATAACATTGACCGATGTTACTTTTGGGTAGGAAGAAGTGCTCGCTGCAAGGGGGGAACAACTTAAACGCGCAATAGAAAAAAAAATTCATGAATTCGTCAGCTGAGAATTATGTGGCTCTATGTCCACAAAAAGTGATTTTGAGTAAAATGAAATTTAAAGTTCACATTTGTGTACTTGGAACGTATTGAACGGAAAACAACTGTTATGTTGTGAACTCAATTTTGACACTATATATATATCAAAAATAAAGGAGATGGAGCCCACAACGACAAAGTATAAATACTGTAGCTTCAGATGAAAAATTTTCGTTTTTGGACATAGAGCTTCATAATACTCAGCTGACGAATTGTATACATTTGTAAAAAAAAAAAATTGCAAGAAAAAAAAAAGGTATTGACTGTTAACAATTTTTTTTTTTGAAACTGTCTTTAGATCAAATAAAACAATGTCGGCTGCTCTGGTGAAATAGCTTTCTGCGCAAAACATTAGCACAAAGCTGGTCAACAGATTCACGCCGGTCTCCGTGCAGCATGGTGAACAACAAGAAGCCTTGCCTTAGTTTCAACAGCACCCTGTTAACCATTCCCCTGCTTCCACCACTCCCCCCCCCCCCCCCAGCCGTGTTATTTGTTTCATTCAATCAACTGTCTCAAGGCCGGCTTCCTCATACCCCCCCCCCCACCAAGGGCCCATCCCTCTCTCTCCCGCAGCATCAGGTTCATTTCTCGGTCTCTTGTTGTTGTTGTTGTTTTGAAAGGTGGGTGATGTGACGTCAAAAGCTTATTTGTTTATTTTTAACTCTCAACGATTGAAAAAGTTGGAGCAAATTTAGGGGGGGGGGGACAACAGAAATGTAGCCCGTTATGGAAAGCGTACCAGCTGACCTCATACTCTTAAATACTTCATAGTAAAATAGAAACGCTTGCTCGAGTAAAGAGATAAATGATATGGCGAACATTTTGTTAGAGAGTACACGGTGATTAAACTACCTTTTATACGGCTGAATTCACTGGTACGCAAATACCCATATAAAACATTCCTCAGAGTATAAAGGTAACTTACATAAACAGCTTTATCCTTGCTGATTGTAAACTGATTTATTATGTGAAGCTAACTTCTTGTTAACGGGTATATCGAATCTCCCGATGTTCTAGTGTCGAATTTTCAAATAAACAGTCTACGTGATAACTGTAAACCTACTTTTGCCCCCCCTCTCCCTCCTCCCCCCCCCCCCCGTATGTCGTGACGTTTGCGCTGAATTTATATTAGTCAGCAAGCCCCTACATCAGCTATTGGCCCAGTCAAATTCACGAGCCCAACGTGGCCCGCGACTCCAAAAGTGTGCCAACCCCTGGTCTAGCCTAATACTAAACCCGATAGAAAGTCACAAGGGGTCTAGCCTGATATCGGTGCAGTTTTATGAATACACCATGATACGCATGTGTCCAAACAGGAAACTACGGTATAAGAATCTGTTAATTGGGAATGGCAATAAATACATCTAAAGGTTATTTGTGTTGGTGCGCGCGCGTGTGTGTGTGTGTGTAAAGTTGGTATTAATGTTGTATGCTAGTGAACATGTAGTGTGGATGTTATTTCTTACGCTCGTATTATTACGATGTAGATTGCTTCTCTTAAAATAAAACACAGATTTTAAATTTAAAAAAATTCTAAGTTCAATTTTAGACTAAGGGAACACGCGTCAAGCGCTGCATTCCTTGCAATGCAGCAAGAGGAGACAATCGCCATCAATTCTACAAAGGCTATTTTCCCCCCTCCCCAGCACTCTTTCCAACAGTCATTCGCTCCATCCAGGCGTTCACAAGAAATGGACCACTTCTTATCGCCCAGCTCTACAGCTGCGGACAAGTTGTTTTGTTCGTCTCTTTGTTTTGTTTTTTTATCATCATTGTTTCTTTTTTTTTTTTCGATTAATTTCATTTTATTTCTCCAAAAGTATTAAAGAGAATAATGTGATGGCCCGGAATAGCCCGAGCAACAATTGTGTTTTGCTGTTAACGTAATAAATACACACTGAATGTGGAAATGGGTGAGGTGATGGAGTGGGTGAGGGGGGAGGTGTGAACAACGAGTGAGACTGGCAGAAAAAGAACTGATTTGAGTCCAGAGAAGCGGAAGAGGCGTCTTTTAAGAGGGACGAGACTCCGGGGGCGAGGGGATGGGGGGAGGGGGGGTCTGGATTTTTTTTTTGTAAACTGTATCTCGACCCCCCCCCCTTTCTTTTTCCACACCAAAACTTCCAATATGAAAAGCAATGCTGGCCAATCATAAGGATACGTCAGCTAGAGAGAGAGAGAGAGAGACGCGGGAATGAGGACGTAACGACGAGTACAGTCAATGACACACACAGTGACACATACGTCTGATGACCTTAATGTGACCCGGAAGTCAGTCAACCATCACCAATTATTTTGTTGTGCACAATGATTACTAAATAAAACAAAAGAGGTACCGGGGGAGGAGGATGAAAAAATAAATAAATAAAAGCACCAAAAAGAGAATAGAGAGCATCGATGGAGAGAGAAACAGAGAACAAAAAAAAAAATAACCTATTTACCGAACACGGTTCCCTGTATCACTCTGGCAGCTGATTGGTGGACATGTTGAAACACGTGATTTTTTAAATTATAATTTTCTTTTTTAAAATGGTACTTAATAACACTTGCGTGTGAATAGTTCTTTAAAAAAAAATTATTATTTCATTCGATCACAGCCGAATTCACAAATGTATCAATTCAACTAATTTTCGTGACGAAATTACACGGTCAGGCCTTTCAGTATTATTTGAGACAGTTGCTTCTAATTAATGACATGAAGCTTTAAAGAAACTAATGTATTACGGGTGAACTCAGAGGTTGTGTTGTTATTGTTTGTTGTTTGTTTTAAACAGTTTTTTTTTTTCGGGTTCACATGAACGTTGTCGCTATTAGGAAAAAAAACTATGTGTGAGTGTGTAGCCATTATGTTCGTTTTTTTTTTGTTCCGTTTCCTAAGTCAGGACAATCAGTTCCATCATTTTTGAAACGTAACAACAACAACAACAACAACGAAAAAAAAAAATAAAGTTGACTCATCTGTAGAGTAAACTGCTTGGCTGTTAGAACTGGGAGGGGAGGGGGGTGGTGGTCATGGGGGGGGGGGAGTCCAATGTATCTTGTTACAGCAAATCATTAAATAATACCAGGAACGGGGAGGGAGGGAGGGGGGGGCTTGCTTTAACACGTCAAACCATACTGTGTGTGTGTGTGTGTTACTTTGAGGACAAGCCAGGTTCTCTGAGAGGGGAACTGGACACATCACGATGGGGTGTGGGGAAGGGGGTGGGGGGGGGGGGTCTGGACACATGACGTCAATCAGATCCTATGGTAAAAAATGTTAAGACGTCAATTATAATATATTATTAACATTGTGTCAAAAGAAAAAAAAAAAGAAAGCCACAAGAAAATATCCAATTGGTCATCTTGAAGTTTGTAAGTGTACATTATTAAAGGGTGACACGCCAACCCTTCGCCAAGTTAACTTAAATGCATACATAAATATTTTACCCACGTCTTTGTCCGACGGACGTAACGTTATGTTTTAAACTTAAATGTTATTTTTGTCTTCTGGTGCTCTCATTATACTCAGAGATTTCCCTTTTGACGTATTTCCGGTTAATTTTACACCGCCCCCCCCTCCTCCACTCCAGATCCTAAAAAAACTGGATTGATGAATGATTAGATATATTAGATATAAATGAATATAATAGATTGAGGGATGTTATGTCATGCGATGTATATATATATATATGCTCTTAACAGGCTTTTGCTCATATCGATTTCTAAATCGTGAATATATAGAAATTTAAAAAAAAATGGAAACCTTAGAACATTGTTGTGATTAAATTCAATTATACATATTTAAAAAAAAAATAGAAGATGGATCGCAGCATTTTTTTTTTTTTTTATGAAACTGTGTCAATGTGTTTAGTAGTATGACGTGAGTACTATTGTTGCCGTTGTTGTTGTTTTGTGGTCCCCCTACCTGCTGTAACCTCGTCTGCGTCTTCGAGCAGGTCAAGGGCCCGCGTGATGAGGCCCACCTCCGTGCAGGCGTGGAGGTTACGTCGACTTTTCTTCAACATGGCTGTGAACACGCTCCAGATCTCAGCCTGCCAGAACAAATAATGAATAAATAAAAAAATCCCTGATGATGTAAAATATGTGTTCTCAATAATAATAATAATAATAAAAGTGCATTTACTCGCGAACTTACATGTGAGGGGTACGCGCGGACATTTTAGCAAGTGCACCTCGAAGCCGCCTCCCCCCCCCCGCCCACCTCTCTGCCCTGGTAACCACACGTCGTCACCAGGTTAGTGTGACCTGTGGATTCGGTTGTACATAGTGGAGGGTTGGTCGGGAGGGGGGGGGGGTTAGTCGCATCAGATTGCTTGTTTAACTTTGGGTACTTACACACACCCACAGACACATACACACACACATTATAAACACCAGGCAGCTCAACAGACATCCATTAAAGTGAGTGACCGATTAGTGACCAAGTGGTCCGATGATAAAGACTACAGCTGAAGACGCATCATTGGCCGATGGGGAAATTAAAAAGGGGGTAAAAAAAAAAGAAAACAGAGAAAACAATTAGAAAGTGATACTTCTATGTGAGTCAATGTCACGTGATTCATTAGACCAACGGTATAACGTGAGAGAAAAGAGAGAGAGACCAAAAAAAAATAGACAGCAACAAACCAATACGTTCATTCATATATATGTCACGTGATCCATTGGACAGTAGTATATTAATAATAAAAAACACCCCCCCCCTTGAAATAAATTGTAGGCAATGCCATGTCCAGATAAAACATTACATACACCAACACCACCACCCATTGCAACCGTTAGTTTCGGACAGTCGCAAGTTACCTAGACTGGCCGTGACGGAGAGACCAACCACAGAATAAAATGACTAAGATGTTAACATCTGTGAAATGCCGTACAAATAAGATGTATTCCCTTGATCCAATGACCACTAGACACTTACGAACACATAAAACTTACATCCAGTGGATCTCAAAGTGTGTGTGTGTGTGTCGCGACACACTGGCAGAAAGGGGGGACGGATGGTCATGTGGTAAAGCGCTCGACTGTCGACCCGATGAGAATCGGCTGGTTTCGATCTTCGGTGAAGACCAATAAATATTTCCGATCAAAGTCCCCCCGTGGTGCCTCCATGGCCATTGCACTATCGGCTTTGGTGAGGATGAAAGAAGGGCACTAAAAAAAAAACGTCCCGTCAGTGGTTTATAGGATGTAAGAGATTTCACCTCATCCCTTACATGGGGCGTCACACGCACACATACACACACATACACACACACACACTGGCGGGTCGAAATGATTTGAAGAGGGGTCGCCTAAAATTGGAAAACTTAAATATTGGAGAATACTTACAAATAGCTTATGATTTTTTTTATTTGGTGCTTGTTTCTTTTAAACTAAAAGTTTGAGGACCACTGAGATGCTTTAATTGATGTATACAATACACATAGCATATATATATATATATATATATATATATATATATATATATATATATATATATATATATATATATATATATATATAAATATATATATATATAAATATATATATATTGATTCACACTTTAAAAAGCTGAAAGCTCAAAGTAACCTTTTATACTGTTTGAAAACTTTAAGACATTTTAA
Source organism: Bulinus truncatus (assembly GCA_021962125.1). Classification (NCBI taxonomy): domain Eukaryota; kingdom Metazoa; phylum Mollusca; class Gastropoda; family Planorbidae; genus Bulinus; species Bulinus truncatus. The sequence goes on along the minus strand of JAGDYQ010000131.1, from coordinate 2,665,882 downwards.
GGCTTAAGATTTTATCCCATTGTAAACCAATGGGGTATCCGGCAGCTTTTTAAAGAGGGGGGGGGGAGGGGGGGTGAATGAGACCAAACTGATCGACTATAATACAAATAAAAAAAAATCGAGGCAGACTGACAAACCAGCAGACAGATAAATGGGCAGATGCTGACAGACGAGCCAACATATTAAAGTAATATTTTTTTTAATGGTTGCTGGATATGTTGCAAATGAGTTTTTCAAAAAAAAAAAAAAAAAATCAAATCTGTATAAAACTCTCTCCCTCCCTCCATGTCTAGACATGGATCAATACAAATTGTCAACAGTGTCTGAAGCAAGACACGCAAATCTGGGAATATATATATATATATATATATATATGTGTGTGTGTGTGTGTGTGTGTGTGTGTGTGTGTGTGTGTGTGTGTGTGTGTGTGTGTATGTGTGTATATATATATATATACAATCACTACCAGGCACGCCGAGGGGGGGGGGTCAGGTAGGGGTCATTGCCAGGAGGCCCGGCCGCCCCGACCATGTCAATTTTTTTCACGACTCATTGTTTATTAAGGGCCCCGCAATGATGTCCTGCCCTGGGGGGCCCGTGTGGGCTCTCGGCGCCCCTGATCACTACAGTGATACTGAAATGTAAAATGCGTGAGTACACTGTTTGCACAGAATACAGACTGAAAGTTCGGACGAACTGTTTCTATGTTACGGGATACAAACAACTTGTACATAACGAACGTATCACTCTGTTCTAAGCGTTTCTGTTATTTACCGAATGACTGGTTTAGTTTATAATGAGTCCTTCTGTCTGGGGCGGTTCCTCTAAAGGAGTGCCCCCGGGAGGGGGGTACGAGCTGCACCGGGCTGAGAACATTCGGTAAACATGCACAGCTAAAGCGAAAACAATGAAATGAGTGGAAACATTGACCGTAAAAAACAATATATGGGGCATTGTTTGTTTGTTTTTTGTATGGTTGAACTGGTGGGGGGGGGGGCGCTCAGTATTAAGTAAATAGGATATTCTAATATTTCGGCAGTGAATAATGGTCAGTGACATTTGTCACATTCGAAGATACAAAGGAAAAACAGTTTTGGATTGAAGAAAGAAAATGTAGTATCAAAACATTTATTACCGAAATTGTGCAATATTACACAAAGTATGATGTCTCAAGATTTATCTTCTGCAAGAATTAGAATTTTTGTCATTGCCGTATATTATGTAAAAATCTCTATTTATAATTTTGGCGCTTACCATTATTTACTGCCTCAATTTATATGTGGGGGAAAAAAAAGGTTTCGCAATTTAGCTATCGTGATATAATATATAAACATCTATATAAATAATATCGGTGTGGGTTCTGCGTTAAATCGAAAGTAAAGAATTAATACAACAGTATTCCAGTTTAAAATCGTCCAAAACCAAAAACAACCTAGCTTCTGATCGAACCTAAGGGAACATAACTCTATGCAAATGTTTTGCATGGTACAGCTAGTATAAATAATTCCTAATTCTTTTTGACATAAAGGAGTCATTTTAAAGTAGGTTTTTTTTTTTTAAATAATGAAATATGTCTTGCGAAGGTTTTGCGGTGTACAGCTCTTGCATCATGAATAATTGGAATGATTTTGTGTACACATTTCTAGCGTACAAGAGTCAGTACAGTCAAGATTAACCCCCTTTACTTCCCAGCCATTTTAATGGATTTACAGTCTACGCTGGGTCAAGAGGGGAGGTAATCCCGAGTAAAGCCCTTAGGTAAATGAAATGACAGTGACGATGTGAAGGGGGACGCTGTGGACTGCTGAGGTCAACTCTAGTTGCCCATCTTGTCCGTTAGCTACAAAACTACAGTGTCAAGGCCCTGCGGGGGTGTCACGGCAGATGACCACGAAGTGTACTCCACGTGGGTCGCCGTATGATTTATTGGGACTTCAAAGAGTGAAATTAAAGGCGTATTTAGGTCAATGGAGGGCCCGGGCTCAGCTCTCATTAAAAAGAAGAGGCAGGGGAGGGGACAGAGGCGTTCCTATGGTGGGGGCAGGGGTCGAAATTCGAAAGTCCCCAGCTTGAGGGGGGGGGGCTACCCAAATTTTCTTTTACATTAAATATAAAGTACATTAACTCATGTCACGGTGTCGAATGTCAAAATGCAGGAGCCCCAAAAGAGGCCAAGCCCCCAGGGCGCCCAAATCCCTAGGTTCGGCACTGGGAAGGGAGGTTACTTTTTATTTAATATATATCCTTAGACGTGATCGTTGGTAGGAAACGAATGGACATAACACAGCAGACATATTTCTATTGTGCTTTCATAAGTCCTTTATATGGGCTTACAAACTTGATGGTGCCCATCTCCTCTCAAAGTCAGCGGCGGATAATTTTTTTTTTTGGCTTCACCAGGGATTGAACACTGTACCATTTTCACGAGAGTTCCCATTCGACTTCACTATCCAGCCGTCGGATAAATACGTGTTAATACACGGGAGTGTAAATACTAATGAAACGTTTGTGCTTAGTAAAGCGTCTAGTTTGAAGCTGACATTCTATGTGATAGATCTAGATTCGTTTCTTTCAGATTTACTGACACATTTTAAAACATCTAGATATCCCCCCCCCCCTTCCATGGCTGGATAACTATTCAGTGGTGAAGTTCCCCCCCCCCCCCCCCAAAACCAACTTGCCTTTACTTTTTCAAAAATGAGTCGCAAGCAAGACAACACGCCATGGGTTGCTAATACTTGCTAAGCTGGGTTATAATTTTTTTTCTACTACTTTTAACACGCTATTCCAGACTTTCGGGGAATAAAACACTGGCATATGTATACACACACTGAGATGCTCTCTCTTTACACACACACCCCCACACCCACCTCTCCTCCAGCAAATCGACAAAGTCTTATGTGAGACAGAAATGTAGAGTTCATTCATTCAGACAATATCAGCAAATGAAGACATAGCTGACACGTCTGAGGGCCCAGAACCTGCACACACTAATAAGCATGGCCGTAACCAGGAATTCTGGGGGGGCCATAAAAAACTATAACCACGGCGGTGGGGGGGGGGGTCCTCGGCACCATCTGCCCGTCCCACACCCATCCCCGAAATGAATGCTAAAAACTATTTCGTATTCTACTAGTGATGATATATGATGATGTATACATTTGCCCAACCCAACTGCAAGTTCAGGCAAACTAAAACTAAATAAAACCAATCAATACCCCTCCCCCTTTGCAAGTTTCTGAGCAGAAAAAACCCAACCAAGTGGCAAGAAGTGACCCCAATGTGCGTGAAGATTGACGAGGAGCTGAGAGCTTCCACGCCCCGCCGCCACAACAACAGGGGGGCAGCAAGAACACTATGACGCGAGATGCTTCGTGAGCATATTACAAGCTCCCCACCACCACCACCACCATCCGCCCCTTGAACATGTATTCATAAATAGCAACAGGAATGCATATGAATCAATTCCTGCATCTAATGCTGTCCCCTCACCCCCCCCCTCCGTGCGGTGGCGCTGAGAGATTGTGTCTGACTGGCGGCGGTGACACGGGGAAATCAATGGCCCCAGGGTGTTATATTCTCTGAATACTTTTCTCTCTCTCTCTGGTGACTGCATTCTTATCAGTTACCGCGGGACTTACAATATGCGTGGGAGGACAAAAACAAAAGGCCGTGGTCAAAAAACAACAACACACACACAAACTACAACCAGGAACCAGTCGATAAAGAGATCCAGAAAGATATGTAAAGTATAAATAAACCTTTTGTTGTTTTTTTTTAAGAGAGAGAGGGAGAGAGAGAGAGACAGAGAGAGAGAGTGAGAGAGAGAGAGGGAGAGACAGAGAGAGGGAGAGAGAGAGCTATATCCATTTTATTTTGGTATTAAATCTGATGACATAAATAACTAGAAGAGTGAAATAAAAATAATAATAAATCAGGTGCATGCTGTAGCTCCTAAGTATCTCCCCCATGTTGATGAGATTGTACTTGAGCCAGTGCGGAACAACCAGATACTGCTGTTGAGGCAAAACGGATGTGTTTGGAATCCCATGCAACAGTTAGATATTATATGGGGGGGGGGGGGGTTAGAAACTACTGTCATAAAAATGTCGTTATGCCCTAAACATTGCTAATAGCACAAAAGCCCGAGCTGATTATAGTAGGGAATGGAGGGGGGATAGAGAGAGAGAGAGAGAGAGAGAGAGAGAGAGAGAGAGAGAGAGAGAGAGAGAGAGAGAGAGAGAGAGAGAGAGAGAGAAGCAAGAATTTTTTAACCTGTAGTAAAAGAGACATTTCAATGCCAACATAACCAAAATGAAGAATCGTGCATCCTTTTCCAACTTCTTTATTAGAAAATCAAAGATTTATATATAATAAGAACGATCGAGGCCAAACCAAGAATCAACCATGAAACCATGATTCTAGTTTCTGGCTCAAATCTGACAGTATCGGCAATAAAACTTCAATGAACCAAAACCTGCCAAAATATTTTAATTAGGTTAATTATTCTTTACCAGCCGAGTGATGCGCTTCAACAATAAATTATACGATTGTTGAGGACCCCTATGAGGGTCGCTAAGAGTATGAGGGCTGACTCAATGGTGACCCGTATTTGTATTTGTGTTTCTACCACACACAGTCTCAACAACAATTAAACGTACAATAAGTGACGATGATCAATTCAACAAGGGTGTACAGCAACAAAATATATTTATTTACAGAGCCACCAGTCCGTAACAGAGATCTGGTGGTCTTTAAAATCATAAGCAAAAGTAATCCAAAAATGCCAAAGATTAATCCAGTATCAATGAATAGAATCAAAGGGACGTTCTCTCGATAGATCACCCTTCTCTCTCTCTATCTCTCTCTCTCTCACTCAGAGATCACTCAGTCCAATTGCGACTAGACCCGACCCGGCTCACCGGTCGAATGCCTCTAAATCTATCTTACATTACTCAAACACTTTCTTCCACGTGACCCCTAGCCAATCAATTATAATATCTGTTTCTTTCAAATCAGGGGGTGGAGCCTAGATGGGGAGGGGGGGAGAAGTACGTCATACCGACAAAGACAGAAGTAACTGGACATCCGTCTCTTTGTCGGCTTTTGAACAGGAGCCCAGTGGCCAGGGAGAATCCCGCGAGGAATGTAACGTGTTTCTGCCAACTACTGTCCTGTCCATCGGCGGAGGTTTCGCTGACCACCTGCAATTACGGGGGTGGGGTAAAAAGGGGGGAGAACTGGAGAACGGGAACGTATTTTACTATACATGGTATAATATACGTCTTAATGTTATTAATACTATTAAGTTCAGGGTTGGAATAAAGGGGATGGTTTCGACAGATTAGTCACAACCCGTGACAACGATGCACTGACATGCTTTGGAGGGGGGGAGGGGGGAGGGGGGTAAAAATGGGGAAAGGATTGCCTATGTCCTTAAAGGCGTAACGCGTTTTCGTTGCATGATGTGTAAATTTAAACTCAATATGCGGACGCTCAAAGTTCAGAATTCGTGAAATTAGCCATGTCTCCGTTGAAGGTGATGGGCGTGGGGAGTAGAGGGTTGCGTTGGATAGGTTAAGTAGCGCCCCAAGGGGCTAAAGACGAGGATTGCTGGCATTTTAATAAGTTCATGGAGGAAGCACGGCTCTGAGTGCCAGAGGGGCAGAAGTAAAAAAAAAAAAACTGAAAAAAAAAAAACTTCATGAGCCGCAGAGAAACATGCTTAAATACAAAGTCGGATAATTCAACCGACAAGTTTTGTTTTAGTTAGGCAGTATAGGCTTATAATTCATGCAGTCAGTTATGTAGGGGATTAAGAACGAACACGGCCTTGGCCTACTATGGATCAAGAGATCAAAGCGACCGGAACAATGGAGCTAGGTTAAAACTTCAGATGGATGGAGATGGCTTGTTGCACATGCGCAGAGGAACAAAAAACAACAACAATAACAACAAAATAAACTGAACTATGAACGCCACCGACTGGGAAGTCGTCATGTACAAGTGAGGAGAAGAAAGAACAAAAATTGTCCGACCCCCTCGCACCCCCGGTCCATATAAAAAAAAAGGGAACAAAAATAAATCCAATCAATTGACAAGGAGGTGGGAAAGAACAGATTAGGTCAGTGAATGAAATTAGTATTGGGTCGTGCGGTCTTGAGATACATTCGTCACATTGTAAGGTGTGATGTATGGGGGGCGGGGGAGGGGGCGTGGATTCAATCTGGTGATTCATCGATCCACTCCATCTATCGATCTCCGCTTCACTTTTTTTCAACACTGACCATGTCCCCCTACCCCCACGGTGCCCAGCCCCCCCCCCCAAAGTCAATAAGACTTAATGAGCATAGCCATTGGTCTGGATGGTCTCTCCCCCCCCCCCTCTCTCTCTCTCTCTACCCACCTCTTCAACGTTAGAGGACCAGTCGTCCAGATGATGACCACTACAGACTAATCAGCTTGTATCACGTCCGACAAGTAGCCCGCCGGTGTCGCCGCCCCCCCCCCCAACAGGGCAATGGAAGTCTTACGCACAGACACTCCCAATTTAAACACACACGCGCGCGAGCAAATATGTATTTCCAACGACGTTAATTATTGATGCCGTTGATATCTAGTGATCTCACAAGACTGTTCAGCTATCCTACCGCCGTTGATATCTATTGATCCACAACACTAGAGTGTTCAGTTACCCTACTTAAAATGAAACTATTTTAATACATGTGGATCGGAAAAAAAAACAGAACGGTAAGTGCGTGTCTTGTATAATAGAGTTTGTTTATTAAAGTTGGAATCCACTCAAAACAAAAAAAAGAAAAGGGCTGGTGCGCTGGACAATGAAAACAAATGTGGGCCGCAATGACCGCAATGGTCAGTGTCCTGCTGTACGACACCAATGTCCCGTGTTGACGCCAGACTATTCCACCACTGACAACCAGACATCAGCGGCTTACGTATCGGGACAGTAGACATTTTAATTTCAGTCCCAGTGTGATAATCTGAAACATTACTCTTGCACCCAACGGCACCCGCGCTCATTAAACTTTTAAGCCAGAGGCGATTTGACCGTCTAGACTTCAGGCCATTTTAAAATGGGACACGGTGCAATTAGTACTGGGTGTGTCTGATTGTAAAGTAAAAGAAATTACAGACGGAGGGAGGGCGGGTGTTCTTCGGCGAGCTTCAATACAAATCAAGCAAGCCCACCCACAGATGATCGAATATTTCGCAAATCGAGGTTGTCGGATAAAGGGTTATTTGATAAACCGACATATTCAAAAGCAGATCAAAGTATCAAGTCCAAGTGACGACAGCCCCCCCCCCCCACCAACCTAGCAGTCGTGCAGCGGAAGGTGCATGTTGCCCTATTTTGTTGCCTTTCTTAATTAAAGGGGCATACACACGGCGTCCGTTGATTAAAGGGACACACACACACACACAGCGTCCGTTGATTAAAGGGGCACACACACAGCGTCCGTTGATTACAGGGGCATACACACACAGCGTCCGTTGATTACAGGGGCACACAGAGGTGGAGCTCAGTTCAATTCACAACCTGGCCATGGTGGATTGTGTGAAAGTTGATATACTACACTGGTAAATAGTGAATTCGTTGCCAGTGATATTTGAATCATTTTATACAAAGTCAACGATGCTGATTTAGAATATGCAAGTGCTTTTGCTAGATTGGCTCTATTTTACGAGATAATTGAAAATGATTAAAAAATGTATGCACCGTATTTGGAATTTGTCAAGAATTGCATGAAGTATAATAGTATACTAACAAATAGTAGTGAAAATGTTAATAGTCACTCAGAAATTTGTTCAAAAATATGTGTAATAATGTTATAGAAGAAAACATTTTCATTTGAAAAACTAATTATGTCTAATTAATTAATTTGTTAATTGTCTATGGTAATGCATTAGCAAATCGCTGTTTGCTCGACTTCCTTTTGTATGTGTCGGTGGTGCAATTGCGTTGGAGGCTCCAACGGTAGTCAGCCATCATATGTATGTCCCATCTTCCTTGATTTCTCTCCTCCATCACCCTCATATCCTGATGGAACCTCTCGCCTTGTTCCTCACTGAAGTCCCCAAGGTTACCTGGAAATTTGTCTAAATGACTGTGCAGGTAATGTACCTTGATGCTCATATTTGTTTCAATGTTTCTGAAGTTAGCGAGCATATCTTGCACCAGTTCTTCGTAATTCTCTGTTCTGTTATTATCTAAGAAGTTCCTGACAACTGAAACAAAATTGTTCCATGAAGAAGCTTCAATGTGATCCATGAAATTAGTAAAATTTTGATCATTGATGAGTTTTCGAATCTGAGGACCGTCAAAAATCTCAGGTTTCAGCTTCTCCATGCTCAGTCCGGGGAATGATCTGCAAATATACCTGAAGCAATTGCCAGATTTGTCCATAACCTTAACAAATTGTTTCATTAAAACTCATTTGATATGAAGCGGTGGGAGAATGATCTTATTTTCTTTACCTACATTCATGGTTTCCCTTGCAGGCCATGTCACTCTTGTCCAAAGATCTTGCCTTGCCCTGCTATCCCAAAGGCACATGAAGCATGGGTATTTTGTGTATCCTGACTGCTGTCCAAGCAAGAAGTTTACTATTTTTAGATCAACAAAAATTGACCACTGATGCTCATAATAACGGACTTTCTGCAATACTGTTTTGATATTCTCATACTCTTCTTTAAGTGTTGTTGAGTGAGCAATGGGAAGAGATGCATAACGGTTACCATTGTGTAACAGAACACATTTCAAGCTTCTGATGGAACTGTCCCATTTGGAGCAGAAGTCCAGGGATGTCATTACAGTTAACAAGATCTTCCTCTGGGCTGAAATATGGAAGAAGAAACTCTTCTCTTTTCCGATAAAATGTTATTTTAACTTCTGGTTTGAGAAAATTTCTTTCATTGAGCCTGGACGCTAAAAACTCAGATGCTTGCTTGGACAGATTTAGGTCTCGTATTAGGTCATTGGGTTCTTCTTGGCTGAATGGTTGAGGTGTTGAAGAACTTCCTTCATAATCGCTTCCACTGTTTTCACCTGCCTAAAACTCCAGATCTTGCCCTTCGTCGGAGTCTGATGGTAAAAGCTCTAATAATCCAGTAAACACTGGTATAGGAACTTCACTGCTATGTGGAATTGGTCTCCTTGCAGATTCAAGATCAGGATAATCCCACTTAGATTTCTTGTGGCGATTGAAGCCTTTAACATTCACAATACAAAAATAAAAATCACCAAAATGGTCTTTCGGCTCTCGCCATACCATTGGTACACCCAAACTTAGACTTTTCTTCTCACCATTTGTCCACTGCTGTAGGCTCTCCACACAGTTTTTGCAGGCCTTATGGGGAGCCCAAGACTCGTCTTGGTTTCCCAGCTTCACACCGAAATAAGCCAAATATGCCTGCTGCACAAAGTCGGTTATATTTCTTCTTTGCTTTTCAATCAAGTATTCTCCACAGATGTAACAGAATACATTCGGATTATTTTTGCAGCATCTTCGTGATGAACTCGTGATGTCTTTAGAAAGCAGCAATAAAAGAGAAAAAAATAAACCAAGTTATAACTTGGTATATTTAAATTAAACAACAGACACCAAACTTATTGCATGTGTTTTACACAATAGGTACAATCATATTTTTAAGGGTGTCCAATATCTCAGAAACTAGAGCCAATTCAGCAAAAGCAATGGCAGTTTTGAAATCAGCACTCATGAATTGCTATAAATTCATTCAAATATTCTTGGCAACTCGCAAAAAAATTTTTTTTGTTGGGCTGTGCTATCAATCACATTAGTTATTGTTGACTGGCTGGAGTGAGAGCGCGGGAGAGACATTTCCACCAGTCCATTGATAGACTAGTCCAGTCAACAGCTATGTCCGCTGCACAGGGACCATGTTACGCAAGGTCAGTTCCCCACGGCCCAGGGAGTTGAGCAACACAAACAACAGAAATGATCAATCAGATGAAATGCCAAAGGTGCGAGCTGGGGTATAGAATACATCCCACTAGCCGTCTTCTGATGCCAGTTGTTAATTTATATTCGGAATACTAAGGGGTATAGAATACACCCCCACTCACTGTCTTCTGATGCCAGTTGTTAATTTCTATTCGGAATACTAAGGTTCATCGCAATCAGGGAGAAGTTGTGGTTGTATTAATCATAAAAAACACAAGTCATTTTTTTTTTGTTTTATAACTTTTTATTTTTGTCAATGTAAGTGATTCTCAGCATGTATTACATCGGGTGTCTGTAGAGCGACTTCAAGTGTTCCGCGCGAAAAAAAAAAATCAACACACGTTAATAATTTATTCAAGCGGAGGGAGGGAGGGAGGGGAGAGAAAGGGTGTGGGGAAGGGTTTATGATTCCACGACTTCAAAAGAAAAGGTTGAGAGCCACTGGTCTTACCAAACACAATTCGTCACGGGGATGGCATGACACACGCAATTAAAGCACACATTGAAACTTGCACAAGCACACACAAACACTGACTGTATCAGTGTTTCCCAAAGTGTGGTAAGTGAAAGCGTTTGGCGCACGTGGGGGTGGGGTGGGTTCGCCCAGCACCGGGCTGAGATCCAGCACGGCTATAGCGAAATCAATGAAATGAGGAGAAACCATGACTTTAAAAAAAAAAAATATACATGAACATGTATGTAAGTTTTTAGGTAGGAGTACTGGAGTACTCAGTATTACGAAAAAAAAAAAGGGGGTTCACAGATGACGAAAGTTTGTGAACCACTGCACTTTATGAAACTGTACACCACAGCCTCGCTACAATGAAGACATCTGCCGGCGTCCCGCTAATTGCCTTCCAGCATGGCAGAGTTTCCGGATGGCACCACCGCAGGGGGTAAGGTGATGGGGGAGGGGGGGGGGTAAATCTGAGTGCCGGGGCGGTTGATAATTGAAGTCGCCTCATTTTCAAAAACAGCCGTAATGCCGGGCCCGTTAATTTATTTAGCTGCATCTGCATCGCGCCCATTATGGACACGGACGCTGTCATTGTTTCGGCTTATCAGGGAGACAGTCATATGGACAGACGTGGAAGTAAATACCCATAGACAAAAAACAATCAATGCGAGAATGCCGGATACCACGGTGAAACAACTAAAAATGAATACGGTTGTTTCATCACCCCCCCCCCAGAGCCCCAAAATGTAACCAAATAACCAGTTATTTATAGCCAAGTCCCAACGCTCCAATTCAAACTAAAGGAAGTGCCGAATGATGAGTACCTGCTCGCCTGCTCACTAAAAACATATACGGGCAGTTTTAATATGCGAAGAGAAGCCGCCATGTTTATTTACAATCGTAACGATGGATCACGGAGTGGTTTGAGTCGACAGTAAGCAAATAACCAGGGGGGGGGGGAGAGAGGAGGGGAGGAAGACTATACTCGTTACAAAAAATTGATGGCGTTAATATTTTGAATTAATTTAAAACAGTGCGCGTGAAAGTAAATGAAGAGAGATAATTTAAAAAAAAAAAACTCATTGATCATAGTTGTATTGATGGTAAGTTGAAGTGAATGATTGAGGGGGAAATTAACTTTTGGTGGCTGAACGGTTTTCCCAACTTATCGAATGTTTCGTGTGTTTCTCTAGGATTCGTGCATCATACGAAAATATTATTTGACTGTATTTTTTTTTTAAACTCTTTGTTTATGTCTTTCTCGAAGACGATTTGTATTCATTTCAATCCCAACGATAAACGTTCTTCATTACTTTTTGTTTTGATCTATTCGCCGATTTGTTCGGCTGGTAGATAATATTAGATAAGTCGGCAAAGATTAGAGATGTTATGGCTTCAAGTTGTTTTGGCCAATAACCGACACTACCAGTACAGGGGAGTAGTCATGGATGATGAGAGGGGGGGGGGAGGGATGGGAGAAAGTGGCCGTTGAACAAAAATCGTTAAAAAAGTGACACCCATCAAATCAGCTGCGTGCGCTCGACACAAACACTGACACGACAGTCATGCTTGTCGAGTTAGTGACTACCGACGCAAACACACCACACACTAAACAAACACACCACACGCTAAACTAAACAACAACGCCAAGAAACTAACAACACAATGTATGTATCGACTAGGCAACCTGATGAGGAGGGAGGGGAGAGCCGGGGGGTGGGAGGGAGTCGGTTTAGGCCAATACATTATGTAAGAGACCTATAGATGATCATCAGTGATGGATCGATATCAAACCTTTTGTCCCCCGACTCCAATACCATGCTCGTTATTTCTCCTACGTCCCGATACAAAAAAAAAAGATGAAACGTGTTGAGAGGCGATACTTGGCTATGAGAATGAGCTCAGTCCATTCACTTATGTCTTAACGGGATGATGGCTCCATAGCGACTGACTGAGGTCTCGGTGAGGGAGGGAGAGAGAGAGAGAGAGAGAGAGAGAGAGAGAGAGAGAGAGAGGAGAGCGATGCCAAAAATAATGTCCTAAAAGCGGCTTATAAAATCAACCGATTATTAACTTTTTCCTTTCACGGACATTAGGATAATGAGTATAAATTCGAAGATTCGATTCTAAAGAAACGGTTTAGACATTGCTAAAAAATTATCAGATTCATCTACTCAAAGGTTAGATATATTGAAACTCCCGATTCCGATGTACAGCCCCCATCGAGTCCAGACCATAATCTTGCACAAATGCGGAACTTGAAAAAGAGTCACACATTAAAGTGGTAAAGGGTGGAGAGAAGGTGCGCACCGGTCAGTGTGCCAGAACCCCCCCCCCCCCGCCTCCTTTTTATTTTTACTAATTTCATTACCTATCGTTACAATTTCACTGGACGCCATGAAGTAGGGAGATAAATTCCCGTGACAAGTGTGTGTGACCTGCGCGATCTCTGGGAAGTGATCCAGAGTCAAGAAGTAACGCAGAAGTAACGTTACTTTTATTAAAGCGGGCGTGCCAATCGGGAGACTGTATATAAGATAAAAAGATCAGCCGTAATGATAGAATAAAACGTTTCAACCTAACGAAACAAAAAAAAACTACAACGGAAATGAAAGGGAGACAGACCAGACAAGGGTTTACAGTAAATCTAAAAAAAAAACAACTAATCAATGACTCGGTTCATTTTTTTTTCTTCTTCCTCCGTGCGATGAGGCCTGGGTCAGTTCTACTATTCTACTACATAGTGACACTAGTCATTACCGGTATCATAGTCGTGGGGGTTTTTTTTTTTTGGAGATTTTATTTTTATTACAAAATACTAAGAATGATTTTTTGTTTCAATACAACTGAACTTTCAAACTATGAATTCCATCATCTTTACAGCACGGGTTCAGCAGTATCCACATCTGTACAGCAATATCCAACATCTGTAGACCAATATCCACCATCTGTACAGCAGTATCCAACATCCGTACAGCAATATCCAACATCTGAACAGCGGCAATCACCACGGTGTAGCGGTTTCCAACATATGTACAGCAGTATCCAACATCCGTAAAGTAATATCCAACATCCGTACAGCAATATCCAACATCCGTACAGCGGTAATCACCACCGGTGTAGCGGTTTCCAACATCTGTTGCAGCAGTATCCACCACGGGAACAGCAGTATCCAGCACAGGAACAGCAGTATCCAGCACAGGAACAGCAGTATCCAGCACGGGAGCAGCAGTATCCAGCACGGGAGCAGCAGTTTCCAGCACGGGAGCAGCAGTATCCAGCACGGGAGCAGCAGTTTCCAGCACGGGAGCAGCAGTTTCCAGCACGGGAGCAGCAGTTTCCAGCACGGGAGCAGCAGTATCCAGCACGGGAGCAGCAGTATCCAGCACGGGATATCAACCACCGGCACAGCAGTACCCAACAACGGTTCAGCAGTATCCACCGCGAGTGCACCAGTATCCACCGTGGATGCAGCAGTGTACTTCATTAGCGCATCACTTATCCACAGTCACAGTTATCCAGTCACCCAACAATTCCAACAACCACCCATCATCTACAGCAGTGTATGTATTTTGAAAACGTGTCTACTCGCATGCTGATCAATACCTGACTTTAGCTATTGATTTGTCTACCAGAGCGAAGAAAAAAATATAATGTTCACTTTAAAAACAAAAACCCAAGGTTTCCGTATAGCTGTGAAATGAACGCTATCAAGCACACAGGCAAGAATGTTCAAAGAAACCCACAAAATAAACACACACACACACACAGTGTCAGGGAGACATGAGACCGTCAAAGTTCAGACAATTAAAAACCGAACTCCCAGCAGTAAAGGACGTAGACAGACGATGCCATCACGAACGGACGAACCAGGGACTGATATTGAGTGAACTCCTGGTAATCCAAATTGTATCCCCCACCACACACGCATACTTTTACTCCCTGGACGCACACACTGGGGCCGTGATGGAGGATGAAATTTTCCTTTTTAAAGTGTTAAAATAAACAAAAGAACAGTTAACAATGTGCATAGACAGAACTATGTTCATTCCCCACAGGCTATGATTAGGAAAATTAGGCGATTCCCTGGAGCTCAAAGTGAATACCGCTGTACCGATTCCTAAACAATATGATACTATCAGGGCCCTTTGCGGGTACTTTTTTATTAGCCCCCCTCCCCCAATATCTGCCATGGGGGGGCAGAAATACCTAAAAACGGCCCTGTTTGTTCTAATGGAGCCTTACAGAATGAACATACTGTGAAGTTGTTGTTGTATCGCTATAATCTAAAAAGATCCCGATAAGCAAATGGCAGAACACACAAAGAGTCACACATTAAAAAAAAAAGAGTCACAATAGCCCGGCATCTACGCCCACTCACCTGCAATGTGTGGGGGCAGGAGCCCAACAGCTTCAGCATGTGGATGATGTTCTGCGGGTCCTGGATGACAAAGTTGCTCTCGATGTCGAACTCACCTCCCACCAACTGAAAGGAAAACACAACGGGAAAAAAAATTAAACCCCACTCACAGAGTCGTTGGACTACACTATCTGTTCTACACAATGGAGGCTTAAAAACGGTTTTGATCGTGGATTCCAACGGAAGGAACTGAAGAGAGGTGTGAATACCTAGTATCTGGGCTGTAACTTAGTCATTTTTTATTATTATTATTATTTTCTTTTTGGCTGGCTAGACTGTCCGTTTCCTATCAACCTAAAGTATTCACCAGGTATACTTTGTCTAACCAACTATTGTTATTAAAAGTTGGGTCGTTGCAAAAGGAAATGCTCCAGCAACGGCTCCGTTTTTCGAAAGTTGAATTTCTTAACATTTGATGGAATATAAATAACTAAGTCCCTTTGATGATCATACAATGAAAAAAAAAAAACAACTACAGAACCACATACAGAACGTCATACAAAGTTTGTACGCAACATATTTGTTGTTGTTTTTAATGGCATTGTAGGCGGCACATAATTCAAGACAAGAGCAATCTACGGCCCGCGGGCCAATCACGACCCGTTTGATCCGGCCCGCAATCTACTCACATTCGATCTAGCCAAAGACGCTTGCATTTAATTTACATAAACAATCCGTTTGTATCTGCAACGGGCGCGGCCCATTTGGTCAAATTCAAACACCCATTGCGGCACGCGGTTCTAAACGTTTGCCCAACCATGACCTAATCCATAGGCATGACCTAATCCATAGGCAATCTATTTCGATTAGATTTAAACCCGTTACCTGCAGCTGGACTTACATTCACCACCTGTGAGTAACAATTTATTTTATCTGCGAGGAATGTCGCCATTATTTTACGAGTTTCTACTGGACACCAAGATACTTTATATTTTTTTTATGGTTTATGAAACTTTAATTTCTGCATCAGTTGATAACATTTTTATTACAATTAATTTTAAATAAACGTCCCTTGGCCCAATGACCACAGCCACTCCCTCCCCCCTTCCCCAATGTTTACGCTATGTTAACGACGCCATTTTGTCCGACAGGGCGAGACAACACTCACAAAAACTGGTGATGTCAGAAGAAATTGATTACAAAATAGAAGAAAAAAATCGTTTTCAGCCATGAAAATCAAAAAACTCCCGTGTAAGAAATCCAGACAATGTTTTTATCAAACAATTAAAACTTTTTTTTATTAAAACGTCTTAGTTTTTAATTTCTTAATCCACCCTCTCTCTTAATTTATAGAGCGCCTTAATCTTTTATAATCAAATCACGGTGCACGCACCCGTTACTCGTGTTTTAAACATGTAATCCAGTCAAGATGTAAAGGCGATTCTAGTGATCGTTCAGTGTGACATTGTATAAAACCTATATTAAGATGTAAAGACGACTACTGATCATACGGTTCAACGTGACACAGTGCAAACTGTCTTACTTTCCTGGTTTTCCTTAAATAAAAAAGTAAAGGCTCCCTTAACCCTAACGGGCCATCGGGGCAGATGAAGTGTAGAATTCATCTGTTTCTATAACCTCGGCATATGAAGGGGTTGTGTGGTTAGCACAATGCCCAGCCGCCTTTACTACCCCCAACTTAAAGTCAGGTACCCATTTTAAGCTGGGTGGACTTTTGGGGGACTTTCATCAGGACCTGAAAAAATCCCAAGGTTCTCACTGAGATTCGAACCCTGGACCCTCCGGTCGACAGTCAAGTGCTCTACACCACTCGACCACCCGTCCCCTTTTTCCTTAAATACCTTAAGCACAAAAAAAATATATTGTTTTTTTGTTTTGTTTTTTTTTTAAACCACCCCATGCAGAATCAGACATGCAGCTGATACGCCAAAATCCAGGACAGACAATTGACATTTATGTCACTAGCAAGACAAGACGTGCACAAGTGCTGACAATAATGTGCTTGAAGTGAACGATAACCCAAAAAATAAATAACATGCAGCAGATGTGAACATATCCCTGGCTAGATTACAAAACAACGGGTACTAAAATGGTGGCCGTAAACGGTCCTTACCAACCACTGGCCAGATAGCTCACACATTTTTTCAAAGTCATTTCAACTATTTTCAGAAGGTTGACATTTTTTTTATTTTTTCAATCTCATTTTACTCTCTGGCTTCCCTTATTTAATGTTTATTTTATTTATTGTTTTGGCGCTCAAAAAGAAAGATACCTTTAAGAAACTTTGTTATTTACTTTATATTTCAGAACCTGGCCACGACGGGATCAATAATGTACTGTGAATACAATTTCTGCTAAGTGGAATCAAAGACTGGTATCACTTTGAGAATGGCCCTAGCTCGCGCCCCCCCCCCAAGCCACCCCCCCTCTCTGACACGTCGAAATCAATAGTTGTCAAAAGATCACATGACTTCCGTTCTGATGTAGTAAAAAAAAATTCCGGAGTGGCATTCCTTGGAGCCCACCCTGGAAGCGAACTGCTTTTTCACTGATTCCGTACATTCTTCAATCTCCACCCCCCCCCCTCCGAGGCTAATCCACCCAACTTCCCTCCCTGCCCCCCTCCCCCCATCCTTGTCGAACGTCAAAGTTTCGACTCTGTCGTCTTGTCATCTAAGCTCAGAGTTAAGAAGGCTATTGATTGACCATCGTCGCCCAGAAGAAGAAGGGGGGAGAGAGGGGGGCAACCCACACCCACGCCCCTATAATTACTGGACGCTCCTGGGAGCCAGGGGGGATTACTTCGCACGCGCCCATGTCCGGCATTTTTCCCCTTAACGACCACAGCCTTGAGCCACTGAGACGTGCAGCACAAAATAATGGAGTGGGGGGGGGTAAGAGGGGGGGGCGGAAATTAATGGATGACAAATGTGAGACATAACGTACTCACTATATCACATCTAGGCTGCACGGCACTATAACTTCATGCAACTAGCGGGGGGGGGAGGGAGGAGAAATGTAAGATACAGGTGTACACTCAAGCCTCTCGTACAGATGATGCACAGACTCACTGACATATGCAAACATCTACTGACATGATATACAGACTCACTGACACATACAAACATCTACTAACATGATATACAGACTCACTGACATATGCAAACATCTACTAACATGATATACAGACTCACTGACATATGCAAACATCTACTGACATGATATACAGACTCACTGACACATACAAACATCTACTGACATGATATACAGACTCACTGACACATACAAACATCTACTGACATGATATACAGACTCACTGACATATACAAACATCTACTGACATGATATACAGACTCAGTGACACATACAAACATCTACTGACATGATATACAGACTCACTGACATATACAAACATCTACTGACATGATATACAGACTCACTGACACATACAAACATCTACTGGCCGGAGATATAGTACACACAACGCACACATGACATTTACACCAATGTGATAACAAATGACGTCATACGAATACCTCAGTGTATGAAAATGACGTCCAAGAGTGACTAAATACCCCATGAGTCCATGTATACGAGTAGGAATGGGGCCTGGTCAAATCGAGCCATCTCCGAAGTACTTATGTCACGTGACGAACCGAGCGTGTACAGTACGGTGTCTTGTTGTGTACTGATCTAATTTCACGTCACAATATGCCATTCAATAAATAAAGTGATGTCATACTAAGCTAGATGATGTCATGATATTAGCGCATCATAATGTGCACAGCTGACGCCACACTTTTCACTAATACGCTAATCCAGGGGTCGGCAACCTTTTAAGATGGAAGAGCCAAAAGTTATATTTTACAATTTTCTCAGTTTTTAAAGAGCCACTCAAATTGTTCTTTCAGTATTATGGTATTTGATTAGGAATAGATATATAAAATAATACCATTATAATAATTTGCGCATTGAACTGGAAGGCCGCAATTTGACATCGAAAGAGTCGCAACTTAACATCGAAAGAGCCGCATGCGGCTCGCGAGCCGCAGGTTGCCGACCCCTGCGCTAATCAACGAAGAGTATGCGTTTACCACAATGTAAACAGATGATGCCAGTAATCGATTTCGGAATCCTTCGATTCGATTCCGATACCAGCAAAAAGTACCGGAGGTTTTTTTTTCGATCCTCGATTCCGATGAAAACAATAAGCATCACATTGTTTTCTATCTAGTTGTGAAAGTTTCGAAAATGAAATTAAAAAAAAAAAATTAAGCAAAGATCTTGAACATGAACATAACAGTATGAAGTGTTGCAACTTGAAACCAATACGAAGTGTTCTAACAAATACGAAGTGCCCCAATCAATATGAAGTGTTCCAACCAATACGAATGGTTCTAACAAATGCGAGGTGCTCCAACCAATACGAAGTGCTCCAACCAATCATTACAAAAAACAACCCTGGTTCAAAGTGTCAAATCCAATGTGAGCATGTGATCAATCACGACTTCACACTTTGATTGAAACCTGCACGTGTGGAGTTTTGTAATTAGCTGTTCGTTGTGTTTGTATCGGTCATGTAATATAATTAGCGGTGCATCGACAAACCATCGATCAACCTACACAATATTCACACACAAACTTCTAATTGGCGATGCTCTCGTCTCAGACAAAAGAAACTTCAACACAAAAAATAATTATACTGTTGAAGACTTGATGCAATTTAAGGATAAACAAGTATTATTACGCAATGAAAAGACAAATGTATTGAACTTATAACTGCAATAAAATGTGTATTAAGAATTGTTGTTTTCCAACTTCTTTTGCCCGATTAGTCTACGAAGAATGCGATGCAAGCTGATCAGTCCCTCTGTTTAAGGATGCCCCACAGAATATAATCTTAACAGATTGGGTATCGTCCATTTAAATTGATTTTGTTCCGAAAGGTGAAAGATCTGTTAAAAAGGGGACAAGAACACCAATGTCGGCATTCTTCTTTTCAGTCATTGGTAAAGGACGTTAACAAGTAGCGATGCACTTTATGCATGGTGTATAGATTATACGGGAAGCCCTAAGATACAGCAACTGCCTGAGCCCTCTTGGCACCAGAATGTATAGGGATTGCAACTTTATAGTTGGGGTGGGGGAGGGAGAGAGGGGGGGTCGCCTAGTTTGCCTGTCCATAAGAACAGTTTTGTGTGTAGGCGTGCACCTCGTGATCCTATACACCGTTAGTGGAGCAGACGTTGTAGGACCCGATGTACCCCCTCACTATGTGTAAAGTCCCTGTAAGGATGAGATGAAATCCCTTAGATCCTATAAACCACTAATGGGACGGATTTATGGTGCCCTTCTTTCATCCCCACCATAGCCGATAGTGCAATGGCCATGGAGGCACCACGGGAGATATATCGGGAACTTGAGCCAAGACCTGAAAAATTTCCTTGGTCCTCACCGGAGATCGAACCAGGTACCTTCAGGTCGACAGTCGAGCGCGTTACCGCACGACCATCCGTCCCCTATACCCCCTCACTATAGCCGACGCTGGAATGGGCACAGAGGACAGACGGTAGATCGGGCTCACGGCCAACGCTTTCACACAGTACAATACAGTGCAGTGGCGTGGCTTTGCATGGTGGGTGGTGCACCCCGGGGCGGGAGTTAGGTATCGTTATGTTCAGCACTTTTATTGTTTATTTATTTCCGTCACGGGAATGGGGCGGCATATTTAGAGTCCACCCCCGAAGGTGGGGGGAGGGGGGAGGGGGAGGGAAGGAAGGGCACTAGCGCTGGTTACGCTGCTGCCATGATGGACCTGACGCCTTGATAACTACTCAACTAGTACTCATCCGTCACGTGTCACCGTATATGTCAATGAATATAAAAATGTCTACAATATCTGGCGTGGAGCCGACTCGTAACCAATCCATTTTCAGGGTGTAAAAAAAAAAAATAAAACTTAAAAACAAACCATTAAACAAAATATTTTAATGACAACACATAATAACAACATTAGATTCACTCGGTGGGGTTAGCACTACTTGCTTGTTTCCACACGTCAATACGAGCTGACTGAAACACACGTTTTCATTCATCGATATATAGATTTCCTATAGAGTTTGGATGGAATCATTCATATACACAAGAAAGTTACTCCGCACGTGAATGTAACAATGGGGTACATTTTTGACCGATAATTTTTACCGATTTTTTTTTTTTTGCTTTTTTGCTTCTTTTACGTATTTTATTGCAGGTCGAGCCAACCCAAGGAGAGGTAACTTAAAACGTCAATTATTTAAATGTGTGTTGGTGGTGGGGCGGGGCGGAGCGGAGCGGGGGGAGGGTAGAAACGATATATTCAATACAATAATTTGAAAACTGGTGTGAACAGGCTGACTGGTGATTATATAAGAGTCGCGCTGGCATCAATACAACAATATAAACTAATCGACTGGGTAAGTTGATATGAAAAGTATGACTAGAGGTACAACAAAGACGAGGTCCGGAACAAATAATACATCAGTATAAAGCCCCAAATCGACGCAACAACTATTTCAATCCACCACAAGTGGCACGATTTCCACCGAGGCTGACGTTTACGCCCAGGCCTATTTCTTCCCAAAGGCCGTTATAAAGACTTCTGTAAATACTGTAGGCCCTCCAAACTGGTTCCCGTTATTTCCCGTTGTTACATTTAAATTACTGATTCCGTTACTTCCCCTCGTTACAATTAAAATAAAGATCTTGTAAGTTCACCTTGTTACATTTAAATTAAATACATATGAAAATAAAAACGGGCCTACTAATTCGATTACGTTATTTCGATCTTATTTCCTTCAAAATTTCAAGTTAGTTATGTACTAAAGACCTTTCTAGTTTGATTTTGATTCAGTTCTGTGCGCTTGTGAGAGACAGTGGCGTGGACAAGCTGCCAACTGCACAGACATCATAACATAACATCAGGATACTGAATACCAGTCAAACACTGGAATCGATTTCTTTAAATAAACTGCGATAATTTTTTTTAAACAAAAGAAATGACCTATTGATTACCCGGACAGCTACGTGACTCGGCTTTTTTTTTTTTTAAAAAAAAGGCATCGATACCGAACGAAATAGACTCAGCCAAGCACGGCGTTCTCTATTATATTATTCTCTTCAATCTAAAACAGTGGTCTGGAACACTTCGGACCTCACGGAGCACTAGTTCATGCATGTATCCCGCGGACCAATAAATTCATACATCTCTTCTCCGAGGACCAATGAATTCATACGTCTTGTTGTTGTTTTTTTTTTTCGCGGGCTTCTAGCATGTGTGTGTGTGTGTGTGTTTATATCTCAAAACAAACAAGTCATCAATTAGGACCTGTCTTCGAAAAATAATTTACCCCAAAAGCAATTGAATGGCAGTTATTTTTTTTTTTGTTTTACACTTTCATGCGTATCGGAATATATGAAGAATTCTAAAGATTTTTTTATATTATATATATACTAGCTGTACCCTGCAAAACCTTTGCATAGAGTTATATCCCCTTAGGTTTGATCAGTAGGCTATGCTATTTTTGGTTTCGGGTAGATCCGATTTCTACATGATTTTCATTACTATTGTTTACGTTTGACGATTTTAGACTGGAATACTGGTGTATTAATTCTTTACTTTCGATTTAACGCAGAACCCATACCGCTATTATATATATATATATATATATATATATATATATATATATATATATATATATATATATATATATATATATATATATATATAAACCGTTAATCTCCGAAGTGTTTTGCGGGCCACAAGTTGCCGACCGTTGATCGAATACGCTGTGAGATACAAGGCCCAGTAAACGGTAGCCGTGATAATGTAAGTCGAGTCTTATCGCTGCCGGCAGAAAGTTTCATTAAAAGTTGAGAGCTTCGCGAGGTGACATTTTGAAGATCCCTGGAACTAGGAATCAGAAAATACCAAACCATTAGAGTGAGAAAGGTAAACAGAAAAAAAAAAAAATCCAGCCGTTAAAAAAAAAAGGCCACAGTAAAAACAAAAAAAATAAGATAACAAAAGTATTTTTTAAAAATCTGTATGTTTGTGTTAGACTGACAATTAGATAGATCCAAGGTGTGTGGCGTAATTTTCATTTCATTTTGAGTCGATGTCAATATATTTCCTAACAAAGTGTCTAAACAACATTCGAACTTAAAACTGAGAGCCAGGCTCGCGCTAAGAGGAAAAAACTAGACGATTTGACACCGAAAAATTAAAAATACGCTGACCATATGCTATCAAACTGTTTACAAATATATATATATATATATATATATATATATATAGATAGATAATATAGTAATGAACTAAATCAAAAATGTTCACTTTTTTATTGGTTCTGGTAAATACGTATAGAACATTACAAGAATGGAGTTTCCTAACAAAACAAACTCCCAGAACATGAAATAAAGAGCATCGCCAACTTTTGTCGACACAAACTATCTCGTTACAGCAAACACGCCCCCCCCAACCCCCGTCCCTTCCGAACTGCTCACACCAACGGGCCTGTACTACTCACAACGTTCGGCTTGGACTTTTTTTTATTGCTGTAATAAAAAAAATTAACCCACATCCCGGTGTCCTGGGTTGCTGTTACACCGAGTCGCTGGTCCAAACAATCACACGCTCTAATGAACTGGCTCATCGGTGTATCATTCATCATACATGGCACGTTACTAACACAGCAACCAATGATACCGACACATCAGTAACAGTTACCCAAGCACAATATCATGATACCAAGACGCGCACAAACTGGACAAGGTTTTTTTTTTTTTGAAAAAAGTTATTGTTCTACCTTTCCAGTGGTTCTCAAACTTATGCAACCCACTTAGAGTTTATTTTGTTTTTGTTTTGTTGTTTTTTTTTTTTTTTTTCGATTTTCCTGACCCACCTATTAAAAAACAAACAACAAGGACACTTCAAAATACAGCTAATTGTTTAAATTATCGATTAAGTAAATATTAAAACTTTTTGGTGATCTCACGTCAGATCAGCTCGCTACTCACTGGGGGGTCACGACTCACTCTTTTGGGAAACCACTGCTCTACTATTGACGCAAAAAAAAAAAAAGGTGGGTTGGGGAGGGGGGAAGTAACCAGTCCATTAGGCTTGTAGGACAACGACCCATTAAAAACAAACAAACAGTGGGAGATGGAGTATGGCTGCCGATATTAAAATGGAAGAAGAATCGTAGCATTCATTCATCCCAAAGTAACGCTTCCTACATGGTAAACAATTACGGCGGTACGCCTAGTGGCCATTACAGTTAACAATACCAGGCTCAAAAAAACAAAACAAAGACATGATCAATATTCCTTTTTGTTATGTTCTACACCTTTGTCCATGTGCAATAACATGAGATCTGAACGAGTACAGTAGCGCATGTTGGGATTTAAACACAATTCAATGGACACATTTAGCATTGGAGGTGGCGCG
The DNA here is from genome assembly GCA_021962125.1 of Bulinus truncatus. NCBI lineage: Eukaryota > Metazoa > Mollusca > Gastropoda > Planorbidae > Bulinus > Bulinus truncatus. The sequence continues at coordinate 2,641,571 of JAGDYQ010000131.1, read as the reverse complement.
GTGTGTGCGTGTGTCCCTGCTCAGTGTGGTGCGCGGTTTTTTTTTTTTTGGGGAAGGGGGGTTTAAGCCCTGGTGACTCCATTCATCCATATCCTCCGTGGTGCCTCCATGGTGACTGCAAGTCTCAGCTATAATGATTGTAGAGAATGCAATGCATAAAATATATCAATAGTGGGGTTAGGTATGAGGGTTGCCATATTTTAAAAAAAAAAACGCCGAAACTCATTTAGAAACCCGACTGATTAACACAAGTGAAAACAAAAGTTTAAAAAATTGCAATCGGTACTAATTTAAAACTAGCTGTACCCTGCAAAACCTTTGTATAGAGTTATATCCCCTTAGGCTTGATCGGTAGACTAGGTTATTTTTTATTTCGGGCAGATCCGTTTTTTTTCATGATTGTATTTTAAACTGAAATACTGTTGTATTAATTCTCTACTTTCGATTTAACGCAGAACATAAATCGCTTTTATTTTTATTATTGTATGAGATAATTTTATAAGCTTATAAAGACGTAGGCTATATCCGTCTGGCGGTAGACAAATTCTGCGTGGTGGTGTATGAGTGGTGCTGCACGCGTGTTGGTGCACGAGAGGTGGTGCACGAGTGGTGGTGCGTGATTAGTGCAAGAGTGGTGGTGCGTGCATATTTCTGGACTAAAGAGTGCATCATGTTGTTTATAATTTATAATTGTATATATATGAGTTTCTTAATAAATCTTGGTGAAACTACGTGCTGCAGTATTTCGCACCAAATGAATGGGTTATTGCACCAAATGAATGGGTTATTGAACGTACAAGGTGTAGAATGGGGCTATATATATAATATATAAGCCCCTTAGGAGCCCTGAAGCCCGGCCCTCAGAGGTCCTATCGCGAAATGGACTTTTGATGTACACTTGGCAGGCCAAGACCTACAAAATGATATATACATCATGGGTCTAGGACTTATGGTTGTTGAGATATAGGCGCTCTTTATTAATATAGCTTACATAGCAAAAAACGGTACTAAGCCCCATTTTACGGCCCTGAGAGGTCAGATCGCGAAATGGAAAAAAGTCATTTCTTGGCAGGCCAAGACCTACAAAATGATATATACATCATGGGTCTAGGACTTATGGTTGTTGAGAGCTAGGGTGATGACGGACAGACGGACAGACAAAACGGGGACAATAGAGCATTTTTTTTCGAAAATCCTCTTAAGATCAATGCACTATTTACGTCAAGTGATTTAAGTTATGTTAACAGTTTATGATGTTTCGATGCCCAATCTTTTTGTTTGTTCTCTGCACTTTTTTTGGCCCCGGGTAAGGGGGCGGCAGACATTGAATAGTGCTGTATAATTTCAAAGTTTCAGTTAGAATTTAGTTCTGATGACATGCATCTATTATATTAATTTTTTAAATTAAAACAATCACATGTATTGATTCTAAAATGATGGAGACATAAACCTGCTCGTCACGAGAGAAAAATTGTACCATGACCGGGCCCTGACACTGGGGGGGCATGTGGTTCTGAACTTTTCTTTTTTAAAAAATTTTTTCTGTGATTTATTGCATTATCTCCCCACCGCTCATCCATGATTTCTCTCTCTCTCTCTCTTTCCACCCCTTCCCCCCCCCAATCCCCTTTTTTGTTGTGTCGACTGTGCAGCTTGTTAGTTTTATAACTCTCTACATTTGTATTGTGTTTGCACTTTTGAATGATTCAGTCGTAAACATGGTTGAAAAGTCCACGCAACATTAGCTGATCAATGGACATAAGATTCACGGATAAACAACATCGGTTTGCTATTTTCAAATAAAGAGATGATGAAGAAACAGGTTGCATACAAAAAATCCCTAAAAGAGGGAGTTACCGGGAGGGCTGGATTAGGGGACGGATGGGTCGTGCGCTTTTGCGTAAAGCGCTCGACCTGAGGGTCCCTGGTTCGTTCTCCGGTGAGGACCTATAGATATTTCAGGTCATGTTGAAAGTTCTCGCTATATGTCCCGCGGTGCCTCCGTGGCCGTCCGCTATGGTGGAGAAGGGCGCCATAAAAACCGTCCCATCAGAGGTTTATGGGATCCAAAAAGATTTCATCTCACTCCCCTTACTGCACACATTCAATAATACCTTGTATGTTTGAGATGAACAGTTGTTTTTTTTTTCAAACTAATAGAGCCAATGATCCTCAAATAGTCTAAACGTGTCTATGTTTTCTTTTTTTTTTCTATTTCCTTCTTTTAAACCTGATCTTTTTCTGAAGAAACTGTCCAACGATTTGCCCTCTCATCGTGTGCCGTTTATTTTTTATTGTTTCTACAGTCCGCTAGGAGTTTTCACGTATTCATGTTGATTCTATTTCAGGCATTTTAAAAAAAATTATATATATGTATTGACAGTGCAATGTTTAATCGGGGGAGTGGGGGGGAGGGGAGAATAGAGCGGGTGAGTGATTGGAAAAAAAAAATCACGAGAAACATCATCGATCGACTTATGTGGGTTACACTGCACACGATACGTCTTGGAAGCAAGATTTTTAAAATATATTTTTATTTTCATTTTCCAACCGGCTGCATCCCCCCCCCCCCCCGTCAATTGTGTGTGTGTGTGTCCAGTTTTTTTTTTGTTTCAATCCACGATGCGAAGGCTGAAGATGATGGTTTTAAACTGTTAATTAAGAAAGAGTGATTAAATTGAAGTGTTATTTGATGTATGGGAATATGTTTCCCCATACCAGATTATTTTTTATATTTTTAGAGCATTTTCGAAAAAAAAATGCTCTATTGTCCCCGTTTTGTCTGTCTGTCCGTCATCACCCTATATCTCAGCAACCATAAGTCCTAGACCCATGATGTATATATCATTTTGTAGGTCTTGGCCTGCCAAGTGTACTTCAAAAGTTCATTTCGCGATCTGACCTCTGAGGGCCGTAAAAGGGGGCTTATAAAGTACCGTTTTTACTATATAAGCTATATTAATAAAGGAGCGCCCTATATCTCAGCAACCATAAGTCCTAGACCCATGATGTATATATCATTTTGTAGGTCTTGGCCTACCATGTGTACATCAAAAGTTCATTTCTCGATAGGACCTCTGAGGGCCGGGATTCAGGGCTCCGAAGGGGCTTATATATTATATATATAGCCCCATTCTACACCTTGTACGTTCAATAACCCATTCATTTGGTGCGAAATACTGCAGCACATAGTTTCACCAAGATTTATTAAGAAACTCATCAAATGAAATTGTAAGCTTGTGTTCTGAGTTTAATTGAAAGTATCAGAGCTATGCAACAATTGACGGAGTTTTCGGACGATTAAATGACTATAATTTCGAATGTTTTCAATTATGAGTCCTATTTCAGTAACCACAAACCACTTGTAGTTAGATTTAAGAGAAAATAATTTTTTTTCAAATATAAAGAAACGTCTTTATAATATTTTTTTACAGATATATGCATTACACAATTGAATTTATAAACATTTCCAAAATTTACAAATATTTACTGAAAGTAACATACGTACTGATACATAACAAGAAAATGCGCTAACACGTCCTGTGTCCAGAATGGAACAGGCTTAATTGCTTGTTTTTTCTTTTGGAGTCATTTTATAAAATCTATTTAATTTACCTTTTCATTTCTGTCATAATCGGGACATACATAAAATAATAAACAAAAAAAAACTCAAATCTATTTTAACCTTAAATTGATTTTTTTCAAAATCAATGATTGTGATCAATACAATCATGAGACGAATCAAAATAAATCATTTTGTTGCACTTTTCAATGTCTCCTTCCAAAAAATAAAAAGATAATAGAAAATGAAAAAAAAAAAAATGGAGAAAAAAACTGATTCATTTAGTCACTACTTGTGTGTGCCTCTGGCAGCATTATTTACTAATATAAACACACACACACAATATAGATCATATGTACGAACAATGCCTTTGGCGTGGCAGCTCTCACGGCAGATGACAGGGACCAGCCATATTTCCTGAATGTAAACAGGGCCAATTACTCCTCCTTGTAAATGAGACCCACCCGGCGGCTGCCTTCGTTTCCCCTTTGGGGCAGACCCGCGTACACGTCAACGTCTACGTATGCCGCGCCGCGTGAGCACAGTGTGGAAAGCACTTGAATCGCCGAAACTCTTATTGTCAATATTGACACACGACGCACGGACGCAGGCGCGCAACTTTTAATCTTCCCTCCTAAAGGATCAGAGGTGAAGACAACAGCATGGCTATTTACACACATACACAGAGATGAAAACACGGGCTGCGTCACTTAGAAATTGTTCCATACCGGAATGGACGAACTTTAATTTGTAGAGCAGCGGTTCTCAAAAGTATGCACCGCGACACACGGGTAGGTCGGGGGACAATTTTCGAGAGAGCCGCGAAGAAAATAATAATAATAACAATGAACTCATTCCAGCCCAGGGGTGGGCAAACTTTTTGAGTCGCGGGTCACACAGGGTTCGTCAACCAAGATGTAAACGTCATGACGTAAATCATAAAAGGCTCGCGCTATGCTTCACTTTGAAACGAGCGGCGTGCCGCGGGCTCGTTTTAACAGTCCGGAGGGTCTGATTTGGTACGCGGGACGTAGTTTGCCAATGTCTGCTCTAGCTTGTATGTTACAACACTGAGAGTTTTGTTAAAGTCAGATAAGTCACAAAAACACTGACGTTTTCAATGCGGTTCGCGAAGCGTAAAAAAAAAGTTTGAGAATTGCGTATCTATTGTTTGATTCTTTACAAAAGCTTATTTATTCTAAAGCGGTCTAAAATATGGAAGAATGGGTGAGAACAAATAAATGTTTTCAAATAATGCCGTTAAAACAGCCAGTGCGCTGCACCTCCATCCATAGGTGGCTCTCGAAGGTTGTTTCTTCTTCCAAAAGCGGTCATTGTGTTTAGTAACTGTTGCAGTCTGCTGTGAATGAATCATCCGACCCCCCGACCCCAAGAAAGCCGTAATAAAACAAATTGGAAATAACATTGAGAGTTAAAAACGTCAACAATGCATCCTCTGGTGAGATCACTGGCCAGTGCTACAGATTTAACTTAAGCAACGGATTAAAAAAAAACTGACACTTCTTGCACGCTTGGTGATGGTGGTGTTGTTGTGGCGGTGTTTACTAGCAATCGTCTGTTGTTGTGGCGGTGTTTACTAGCAATCGCCTGTTGTTGTCGTGGAAGTGTTTACTAGCAATCGTCTGTTGCTGTTTTCATCTGTTTGTTTTTTGCGATGACATCTGGTCATTGAAAAATGACCTTTAAAAACACACACACACACTGAACGTTTATACGGCTACCCTTACAATAACATAAAGGTTTCAAAAAATAATACAAGTGTACCGGCCATTCTACTTAAGTAGTTTAGTCATATGATGTACACTTTTACCAATCTTGTGAAGAATTTAATTTATTTTTAAGAAAGGCAACAAAAGATAAATATTTTTTTTTTTAAAATATCGCCAGTGGATGATGGTAGGTCGAACGGCCACTGGAAGATGGTGAGTAGAAGAGCGGCTGGCTATGTTTACATTCAGACAGTGTATATTCTAACATGGCAACGCGCCGTGATGTTAAGTGTGGCTGTAAGGAAGGATGTGGTGGAGGGAGGGAAGGGGGGTCTTCTTTTACTGTGTAACCAGAGCAACACGTTGCGCAATTCTGGAGGTCATTACAGGCGTGAGTTACTGGACAGACAATGGCTCTAGGCGGCGTCCGGCAGGTTTCACCGTCAAACTCTGGCCCGGGGGTTCCCAGTGTTTTAATGCGACGTAGCCCACATTTGTCACGCTAACATAGCTCCATTGGTTATGAAAATCAAAATGACAAGTATAAATCAGGGTAATCTGGAAGGATCACGTGGGTGTGGCCATCATAGAAAGAAATGGATAGGTAAACGAAAAGAATGGGAAGATTTGTTATGGGGTAAATGATGATAATGAACCGCGTCACCTACATTATTAAAAGAGAGAGAGAGAGAGAGAGAGAGAGAGAGATTCTGAATAAACTGGCGTTCAACTGTTTGCCTATCTACAAACTGTAGAATGCAGGTTCAAATCCAAGCGAGTCCAGCTTTCTGTGGCTATTGCACACTCAGAAACATCAGACAGGCCACTTATCAAAGGTATGGCGTTATTACAGACAGAATAAAATGGCCAGCAACGAAACAGACCAGCTTGACCCTCCCCCCCCAGCCAGTCATAGGTCGCAGTGTTGCTGCCCCCTGCGTTTTAAATATGTATAACTTCACCCACAGCTCGTAAACAAGACACCATCGCACATAATGAAATTATTATTCCCGGAAGACGCACGTGGTTTGCTCGTCCATTTGTTGTTGGTTTACTACAGAATCGACTGTCGTTACACAGCCGAGTGTCGTGTTATCAGTGTGGCAATCGTCCATCTCTCGTAAGGGTAAATGGTGTCTTATTTGAACCATAACAATAATATACTGCAGGCAGCAACGTGAAATGTGTTAAGCAGTGATGAGCTTGTTTGCATCGTCACACACACACAGAGACGGATAGACCAACCAGGCGGATGTGCCTAGAACTGCTAAAGGGCCCCCACCCTTGGAAATGTATTTAGCCACGACCTAATGACTACTACTATCATTCCCATTGACTGCAATGTGCGCACATTTTCATCAATTGTAATTTAAGAGATGGCCGCTGAGTAAAACGGGTGGCTCCGCTGAGTAAAACGGGTAGCTTCGGTGAGTAAAACTGGCGGCTCCATGGCGTTGTAGTCACATACGCTTCGGTCCCGGTGCACCAAACTAACCTCTCCAGTCAAGTCTCGTCGTTTTCACGACAAAAGCTACGCTACGTAATATACAAATAGAGCACAACAACAGGTCCTTTAGAGTTGAAATTTGTTTAACACAAGGATCAGGAAGCCCTCACAACGGGGCTGTAACAAGTAAATATGAGATCCACGCTAAGTGATCATCCACGTTCCACTCTTCTCAAAGTTTGTCGTGACGATGGGGGGGGATACCCGACGTGCAACGTTTACCCCAGAGACCCGCAATCGGTCGCTCCCTACAAAGCATCTACTATGTATTTTGACTTATGTCAACTGCTACGAGTCATTAGAAGGCGCTGACAGCGGTAACTCAATCCAAAATAAGTGGGGCGAAGATCCGGGGAACTTTGGTGCATGGGTGAACATATTTGGCCCGGGATGGGACTCTTTCGAGAGGTCAAGGGCGAAAGGGGACACTTTACAATGTGTATGTGCTATATCTAGAATGTCTTAAAGAGTTATCAATAGTATAGGTTCGTTAAAGATCACCAGTGGATGTGTGACTGGTTTTCAACGGTAAAATCATCGCTTGTAAAATTTAATTAAAACTTCGTTATGGCTCCCCCCCCCCACCACACACACAAAATTATTACATTATTTAGTCTGAAAAGTAAAATTACAATTTAATTAGATTTATTTTCAACATTTTTTTTCTCTCTCACCAAAGCCAAATTAAATTTCCGTACGCATCGGCTGAATTCAATGCTTCATGTTTAGTTACAGTCTGGTGGGTTCAACCTAAAGAGTTTGTTTTATTTTAAATGGCTTAACGTTGTTGTTGAACGAGTCAACAAACAAAGCGACCAGGTGTTGAGTAACATTCTATCAACTGTACCCTATGCAACAGTCACATAACCATACCAGGCAACAATAGGCGGGAAAAAAATGGACCGTCTAGTGTATCAATCAGTTGATGTATCGATAGGTATTAAACCATATTTATTGAACTATCTAGCCACTAAAGTGTATAAGGTACGGCACGGATAAATAGTTCAGAGGCCAGAAATTTTTCTTCAGCTTTGAAGCTATCAGACACGCATGTCTATGTTCGAAAGCCGAATCCGGATATATCAGCGATGTCTGATCACTGATCAGAGTATTTAGTATGCTAAGACAAAGTTTCAAGGACGTGCCAACAGTCTCCGTTAGAGCGGGGGGATTCATCTCGAACATGAGCACATCTACTAAAAAAGTTGCGTTCTATCATATATTATACATAAAACACGGAGTTTGGCATGCGCTAGTAATTACGTCATTACCCATGATTGATCGAGTGTCATCGTTGCATATATCTCTATAATTTGCTTAGCGGAGGAGGAGGGGGGGGGGGGTGTTTGGAGAGAAAGAGCTATAACAAGTCCAACCAATACCACCGGTCACCGTTTAGTTTTACCACATTGCACTGCCATTTAAAAAAAAAAAGAGAATACGTGCAGTGGCGTAGCCAGCCCAACTCACGCCCGGGGCACGAGACCTTTTTAGCGCATACCCCCCCCTCCAACCACCACCTCCTCATCATTCGAAAACCATATAATATTATTTGTTAAATATACCATTTGGCTCTCCTTTGTGAGTAGCGCCCGGGGCATGACGCCCCCCCCCTTGCTACGCCATTGTACAAGTGTAATGTGTACATTAGTATACAGGGTGAGGGCGGATTGTTAGAAATTTAGCTTTACCCCTCACAGAGATGACACGACTCACCGTTAGCTCATCTCTAGCAATGTAACCAATGCCGACCGACATGATGAATCAGCTACTGCTACAAAAAAAACAGTTTTGAAATAAACACTTCAAAGAAGGGGGGGGGGGAAGATGAGGTGAGGGGGCGGGGCTTGGTGGGAGGATGAAGACAAGGGCCATTCATTGTGATCATTTAAGTATCAACGCTAATAGAGGACACGGTGACGATGTTGTTGTTGTTGTTGTTATTTTTACAGTAGCCTCACAGTGCCTTGACTGTGTCAGTTAGCTACCTTGTTGCTGGTTCATTCCATTGACTTCAGAGGATTTCACTGACATTTCATTGAGGGACCAAGCACAATACAGCCTCCCCCAACATACGCCCTCCCCCCCTCCATGGGGGCCGAGCCTCTAACCTGAAATGACCAATGGTTTAAAAAAAAATCTCAAAATGGAAAGGGGGACGGGGGAGGGGGAAGCTATTGGTTGCCAAACTGGGCAACAAAACTGTTCAAATCATAAATAACACAATAGAACACGGAAGACAGAAAACTACACGGCATGTATAAATCTGTTCGGCGTGCTAATTAGGGGAAACATCTCCACAAGAAATTATCAATTAACAACATATCAAACTGGAAAGATAGAATGAATCATTATTTAATACCATCCCAAAAAACTGCCAGATAATTTGCTGCCACCAATATCTAAAGAATCGTCCCGGCCTGGTAAGATCAACCACGTCAAAAAAAATAATAATAACGAACTGGTCGCGGGCTCGGGTGATGATTCCACTCATTAATGGAAAGAAGAAAAAAAAAAATACTAATTGCCCCACACTGAGATTCGGAGACGCTGTTGAGGAAGCACGCTCTCCTCCCCCCACCACCACCCATGGCCAAAATGACCCCCGTCACGAATTAATTCCTATTATATATGATGCTAAGGGGGATATTTAAGATGACGCCCCTGTCTCCGTGTGGGCTGTGTAAGGTCAAAGTTCTTCAAAGTAAGGCCGTTAAAAAAAAATTAGAAAAAAAAAAAAATAACACCCACACTTCTATTGGTACACCGTTACTACTGCAGTAGGCATTCGTCGGTGTAGACAACGGTGACACACGCTCGGCATGTGTGAACTACGTAGAGGTGGACACAGTCACACCACACACACACAGAGTGAGGCAGGCCAGACATGTTCACCATGTTCACAGTGAAGCGACAGGCATGGAGAGGTGTAAATATTGCAAGCAGACCTGCACACGCACACACACACACGTGTGTTATGTGGGTCACCGTGATGCTTCACTGAGTGTACTACACACCAGTCCCCCCTTTAGTTTTCCCCCTACCCCCCCCCCCGGTGTCTACCTGAATATTCCTTTTTTTTCTTATTTACCTGTTAAGATTGTCAACATACATGCAAACACATACGTGAAGGTCCATATGAAAATATGCCATAAGTAGGAAATACTGAAATTCATTTTCTCAATCATTTAGTTGAGATAAAGGACAGTAAAAGAATGTGAAAGAATGCATCTGCAATACATGTACTCAGCTTATACTATATTCACCAATTATAGTTTATAAATAGCATGACCTTTTAAATTGCAGCTTACACACACACAAACTGTCAGTGATGCAAAATGACTAAAAGGCTGATAAACTTGTCCCCTAAATACTTTTTTTTTATATAAAAATTAATTATAGATGAAAAATTAAAATGCTGAAGTATAACACAACATATGTTCCTCTTTTGCCTTTTGAAAAGACTGAATAATCCCTGGATACTCGGCAGTGATTTGATAGGGACTAAAACTGAAAATGCCCACACTTTTTTACCATGTCCATCAAGAATCTCTCAATTTTTAATCAAGACCCACCACACACAATATTTTCCTATAGTGTTAATATAAGAAGCTAATGGAAAAAAAAACAGATATGTTTAACGATCAGATCATTTATTTTAAGAAACTTTAGCACTTAATTATTTTATTTATTTTTTTAATGTATTGATTAGAAATCATTTTCCTTTAAATCTCGAATCGACATTGAGCAACAGATGTTTCAACCCTTGCGGATCGATATTAACCAATTTGGGTAACACAAAGCACGACAAAATAATAGGCCATTACAATAGGTTGTTTTTTTTTATAATATAGCAGACACTACACATTCTCAAGGTTTGGTTCCCCAACAAGAAGTGAATGTGGAGGATTGGCTAATGAAAACAAACAGTCACTCAAATAGAAAAGCTGCTCATATATTTGTTAATTTCTTAAGTATTCACTAATAATAAATATCAACAGATGATAATGATTATGAAGAATTAGGACAAAAAATATTTCAAATGGAAATATATAATTAATTCTACTAAATCAAAAGATTATGTTACAGTGTTAAAGCTAAAATGAACAACATTTACAAATTAAATACTTTTTTCTCTCCCTAAAACTCATTACCATAATGTAGCAAAATATTTTTTTTTTAAAATGACATTAGTACAAAACTAAAATAAAACTAATAAGAAGTATTCCAGGTAGTTTTAACCTCTTTTTGTAGAATAGAAGTAGCACATCATATTTTTCCTAATAGTTATACCAGTACTAGGAGACAGATGTTGCCTTTAAACAATTGAAAGATCAAATAATAAAAAAAATGCCAGATTGTAAGGACAGATAAATATGAGTTTTTATAACTAATAATGCATATTTTCCTAATTTAAAAATAAATTTATGTGATATATCTTCCTATTGTTCTCTACAAAAAGCATAAAGCAATCAGTAAATAAGATACATTCATTTATCAGGAACAGTTATTCATTCTCGTTACAGTTAGCACTTGACTCTATACACTATGACACAGGTACAGAGGATTTAAAAACTAATAATAGAATGAACAAATTAAACTCAAGAGTCTCAAGAATGGTAAACAAATAATAAGTTTCACACTAACTGTGACTAACCCAAAATATGTAATAGTATAAGGCATTTACAAAGCTCACTGAAAAACTTAAGATGAATTCCTTATTTTTTAAATGTTTAAAATATTGTTTTCATTTCTATATACTATTAGTAAATATCAAATGTTTAACCAATTAAATTATCAATTATTAGTGACAGCTAAAACTTGTTCTTTTTTTTTTTCGGAAGAGTAAAATGCACTATTTAAAAATGTATATATATTTTGAGAAAAAGCGAGGGTATGCATAGATTAATAAAGGTATTCATTAACTGACAGAAATAAAAACTGTTATTTATTAAAGTGCGTTAACTACTGACCAGGTACAAAACGGTGTCAACAACATCCTTATTCGATGCTTGTTGCAGCTCAATCAATCCAATAAGCAATCCAAATTTTAATTCATCATTGCCTTTTAAATTTAAGATCCCTTGAACAGTTTTAATATCCTCGCCTACCTCCCCATCAGGAGAAGTAGACATTTTCAAAGAAATTAAACTACCACTGTATGTTTTCTAAAATATGAATAACTTTACACTCTAGCAACAGTCGGTTTTAGCAAGCTTTCATTGGCTTTGCTATACGCCGACAAACGTAACTGCGCGATGACTTCCGTGTTTTACGGACACACCATAAAACAAATAACTGATTGGAAGATTTTTAAATAGATAAACTAATTTTAACAATGTAAGCAGAACTATAAGTAAATTTTTATTGAATTTTTCTTTTTGATTTCATGCAATGCAATACCGTACTTTTAATAAAAGAGAAAACATTGTAAAAGTAATTATTCTACGTGAATCTAAATTACAAAACCGAACGTAAAAATTAATTTTTATTTTAAAAAATAAAAACGTCTGCTTTAGTTACTTTATAATTCCACCAGTATGTATTATATTTTATGAAAAAAATAATATTTTAATAGATGTGAGACGATTTATTTTGAAAATATAATAATATACATACAATATGTTGTTAATAGAAATCAAATTCAACTAGCACTGAGAGACCTTAGTTTTCGACAATTAGTATTTATATATATTATCTATATTATTCAACTTCCGTCTTACAAATATTGTTTTTTTTTTCGGTATTTCGATTAAGGAAAGAAAATCTAAGTGAAAATATCATTTTAAAGGATGGCAACTGAAATAGAACGGGTAAGGCACACGGTTTATAAATTACCCAAAGCATTTAAAGAAAAAAAAATCAGTCTTCCTTTATATATAGGACATGCTTAAAAGGAAAACCGGAGGTGGGGAGGGATGCTAAAAAATAGGGCAAGAATTCTGAAGTCCTACTCGCAGATAGACGAGCAAAGCCAGGTGAGAGTCATCAGAACTCCAAGTTTCCTCCATCCATAACGTTGTTGTAACGAGCAGTCGACCACTGTCGTTTATTTGCTTATCGTAATTTTAAAAGTAAGGATAGCTAAAGTGTAAATTATAAAACTGCTATAAGCCCGTTATAAGGATTTTTAAAAGTGATCAATTTTGGTGGTTTGATGATGAAAACTTAGTTAATGAGTTTTAAAGATTTTTGTGTAGTGCTCTTACTTTCATTAGACAATTTAGTGTTTTACTCTCAGATCTAGTCTGGACTACAGTCTGCATTGCTGTTGTGATTATGGAGTTAATATTTCTGATGCAGTTAGAAGATATCAGTTGTTTTTTTTTTAACAATTGTACTTGTAATTTTAAATGTTAAGCCAAGCTGTGGTTGAGATTAATAATTGAAAACATTTTCTTTGTTACAGGCACCAGCACTATCTTTAGCTGAAATGGTTCGAACTTTAAATTTAACTGGTCATGTAGGCTTTGATAGCCTTCCTGATCAGCTTGTCAATAAATCTGTTTCTCAGGGATTTTGTTTTAACATCCTTTGTGTTGGTGAGTCTGACTCATACAATAACTGGTTTTTATACGAATTTAAAAATTCTTATTCTATATCAATGGAATGTGATTGTTAGGTTTATATTAATTTTGCTTTCAGGTGAGACCGGAATAGGTAAATCCACAATGATGGATACTCTTTTCAATACTAATTTTGATTCTACGCCAAGCACTCATGATCTCCCTGGGGTAAAGCTAAAAGCACATACATACGGTATGATATAGATCATTGTTTTTTCACCATAGTAAAAAATTATATGTCTATGAACATATTAAGAATATTCTTTTGGTATTATTGTTTGGTTTCAGTTATGTGATTCACATTTAACAATATAGGGGTATAATTTAAATGTTTATTAACTGAAAAAGTTTTGGGTTAAAATACTGTGCTAACTATGTATTAAGTAATGCAAAATAAATAAAAATAGTAAAATATAATTTATATCTGCCATTATTTTAAAAATACTACAATGAAATAATCATAGTCATTATGTAGTTAAATGTTTTGTGCATCGACACTTTAAAGTGACTGCAATTGGAAAGTATAAAAACTAAACAGCTATTATTTATAACTAGCTGTACCCTGCAAAACCTTTGCATAGAGTTATATATCCCCTTGAGCTTGATCGGTAGGCTAGGTTATTTTTTGGTTTCGGGCAGATCCAATTTTTTCATGATTGTATTTTAAACTGGAATACTGTTGTATTAATTATTTACTTTCAATTTAATGCAGAACCCACACCGCTATTATTTATATTATTGGTTGCTGTCATACCAGACATTATCAGCTCAATTATACCTAGTTTGTTGGACCTTAGTTTAAATGCCTAAGACCAGAGGTGCTCAATTTGTTCACATCTGACGGCTGCATTGAACATTCAATTCTAATGGGACTGGGAGAAGTCTGATTTATATCATTATATTTATGAAGAAATATTTAATATATTATTTCACGACTATCATTTACCCCTCCTTTGGCTTTAGATTGTGCACCACTCCCTTAGACTTTTTAATGTATTTTGTCTGATATATGTTTGATCACTTTTTCTTATTTATATTAACGGAAAAAAAATCTTGGTTTGTCATAGGTCTGCTATTTTATGTGTTTTTTTTTTTTTTAAATAATTTTTATTGAATTTAAATATTCAAAATGAAAATATTAAATTCAAAACTGCAAGGATAATCCTAGATCCGATTAATGTAGCACATAGATGAACTTCAACTTAACTTTATTCACAAAAATAAACAATAGGATAGTCTGACCTTTTTGGTTTTGTTAATGTAAACATTTTCTGCTACAAGCTATATTTAAATTTGGTAAGGTGTGCACATTTAAAAGTGAGTAAACATTTCAGATCTGAACGAAAGTAATGTTCGTTTGAAATTGACTATTATTGATACTGTGGCTTTTGGTGATCAAATCAATAAGGACTCTAGGTAAGGTTACTGGAACAGATTTATACACTGGCTTTTGGATTATGGGCAGATTGCAGAAATTTTGTGAATTCTAAACATGTTCCATCATTTATTTTACTAACATTTGTATCATCTCTGAGATTAACAAGTCATAATAAAAGATCATGTTTTGGTATTGCTTTAACTTTTTTTTACTCATTTATGAATAGATTATTGAACTTTTAAAAATACTTTTTTCTGCAGTCTAATCCATTTGAGGCAGGCTTCATGCAAATTTAATTTCATTATAATTTTTCCACTGCAACATCTTTTTACAAATTTAAGGCAAAATAAAATTTTCCTGACTGTTCATAACCAACCTGATTTTTATATTTGCTCACAAACATTTTATTATATACCTGCAATTACTATTTAAAACACCTTTGCTTCGCATTTTGGTGCAGGGATAAAATTTTGGGATAACTTAAAGAGAGTGTGTCAGTGCACAATGGTTGATTATCCTTCTAGGAGAACCCAACAAATCTTTTTTTCCCCCTGCATTAATCTACATCACACTTCATCTAGTTCTGTCTTTGATCTTCTGTCATGTTTCAGAGTTACGGGAAAAGAATGTGCTTTTAAAGCTGACCTTGGTGGATTCTGTAGGGTTTGGGGATCAAATTAATAAAGATGATAGGTGAGATCTAAGACTTAATTTGATGTTAGCGGTGGTATGAGAAAAAAACTGTCAGAACATTAACGACCATCATAATTTTAAAGAAAATGTAATTAGGCATTGTGTGCAGTTTTATTCACATTTTGTAGGAGCACTTAAACTACTAAATTGCTTAGAATTGGGCAAGAAGAAAAAGAAGCAAATTAATTTTACTAAATTAAAAGCCAAAATTTCAAAAGCATAGATCATTTGTTCATTTAACAAAATGGCATGCCATTAGTGATGTTTACATTTACCAAATAAAATAGTTGAAAAAAATTGTAAATTTTAGAGTATAATTTTTTTTTTGAGGCCATCAATGATGTATATTTCATTTTAATAACAAGCTTTCAGATGCTCCCTGCATGAGATTTAGCTACAAACAACCACTTACCTTTTAATAAAATAGAAAAATATAGACTTTTAACATTGCTATGAAAAACTATTCTTTCATTATTAACATTTGTTACAATTTGCAAAACATATATGTTCTTTATAGTCCTGTCAGTTTTAGACATCATGAGTCATTGCATACTTTACTGCATGTTGCTTTTTTTTTTTTTGCAATTCTGCTTGCTGCTACTCATCGATGCTAATAACATAACTCACTCCTATCCTGCTAATTATAATGCCTTGTTAAAGTGTATTTATAGTTGTACATACATAATTTTTTATCATTGGTTACAACTTGATGATTCTTTCTATGTTTGAAAGATTTATTAAGAGCATAGTCATTTAATTTAGCTTAGAATTTTTAATTCTCCTTTTTAATTCTGGTTAAGCTTTAGTAGCCATATATAAGTATTTAGTTTTTGCATTTTATATGATTGATTAAAAAACTGCCACCCCTTTTTTGCAGCTGGAAACCTATTGTGGACTATATCGATGCTCAGTTTGATGCATACCTTCATGAGGAGCTGAAAATCAAACGAATGCTTCATACCTACCATGACACCAGAGTCCATGCTTGTCTCTACTTCATTGCCCCTACTGGCCATTCGTAAGTATCTGGTTTATTAGTATTTATATTTTTTTTTAATTTCATAATAGTGGATTATGTAAAACTAAATCATATTTTTTGTATGTATTTCATTTTGTTGTAATACTAACTGCAGGTTAAAAGCTCTTGACTTAGTGACCATGCAGAAACTAGACTCTAAGGTGAACATCATTCCCGTCATTGCTAAAGCAGATACTATTACCAAAACTGAACTTACCAAATTTAAAGCCAAGGTAAATGGAAGAAAGATCAATTTACTTTTAGTGTGTCTTGAACTATGAATGCGAAAATTGTTTTGTAGGGAATTCTTTCTCAAAAGTACCGGAAATATCTTTTTTATTATTATGTACAGTAAATATTAACACTGCCAGTTTTATATCAAAGCTTAGGAATTCTGAGCAAGTTTTTTAAAAATTATATCGTTGAATGAAGCGTTTCATTTAAAAAAAAATTTATAGAAGTTATTATTTGAATGAAAGCTAAAAATGCATAGAAAGAGCATTTTAAAATATTGCATTTCTTAGATTAAAGTCTTTTATTTGTTGAGAATTCTTACCTTATTACCATTTGTTTGCCTCCAGCTGATGGCAGAACTGGTTGCCAATAAGGTTCAAATTTATCAGTTCCCCACTGATGATGAGACTGTGGCCGAGACAAACACTTTGATGAATGTAAGTTTCTTAGTTTTGTTTTTTTAATGGATATCTCTTACTCTTGGTTTATGGATGAACGCCTCTTAACCCTTTGCTTTTTGATGTCACATAAATGTTGCCTGTATGGGTAAACTCTCGATTTGGCTTATTACACCTTTTATAAAAAAAATTTCCGCTGCTCACTCAATTGTAGTTTTTAACTTACTATTATAAGGATTTAAAAAAACATGGATTCCTTTGAAACGGAAACAAAGTATCTTACCCTTTTTAGATCTTCAAAATCGAAGAATTTTTTTGTGTTCATTTAAATACTACATGGATTGTTAACATTTTACATAAGTTTAGGGTTCCATGACATCATTATGATGGGTATATTTATAAATAATTAGTTCATTCTAGGATTATAACATTGAAAGTGGTGTTACTGTAGATATTATTTTGTTGAAATAGTTGCAATATCATGTCTTTGTCACTTTTGAAGAATCGTGGAGTGCCAGTGTAATTTTTATGGGCCATTTATTGAAGAATGTGCCATAAATGTTATTTAAACGTCATTTTTGAACTGAATGATTATTTTCCTGATTATTCTTCCATAAATGTCGTAAATAACCTAAAGGTATATTTTTCATTTTTTTTTTTTTTTTACACACACCCCCTACATTTTATTTATGGAAGTAAAAAGAGTCTTTGCTCAGAAGTGGCAAATGGTTTTAATTTTGAATAATTTTAACAAGAGACTGACAGTTATTTAAAGAAAATTAGAAGTTTAAATATTAAATCATGCAGTTAAATTTAATAATTTTTTCCCAAATAAAGCAACATCTACCATTTGCTGTGGTTGGTAGCAATGATGAAGTTAAAATTGGTAATAAGATGGTCAAAGCTCGTCAATATCCATGGGGCACAGTTCAAGGTAATTAAAATTGTGTGCATATCACTGAGGAATAATTTTCTTTTTATCAAGAATTTTTGTAAGAGTTGCATTAAAATATTTCACAATTTTAATATTTTTTGTTTTTCCTTTCAGTTGAAAATGAGAATCATTGTGATTTCGTCAAATTGAGAGAAATGTTAATCAGAATCAACATGGAAGATCTAAGGGAGGTCACTCACTCCAAACACTTTGAGTTGTACAGGAGACATAAACTTGAAGAAATGGGTTTCTCTGATTCTGAGTCTAAAAGGTTGGTCAAATTTTGTATATACTTTGTTAAAAACATTTTGATTCCAACACTTTAAATTGTCTTTTTTTTTTTCTTTTAAGCGAAAATATGTTTTCTTTTCTTGCTATTTTTTTTACCTTGCATAGCTTTGTAATAACTTTTTTTTTAATTTGGATTGCTAGTTTTATTTTTGTTACAAAAACTATAATTAGAAATGAAGAAAAAATATAGGTAAATCGTCTAATCCCACTTCCTCTGTGTCTATGTATCCACATTTTCTAGGACATATGCATTACAAAAACCTTAACCATATATAATACAATTTTATTCTGAAATTATACTTTCTTTGCCTGAGAGCATTGAAGATCTCATTTTTTAATTGTGCATTTGAAAGTTAACTAAGAGACATAGTCGGATTTTTCCATCGCATTTTTATGTTTAACATATCAGTGTAGTTTTGCCATCAATTTTGTCTGCTTTGGCAGGCTTTTTAGCTAGGGGCTCAATAATTTATGTTTTAAATCATCATGTTTGATATAGTCTAAAATGGAAGAATTTTTTTATTCATGCATAATATGTGCTTTTTTTTTTACAGCTTATCTGAAACCTATGAACAAAAGCGTCAGGAACATATCACAATGTTACAGAAGAAAGAAGATGAAATGAGGCAGATGTTTGTGATCAGGGTCAAGGAGAAGGAAGCTGAGCTTAAAGAAGCAGAGAAAGAAGTAAGAAAAACTGCAGAAAAAAAAAATTAATCCTGTTTTTTTTTTTTTACTGTGCATACGTCAGTTTGTATGTAACAAATAAACCAGAAGTTGACAGGAATGTTCAATCGTTATTGTACAGCTTTGTAAAAGAAAAAAACTTTTCTTTTTTTTTTCCATTGTCAACTTCACATAAGAAATAAATTTTTTTTTTATTTTCCAGCTCCATAATAGTTATAAATTTTGTTTATAAATAATTCATTTCCACATAATATATAACTTATGTATTTTATCATTGATGTCAAAATCTATCCCAGATAAAGCTTCTTTGTTATCATTATATGCCAGCTCTGCAAAATATAAAACATTTCTCAATGATAAAAATTAAAAATTTATTTGTGTTTTATCATCATCATCCAGCTCTGCAATAGATATACCTTGTATTTTATCATTATTGCCAATATCTACACTATTGTCCAGCTGTAACTCTCTTATGTTTTATTACGATTTGCCAGCTCCACAACAGATTTGACGCTCTCAAGAGGCAGCACACTGAGGAGAAACGTAAGCTAGAGGAAAGCAAGAAAAAACTGGATGACGAAATGAATCTCTTTGCCCAGCAGAAAGCTCAAGTCCAAGCCCACACGTCCACCATGACCAAAAAGAAGAAGTAAAATCATAACGTCCTGAATGTTAACTTTTTTTTTTCAGAGGCTGCTTTGTCTGACCCTTTTCTTTGTGAAATTTGGGTAACATTTGTACATAACACTGCAAAAAAAAATAATAATGATCGTAATTTAAAACTCAATGACAAGAATATTGGAAATTAATAGAACGAAAAAAAACAAAAAGATTTTTTTTTTAAATTGTCAGTATTGTTGTTTTTTTTTTGTGGGGTTTTTATTAGCTTGATATTTTTTTAGCACAAAAAAATAAAAATGTGTGTATTATTGTTTGTTATTACTAAAGTAATGACTGGAGTCTAGAAGCTATAGACTGATGGGACCATAAATAAATGCAAATGCTCACAAGAAACTGTCGCCATCTTTATTCAGAGATCACGTTTTTATTTTCCTTTTTTTTTTAATTTTTTACGTCAGACCAATGTTTCGATGATAATAGTCAACAAATCTAGATATTTTTTTATAGTGTTAAACCCTGTGAAATTATTTATTTGGGATTATCACAGAAACCAACGTGTTCATTTTCTGTAGCATTAAAAATGTTTATATCACTGTTTATCTTCTACTGACAATTCTCATACAAATGTCATTTTTTTTTATTCATTTTTTTTTTTATAAATAATCTCTTTTATATGATACAATTTTGCATGCTTTGTTTTTGTTTAAATCATGTCAGCATTCATTTTTATTGTTTACAGTTGCCTAGTGAACTTATTTAACTTTAAAAAAACAACACATTCTTGATTAGAAACATCTGCTCACTCTCATTAAACAGGCCTTATGATTCTGACTTTTAAAATAAACTTTAATTAAATTCGTTCGAAGAATTTATGTCACAATACAATATGGATCAATCGCCATATTCCTCAAGTACTTAAAAAAAAAAAAACTCTATCGAATTTGATGTGCAATAATATGCTTTTTTGTTTATTTATTCTTGGGGTGGCGTTAGACCATCAAGATATAAGAATTTGGTTTTCCATTAAAAATTTTTAGAATTTGAGTTGTTTTTTTTTAAATTGTTAGAATTATTTTATTTCAATGTGTACAAAGAAACTACATGTAGTTAGTTTTTTTGTTGTTGTTTTTATTTATTTTATCAGAAGATTGCATCCCACTTTGTAAAAATAGGTTAATTTATAGACTTTTTTTCAGTGAATGTGCTGTTTTGATTTTTTGTATGTTCGTCTATTATTATAATTGTTAGATGGCTACAGATCTTGCACAAGACATACACAAACATTTCTAAGTTTCTGCATGATTTATTATAATAAAAATATTTTGTAATCAAAAACACAGACTTACCTCATTCTTTTAAATTATGTGTTTTGTAATGGCAGTTCGTTAATTGTATTTTTTCTATGATACTCTGTCTGCATTAAAAAAAACACAATAATCTAGGAAAAACATGGTACTTGATAGTTTGTATTGGATATCTCAATTTTTTTTTTTGTTTAAGCTGCATCATTCACTATTGGGCTAAGCAACATTAATACATTGTAGTATACTTACCTGCATTTAACATGACTGGCAGAGAATCACTGCATTTAATCTAGCAGGTTGAAATCTGATAATGAATCTTTGTGTTTAATTGTTTTAAGCAAGTTAAATGACTCACAGAAGATTTTTTTTCCTAAAAAGCTTCACAAGAAAATGTTTTTAAGTGCCCCCCCCCCCCCCCCCCCCCCCCCCCCCCCCCACCCCCCCTCCCACCCCCCCCCACCCCCCTCCCACCCCCCCCCCCTCCCCCATCCACCCCCAATCCCACCCCCCTCCCTTCCCTTCCCCTCCCTCCTCCTCCCCCTCCCCATTTTTCCCCCCCCCTCCCCCCTCTTCCCCACCCCCAACCCCATCTCCCCCCCCCCCATCCCCTTCCTTTCCATTCCCCTTCACCCTTCCCCCCCTTTACCCCTCCCCCCCCCCCCCTCTACCCCCCCCCTCCCACCCCCATCCCCCCCCCTCTTCCAACCCCCATCTCCTTCCCCCCCTTCCCCCCCCCATCACCCCCCTCCCATCCACCCCAATTTACCCATCCCCCCAATTCCCACCCCAACACCCCCTACCCACCACCCCCCCACCCCCCTCCCCCCCCCCCTCCCCACCTCTTTTAACCTTTATCACTCACCCCCTTCCCCCCCCCCCCCCCATCCACCCCCCCTCTCCCATCTCCCCCACCCCCTTTTCCTTTCTTCCAATCATTCCCATCCAACCCCCACCCCCCCCCCTATCTTCCTTATCCCATCAACTCCTCAACCCACCACCCCCCCATCACATTTCTTTTTCTTAACTCTTCTATTCCCATTCCAATATTCCACCCCCCCCCTTTCCACTCCCCCCCCTTCCCCTCCCCCACCCCATCATCACACCCACCCCACCACCCCCCCCCCTTCCCCCCCCCCCCACCCCCCCCCCCCCACCCCCCCCTCCTTTTTCCTATATCCACCCCCCTACCCCTCCCACCCCCCCTTCCCAATCCAATTCCCCCCCCTCCCCACCCCCTCCCCCCCCCCCCAACCCCTTCCTCCTCCCCCTACCCCACCCTTCTCCTACCCCCCCCCCCCTTTTTTATTTTTTTTTTCTTTTTTTCTTTTTTTTTGGGGGACAAATTTAACCTTGGCACGACTTATCTCAAAATATCTGCCTAGGGTTCTCCGAGACCTTAATAATGACTCTGATATGGGGAAATGCTGTTAGCCGTATTCATTGTTCGAGAGACACTAGATGTAACAACTTTTAAAAAAAGAAGAAAAAACTTTTTTTATTATTAATAATTAGGGATTTTTTTTTCTGTCCCAGAGACAAGCCAGCGTCTATACATAATCCCCCCCACGTTGGCCGCCCCTCGCACAGCCCCCCACACCCCGCGCAGGGAAATACATCCAAAGAAAAACAAAGTCACAACACTGCACAACACAACGAGACGGAACAGGACGAAAAAGAAAATAAAAAGAAGAAAAAGGGGAGAAAGGGAACAGGTTCGCGGTCTCAAAAACAAAAAAAAAACAGCGCCGGTCAAACAATAGTAAAAAAAAAATATAAAGAAATACAAAATAAAAAAAAATGAAAAGAAAATTTAGTAAATGAGAGTATTTTTATTTTTCATTTAACTCTTTATTTTATAATAAATAAAAAAAAAAAAAAGGTGAAAGAGAAAAAGAAAAAGAAATTATTTAATTAAAATTTAAAAAATTAAGAATAGGGGGAAGAGTGTGCAAAGTAGGAAAAGAAAGAAAAAAAAAGAAAAAGAAAAAAATTAAAATTATAAAATTTTCTATGAATACTCCAGTTCCTATATTTTTCTCTTGTGGTAATGTTGCCAATATTATGAAAATATTATGTATGTCTATATATTTACAAGGGAGGGGGGGAATGGTTAGAGGGTTGGTCGTAGATACAGACAGACACGCGAGGAGGGGGGGAGGGGGAGGGGGGGGGAGGGGGGGGGGGGGGGGGGGGGGGGGGGGGGGGGGGGGGGGGGGGGGGCGGGGGGGCGGGGGGGGGAGGAGAAAAAGAGAGGAGAGGGGAAAAGGAAAAGAGAGGAAAAATAAAAAAAAAAAAAAAGTGGGGAGAGAGGGCTTTATAATCTTTTAAAAGAGTATGAAGGAGGTGGGGTGGGGGGGGCATATTCTCAGTTGGTGGATGGTTGGATGGTAGTTTGGTGGGGGGGGGTTGTTGTTGTGTTTTTTTTATTTTTCCCCAATGAGGATGATTTTTTTTGTTTGGGATGAGATAAAGTATAAAATTTTTTTTTGGTGTGATATTGTGTTTAGTGTTTGTTTTTTTTGGGTATAAATGTGTTCTTTTCTTTGGGGGGGCGCCACGAGAAGAAAGAAATTATTTTTTTTAAAAAAAAGGGATTTTTAAAAGCGCTCGATTATATCCCACCATTTCCCCCCCGGCGGGGCGGCCAACCGGCCGGCCGGGGACCGGACCTGTTTGCTAGTAAAACAATAAATAGGCTGCGGCTGAAATAGAATTGATGACATACTCTGTACATGTCGGGTTTATTAGTCAACCTCAGTTAACGTGAAGTATTCCATTCAAGAAAGAGCGGAACAGAAAAAAAAAAGGGGGGGGGGGAGGATGCAGTAGAATAAAAAGATATGTGTGGAGAGGGAGGGGGGGTGGTGCTATAAAACCGTTCTTTTGTCGGCAAACAATTAGTTTAATCACCATACGGTGTGAGACATTAAAGAGACACTTGTTCACTGAACACCGTAATCAACACGTACTGGGGCTGTTATTATTAAGACTTTCCCCCCTTCAGCCAACCTTAAGATGCGATGTTCTGGGTCCTTCTGAACTACAAGCAATAAAAACTTGTTGTGATGGGTGTTTTTTTTTGTCTGTCCACTTGTAGCACCAGCTTCAGCCCCTGTCTTTTCAAATCGCCAAAAACTCCAATTCCGCGCACAATTTGTTATTACAGACGAGCGGTCCATACATACGCACACGAGAAGAAACACAAAAGCCCGTCGTCTGCTCGTCGGTTCGCCTTGAAAGACAAGAGCGTAGCTTTCACTGTAATGACCAACCACTTGTCAACCGACTTTACTTCCGGAAATACCCATAGGTTACACGGTCAGTTAAACGCCCCGTACTGGGAAAGTGGACAAACGCTATAATCTCCCCGCCGTTGGGTTTATTAGCCGGCCTCGGTTGAAGTTGTTGTCGAGATGAAAGACAACAGACATAGTATGACAATTGGTGTAGCTTGGGGGGAGGGGGGGAGGCGGGCCCCCAGGGGGGGGGTGGTAAGCGTAGAGAGAGAAAGGGTAGGTGTGGACATAATTAAATAAACTTTGTGGAGCTGGTGTAACTGTTATGAGCATGGAGGCAATAATAGCCTGATGATACGTTAAAATATTGCTTTAAAAAAAAACGGGAAAAAGGAAACAAGACATATACTGATCAAAAGTTTTTAATTAAAATTCTGTTTAATACTTGTTGTTTATTATTTTCAATTTTGTGAAGCGATATGGAAATAACTCTATTAATTCTGAATACGTTTATACAAGGCCATACAACTCAGTTTATTTTTCATTTTTTATATGGACTTGTCCTTCCTTCTGGGGCTAACTGCTCACCTATGCGCGCGCCAGTGGCGTAGCGTGGGCTTTCGTCGCCTGGGGCCGACCGGAAATTTGCCGCCCCTCTATTTAGTTATTCTTAAAAAAATAGACAAAATAAAAAAAAGCAGCATTACATTTTTTTATTGATTAAAAATTTTAATTTTCGTATTTTTCTCTCTATTTATCAAAACACGCAAAAAAAAATACGGATTTCATTCGGCGTTACCGGCGAAAATGCTCTAAAATGTCCTTTGTCCGAAACGGAAAAGACTTAAATTGCTTGTTTTAATAGCAACATCTTTTATACAATTGTCAATATCAATATGTATGTCATGTTCATTTCAGGCCCGTAGCCAGAGGGGGGGCTGAGCCCCCCCCCCGGTTCATGACCTGAGCCCCCCCCCCTCGTGCATGATTTTTAGCTTTTTGACAAAATTTTAATAATAACGGCTATAAAACATCAACCATTTTGTTCAATAAATCAATAATAATAAAAACTTAAAAGTTTATATTTTGGCAATCATTCAGGCTATTTTACTTACATATATAGCTTATCTAATTTTTGGGCCTAAAAGATTGAATCTTATTGAAGTTCACTTCTGGGTATTTTGGGCAGCATTGGCATTTGGGGCTTCAACAGCCGTGTGTGATAACAGTTTCTCAACCCTCACACGAATGCTTACCACATATCGCAGATCAATGTTACAAAAGCGTCTAAGCAATCTTTTCCTGCTTGCATTTGAACAAGATTTAACAGACTATCTGAATGCTGAAGCATTTTTAGGTAAATTCAGTGCTAAACCATGACGTTTGCAAATTTGAAACGTATAATAATATAAGTTCACAACCAGTGCCGACGAGTGGGGGTGGGGAGGGGGGGAGCAGGGGGGAGGAAATGCCCAGGGGCCCGGCGAGTTTTAGGGGCCCGGACTGAGCTGGCCAATTAACTTTTTAAAATATTAATATCAGCACGGGGGTCCGTGCACAGGAACCCGATATTTCTGTCGATGTTCGCAACCTTGAAATAGTTTTATATATTGATATATTCTGGGGACAACTAGCAACTTAAATAATTTAATAAAATAACATTGACTTCTGACTTCATTTTTATACATATGTATAATAAAATAATAAAGTACAAACTCCGAGATTTCTGAGTGATGTTATTTAATTTGCAAATTTACTTTTTAGCAAATTAATTTTATTTTAAATTAAATAATTGCGACTGGTCAATTTGTTATTGATAGAATTGTTCTTTGTTTTCAATATTTTATAAGAAATATCACACAAATAGCTAAGCTATATTCGTGCATTTTTGTCGTTCTTCCCGGGTTGTACGTTAAACCAACAGTATAATAATATAAATCAGGTATCTATTATGTAACAATTTTGTAGCAGAACAAATGGTCAATATATTTATAACAGGAATCAGAAATTGCTCAGCCTCAATAAATTTGTATCACTAAAACTCTTTACTTTTCAAATTATTTTTAACACAACTGCAACATGCCATGCATTGTTGAAACGTAGTTAAAATTATATTTTTATATATTTCTAATTAATAGCTTAATGTGGTACTAAAATCGGTATTAATCGGTACTAAAATGTACCATTCCAGATATGGAACTGCAAAAAATTTCTTGGGGAGGGGACTCACTGAGATCCCCTCACCAAACCCCTCCTCTCCGTTCGCAAGTTTAGATAAGACATCATTAAATTACCATAATATATTTTGTTCTAAGACCACTGTCCGTGGGGTTTGGTGGCAACTGCACTAGATAATCTCATCGTCCATCGTTAAAAAAAAAAAAAGCTTTCGAACGATTCTTCTACTTGGTACCAGTGTTCCGTCCCTGAAAGCTGTTCACGTGTACGCTGGCACACACATTAAAATAAAGAAAGTAATGTTATGTATCAATTAATAATTGTATTATTAGTGCATTATTATTTTTC
Organism: Bulinus truncatus; assembly: GCA_021962125.1. Taxonomy (NCBI): domain Eukaryota; kingdom Metazoa; phylum Mollusca; class Gastropoda; family Planorbidae; genus Bulinus; species Bulinus truncatus. Next base: position 2,614,886 of record JAGDYQ010000131.1, on the reverse strand, counting down.
ACTAGTTTTTAGGGGCATGGTGTGAGTGTGTGTGTGTGTGTGTGTGTGTGTCAGAGAGAGAGAGAGAGAGAGAGAGAGAGAGAGAGAGAGAGAGAGAGAGAGGTGTGAAAGAGACAAGTGGAGGAATGAGGCTCAAAACGTTAAGTAATAAGTGAACACTCTCTCTCAACCCCTCTCCTCTACTCTATATGTTCTTCCAGCATTCTTCGATCGTTTCCTAAGTCAAAGCTGCTGGGCGGAAGGCCGAGTGGTGTAAGACTGTCGATATGAGAGTCTTGGGTTCGATCCTCGGTGAGAACCATGGGAATCTTTCCAGGTGAAATTTGTTTCAAAGTCGCCCCACAAGTCCACCCAGCTTTAAATGGGTACCTGACTTTATTTAAGCTGGGGAAGTAAAGGCAGCTGGGCGTTGTGCTAACCATACAATCTCTTCATATAATGTGGTTATAGAAACAGATGAATTCTACACTTCATCTGCCCCGATGACCCGATAGTGCTAAGGCAACTTAAAAGTCAAAGCTACATGAAGTTTTTTCATTGGCTAGTAACATCACAGACTTCGGTAAGTGACAGCCGCTGGTCAACTAACTGAAAGTGACCAATGACTGAAAGTCACGCCCCCCCCCCACCACTTTCACCACACCCATTCCCCCGGGTCCCTCTCTATCAAAGACATACCCGATGCAAGGCTCTCACTAGCAGGTAACAAAAAAAATCAACTAACTCTGACCCCCCCTCCCACGCCCCCCCCTCCCTTCCAATGTTTTTCATTCTAGTCATTCCCGAACTGAGAAAAGAAAATTAGTCACGTGACGACTATAAAAAAGACATGAGGGTACCGCCCATGTACCGCATACATCAAATACGACAGACAGTATTGTGTGGTTGAAATCTGCATTCAGGTAAACCTCTCCCTCCCCCCCCCTCTCTCTCTCTCTCTCTCTCTCACACACACACGCTCATTCACCGGTACCGAAAACGTAGTAAAAAAGGTCACCAGAATAGGATTTTACGGTTGATTTATTCCGAGAAAGTTTTCCCGTATATTTTTACACAGTAAAGTGTCCCGACGACAGACTTGAAATAGATTTCTTTTTTTTTTTTATTTAACTGTCTCATTGATAAAGCTGACGATATTTTTTTTTATTTTTTACTTGGATCAACATTTCTGGATTTAGTTAAGAAAATGTGTAGGCCTGTATATGAGAACATGAAGATTTGCCTTTAAGTAGTGGACCATTTATTTTGTAGTAATTGATTTAAACGTGCTGATAATAATTTCTTCTTTTTTTGGAGTTTATGGAATTCTACACCATACAGGAGTTTATACACCAGTTTGTATGACTTAATTAGAATTATTTTTTAAATTATTTTTTATTGAATATTAACTTAACTGAACTAGAAAACTCGTCAGCTGAGAATTATGGAGCTCTATGTCCACAAAAACTGATTTTGAATAAAATGAAATTTAAAGTTCACGTTTGTGTACTTTGAACATATTGAACGGAAAACAACTGTTATGTTGTGAAATCAATTTTGACACAATATATACCAAATAAAAAGGAGATAGTGCCTCAACGACAAAGTGTAATACTGTATTTTGAGATGAAAATTTTCCGTTTTTGGACATAGAGCTTCATAATTCTCAGCTGACGAACTGTAGAAATATCCTTTTTTTAAAAAAAAAACATAATGATGTTGGACATATTAGATAAAGATGGATTCAGAAAGTATATAAATGTAAATGACAAGGAAGGGGAATGTGAGGACTTATCAGGGGCCCGGGCAAAAATGACAAAACAGTGGGCCCATAAGTGGCGTCAAAGGGGCCCCACTTAGTTAGCGGCGGGCAAGACAATGCTTTTGTCTAAGGCGGCCCCAAATGTGCTTTTACCTATAGGCCCTTAAAACGTAAAAAACGATTTTTGTTTACCGTAAATGTAGCAACATTTTGCGTTGTTTTTTTTTTTTTGGAAATTCTGCAATAGTTATCAGTTTGATTTTCAGGTTTACACTTGTCTCATAACAAAGTCTGGAGTCTGTAAACCGTTTTAATTCGTTGGTTTATTTTGTACATTCAGCAAACATTGAAATAGTTCACGTTTGAATGAAGGTTGTTTTGTATATCTTTGATGGTGTTTTCTTTTGAACTGTATTTACAGTTATCTAGACAACTTTGACCGCGGGGGGGGGGGGGGGGCAAAAAATGTTTTCATTGTTGAAAAGTGGTCTTAGAACAAAATATATTTCGAAATTTAGTTATGTCTTACCTAAACTTGCGGTAACGGGGGGGGGAGGCATGCCCCTGGTTAAATCTATCACTGTTTATAATATTTCAATATCATTCTATAAATGCTTGATTATTAGTGATGTGACGCTACTGGATTGTGGACCGATTCCAGCAAAGTTCTCGATACCTCTCTGATCTCCATACATCCCGATTACGATATCTAGAATTACTATGGTGTTAAAATATGGGCAGAAACCACTGAGATATAATATAATCTGAGTTCGCAGTACAGTTTTATTAGAGCACATTGGTAGAAACCGGGTCAAACGTTTTATAAAAGGAAAAAGAAAGATATATTTAGCATACTGTCAATACCACACAGCCCCGTAGCGTGAAAATTCTACAGCAGGGACCAGGCATTCTACAGCAGGGGCCAGGGGGGCAGGTAATACATTTTACTAAGTAGAACAAATAAGCAGAGGGGGCCAGACAAAACGCTGGGGGGCCCGTCCCCACCGCCCCCCCCCCCCGCACGCTACGGGCCTGATACCACATTTAAGTACTAAAAATATCTGTCGGGTTTTAGTTTATATCTAGTGAATATTTAAATATCTCGTCTTAAAAATAACGGAACAATACTCCCAAGTATATAATAGATTTTAAAAAAATTGCATGCGAGATAAAAAGATCCACCGGTTCAACATAGATAAATGGCCAATCAAATAACATTAGTAAAAGTTAAACAACCCATGAAAACAGCTTACCGATAACGGAACAAAAAATATAACATAATTGCAATATCAAGACTGCTGTGATTGGCTTACTGTATGCAAAATTAGAAACATCTGCGTATTTCTTAATTAGTTCTAATTTAAATTACGCAGTGGCTACGGTTCGGTCCGACCGAACCCGTATTTTTTTTATTTCGGGTACTAGCCATAGATAATATTGCTCCACACCCTAACCCTATCCCTAACACTATCCCTAACCCTAACCCTAATCCTGAAAAAAAAAATCTGAAAAAAAAATGTATATATGCCATGTTCCTTATACCCTAATATAATGGTTTTGGCTGGTACCGGAGCCACTGCGTTTAAATTATGTGTGTGAAACGAATTCAGACATGGTCAGAATTATTTGAAACGTTACTTATTCACCCAATTTTGCCATATAGACACATTAATATTATTTCCACTGATGTGCATTCAAGTTCATGTTTAGGGCTCCAACAAAAAAGACCTAATACCGTCTCTGGTTATTTTGACCGGATATTTTTTCAATTAACGCTGTATTCATTATATAAAATGCCTCACACCACTTACACTTAATTAGACATAAAGCCCCCCCCCCTTCCCCCACTACCACCACTCCTTCTTTCCTATTTGTTATAGCCAATGGATTTCAAATCGAAATCTCCTAAATTGATCTATACAATTATAATGATAAATATAAGCAACCCTTTTTTTTACCCCTCACTGATAACGTTTGATCAAAAACTAGCCAACAGCGCAGTATCCGTGGACGCTATGCGTTGTTGTATGTTTTATAAACAGTACATTTCGATTTAAGTATTATGGCTTCTACGCCTTGTGGAGAATAAATTGTGTTCGGTAATGCCACACAGAAGTATTATTACATTTCGTTCACAGTTTTACGAAGACCCATCATCGCCTAAACTTTCATTTATATGTTCAAGTGCAGCAAGATGTTAAGCAGGGTTGTTAACAATACTCTTGAATCGTATCGTCAATACCGATTGCAATACTTCATGAAAATAGTATCGCCAATACCAATACAAATACTTAAGTAAAAATGTATTGCCTAAATCGATACCGATACAATACCGATACTTTTGAGAACAAACTATTTTTATTTAAAATATAATGAGTGCAAGTTTTTCAAGTTTAAAAAAAAATGTGAAAACAATAAAATATAATGTCAAAGCACAAATGTAATGCTAATCACTTTAGTACTTGACGGATGGCCAAGTGATGTAGATACTCGACTGTCGACTTCAGAGTCATGGGTTCGATCCTCGGTGAGAACGATGGGAATTTTTCCACAAGTTCACCCAGTTTTAAATAGGTACCCGACTTTAAGCTGGGGAAGTAAAGGCGGCTGGGCGTTGTGCTAACCACACCATCCCTTCATATGCCGAGGTTATAGAAACAGATGAATCCCCGATGGCCCGTCAGGGCTAAGGGAACTTTACTATTTCACCACTTGGCAGCACGTAAGAAGACTATCATTTCAAAACGATCATTGCTTAGCCTAGAACGTAATGGCATAAAAATACACCCACTCAATGAAACTAGTCGCTCAACTGCAGCACTAGCCGATCAACTTTCTTAATTCTTGGGTAGGGAGCTAATAACAGGATTTCTGATGAGTTATCTTCAAGATATCTTTCTACTTTAGCAGAACTGTTACTATTAAGCCGGTTCTGCCGCCGTGCAGTAAAACTGTACTGCTGACTGTATTGAAGCTGCACCACCTGCCGAGTAAGTGGAGTGGAAACTGCACTCAGTGCACTGCAAGCACGCTTTATGTTTTGTTCAACTTCAGCCTTGTGATCCAAGTTGTCTTGTTGGGGAGGTGGGTGGTATTAATAGTGGTAGGGTTGATGGTTATGATTACAAGTAGTGATTGAATTTATGAAGATTACTTTTAAAACAATGTATTCAAATCGCTATTGTTATTCTTCAATTAGCTAATAGTGGCAACAGAAAAGTATTGGTATCGAGTATCGAAAATTTTTCGATTAAAATGTATCGGCGATACACAAATCAATACTTGATACAAAAAGGATCGGCAATACAGCAACCAATACTGAAAAAGTATCGCCGATACTGTATTGACCGATACCGATACTTCGATACTAACAACCCTGATGTTAAGTCACTCAATCACGTGAAACCTTTAAAATCAACCTTGTATCCCCTTAGGCTGGGGTTTTTTTTTAACTGTTCTATACTCTCACGTAAACCTCTTAAATCAACCTTGTATCTCCTTAGGCTGGGTTTTTTAAAAACTGTTCTATACTCTCACGTGAACCTCTTAAATCAACCTTGTATCCCCTTAGGCTGGGTTTTTTTTAAACTGTTCTATACTCTCACGTGAACCTCTTAAATCAACCTTGTATCCTCTTAGGCTGGGTTTAAAAAAAAACAAACTGTTCTGTACTTTCACTAGGCGTAGACCGCTGTGCAAACTATTGAACAAATTCACAAACACCCGGCCATTGTTAACGCCTCAACAATTGATCATTTGTCCATCTTTTCAGCTGACCAGATGACCACTCGGACGGTGAGAGGGAAGCGGTGTGAGGTATGCCAGTTAGACCTACATGAATCCACGGACCTGCCCCCCCCCCCACTATGTGTAACCACACGGTTTGTTTACCCGCTACACGGACGCCCGACCCGCTGACCGGCAATGTTATCGGATTGACCAGCTACGTCATCGGAGTGACAGCTGGCTATTCTGACAGTCCAGTTTAAAGACTGTTTGTCAATGTCAGACTAATTCATTGACAATGTGTTGGATAAATAAAGGAACATAGCGACCAGTGTCAATGTTTGGATTAACGTATAGCATTATTCACTGTAACGGCACATAATCCACACAATCATGAACCACACTTACATAATTATGACTAGTTGGCAGCCATTCTGGTGATATTAAATGATACGAAGCCAGCTAAACTTTTATATGAGACAGGAATTTTTTTAAAAATAAATTCGAATTCTACTTCAATGTCAGCAAATTCTACTTAAATATCAGCAATTACATACATATCAGCAATTTTACTTAAATATCTGCAATTCTACTTAAATTTCAGCAATTCGTACTGTAGATTCAGTAAATAAGGCTTATCATATCATGGCTGGTAACCACGTGATTGCGTGGTCAGCGCCTAGTCCGGGCAGCCCAACCCCAGACCCTGAAGCCGTTAAACTTTTACAGTTTTTGGACGCCGCGGCCCAAAGCATCAAAATGGTGCTGGAAAAGTCGTCCAAACCGACACGAAAACGACTCCATAAAGACGTTTCGGCGAAACATCTACGACAGATGAAGGAAAATGGCTCAAATGAACACATTTACATCAAACCGGAAAAGGGGGAAGGGAAGAAAGTGATCGAAAGGCGTTACGCGCGAGACTCCATGAACTTATTGTTTAGTCCAGAGAATATAAAAACATCAACCCAAGAACAACACAGAGAAAATATTAATCGGAACAAATCTTCTACGGCTGGAATTCCCGATAAATCGTTACTGAACAGAGGACTCCCTATGTCGTTTTTTGTCGAGCCGGCGTTGAGACACGGAAATCATTCATCCGTAAACGTGAATAGAGATACGAAACCGTGGGTGACAAATCCGATTAAAGCTGATGCTCGCAAATGTGCAGAAATTAAGAACCAGACATCGTGGACACCGTTGGAAGTGTCCAACGACTCATTGGATGGTCGGGACACGAGTTGTAGATCTCCTTCTTTACCTGAAGACACTTTGGAATCTATACTAGACCAAAGGGAGATCAACGACCTTTTAGCCAGACACAGGTGGCAGCATGAAGCGGGGGCCCAGAGGAGCCTGAGCGTCACGCCCTCCGACTGTAGCAGCACCGACGCTGGTTCATGGATGTTGGGAGCTGACTGGTCGGGCGCCTTCACCCCCAGCCCTAGGTCGTGCTCCGAATCTTCGCGCGAGAGTTTCTTCGCACCGTCCCCGGCCCGGCATCAACACTGGACCAGTCTCCGTTTCACGGCAACGCCGCGCTGCATTCCTCTACAATGAACGTGTATCAAGATTCGCGGCAACGATCCGACAAAGACCTTTTTGCTCCACTTGAAAACCAGCAGTCTGTTCTCCAAACTTGTGCCTATGGCTACGGAAATGTGGACGACGTTAGCGAGTCACGACGCTATTACTGCCGTCCGACGCATCGTACAAGGAGCACCGCTCCCGCGACGCCACCTATCAACTTTTATACCAATCATGACATGCCAGTCAGAGGGCGTTCTCGTTACCCGCGTGTCAGCAGTGGCATAAAGACTGCAGCTTGTCCCCAGATCTGCACACAACATTGATGCCCTTAAATGACCACTGGTCAGGCCACTACTTAAACAAGATCTCTTGGTCAGGCAACGCTTTTCTGTCCCAGTGACTCTTGGTCTGACAACGCTTTTCTGTCCCAGTGACTCTTGGTCATTCGTATGGGTGAGACATCTATGTCTTGATCCCTTGTGCTTTATCCCGTTACCACTTATGGGTTAGTTTCATACACGGCGGTCGACAAGCGAGAGTGTAAGCTATATACTAAACCAAACCGCTCCTAACCCAGGATCCATTTTAGAGGCGGTATCTGAGGCGCTGAACAAGCTGACGGCGCCAACTTACGGCTGCAGTGCACCAAAATTTTAATTTGATTTCGTACCCGCACTATGCATGGCCAGTTTCACTACCCCACGATGACCGGTCGAAATCCCTACACTTCAGACACATAGAGCCACAAACTCATCTTTCATCGACAACTTACAAATCAGTTTTCATCTTTACAAAACCAAAGACGCATTGACCAACCTGTCAATACATAGGTCAGTGTACATTACCAGGCATTGGAACTTATGACACAGATACCGGATGTGCATGAAACAGTACAATCAATCCTGCCCGCAATTCCTGGCTTCAAAATATCCTCTGAGACGAATTTTTATTTGTGAATAAACTATTGGCTATCAATTTTGTTTCAATGACAATTCAATAGACCTTTCTCATAAAGTAGTCCCCTTACTGAATTGTTTGTTTAGAGGGGCTAGTTACACTTCCGGTACCAATTAATGTACTTGAATTTGCGAATAATAAATTTCTGTTGCCGCTATTCTTTTAATTTTAATCATGAAAATCAAATAATCAAAATATAATATATTTTTCAGTGTGATTATTTATTATTATCTTAAATGTTAAAACTATAACAATGTTTTTCTGATTTTTAATACTATACGATATAATTTTTATAATTAAAGACCGCTGCTAACACTAGTGTATGCTCTCGACATTTTAATCTTAATATTTTAATGGGCTGTCTGTAAACAGTTAAACATGTGTTTAATGCAAACAACTTCAACTCAGTAAAAAAGTACAATTGTATACCAATATGTATAAAGTTGACATTTTGAATATGACTCATTGTAGTCCGACTTCCTTGACCAAAAGGCTATGTTTTTTGTTAATTTGTCATTTTTCAAACATTTGTATCTGGCTGTACATATATAAATTCCCTTCTCGCACCAAAAAATCACCAGATATTTTCATTAAAAAAAATATTAAATAAGTAACATATTTTATTATAATATCATATGTTTTTCCTTTTACCTGTAAATTATGAGGTTCGTGATTTTTTCTCTGGCTTCTATAGCATCTCGCTGATAGTTTGACTACATTTCCTAGTGTAGAGCTAAGGTCTGTAACTGTATATTGTTTATTTAAGAAAAATAACACATTGACCATCACCTCAGCATAATGAACAGTGGCGCAACCGGGGGGGGGCCTGAGGCCCCCCCAGACCAAATCATCAATACATATTTTACTATATAAAGTTACTAAAAAGACTGTTAAACTGTCTTTTTTCAATATGTGGGCCCCCCCCCAGCACTTTTCGCTGGTTGCACCACTGAATATGAGGTAGTAGTTTCAAACCTTTTACTACCGAGTTTTAATTACTATCTATCGCACAATATATGCTAACCAAAAATATACTGTTTTAACAATCATGGTTAAATAATATAATGTACATGAGCATGGGCGTATCTATCCCTAAACAGGTAACCAGCCCCGTAGCGTGAAAATTCTACAGCAGGGGCCAGACATTTTACAGCAGGGGGCAAGGCAATAACAGGGGTGGGGGCAGGTAATACATTTTACTAAGTAGAGCAAATAAGCAGGGGGCCCGGCCTCGCTGCCCCCCCCGCACGCTACGGGCCTGCTGGTAACCCTAATCGTCAATTATAAAAACTTTAAATGACAATTTTAGTGTAAAATGTAACTTTTCATGTCATGGACATACTTCTCAGAGAAGTATTTGTAACCCTTCGTAACTTCTCTCTCTGATATCGGGATATTTTGTGACTTTTAAAACTTGTCAACATCACAAAAATTAAATTTTGGTATTAAATTTAAAGTCATTTTATCATATATTAGACAAAAAAAAGTAGGAAAAATAATCGAGCTAAGTATTAATCAAGTATAAACAAAGCGACCGGAAGCCCATTATAACCCTTTCACAAAGACAGCTGACGCGCAGGAATACAAGTGAGAAAGGTCTATATGCTTGAAAATTATTGTCTATCTTTACTTTTTTTTTATGATGTTTAAAACAGATTAATTTATTTGTTTTTAACTCCTCCACATTTAATACACTGTAATCAATTGTTCGAATTATCTAACATATTTATTAATTTAAAACTGAACTTCTCCCAATTAATATGGCAAAGTGTTTTCAAATACTCATGCTATTGTTATGTTACTAATATGTTGAATAATTGTACTACAATTTTAAGAGTAAATACATGTTTTAACAATATGCTCAAATTCGCTCTTATTTTATTATTATTATTATTATTCATTTGTTGTAATTACATTTCATGTAGCCTATATAACAAAAAAAATTTTAGCATTTGAAAGTATATAAATATTAAATGTTAACATTTTCAAATGTTTTCTTTCTACAATTTACAAGCAATTAATATTAATTGCTAATTGAATATAAATATAAAATTGCTGCATAAGTACATTAATGTACCGACTATTGGTATTTTTAATTTATCATGGCGATAGTAACAACCAAACTCTAATAGAAATAAATGCTTGCAATATTACAGTGCGAGGCAATGAGCATGAACAAATAATGAATAACAAGTAAACATGTGTTAAATAACAGATTACGTCATGTAGGTACCGCCAGTTAATGAAGTACTGGAATGCACATTCAAATACGTCATGACACATACATATCCAACATTACAAAAAAGTGAAACTTGTGTTGTAATGCAGAAAACAATACAACTCTTACGCAACTTAAGTTGTTTGTTTGGTCTATGATGACAATGGTATACTCTCAGCACCGTAGCGTGAAAATTCTATAGCAGGGGCCAGGCATTCTAAAGCAGGGGCCAGATATTCTACAGCATGGGCCAGGCAATAGCAGGAGGGGGGGGGCAGGAAATAAATTTTACTAAGTAGAACAAACAAGCAGAGGGGGGCAGACAAAACGCAGGGGTGGCCCACCTGGCCTTCCGCACGCTACGGGCCTGTATACACTACGACATGGCTCCCGAGCACACCTTCCCCTCTATTTCCAAAGAGTTATGAAAGGTCCTATCATGAGGGATGATTACAGCTTGGGGATGGTGGGGGGGGGGGGAATGAAAAGACGTATTAATACATTTTCAGATCTACTTTGTTATTTTCGGTCAGATGTATCCATGAAAATGCCACGTCTGCATAATTGTAATACATCTAATTTGATAAATGTGGTGAAAAAAAATGATACAGCGATTATTTAATTTCCATTGCCCTAATATAAATACGTAATTGTATTAAGGTGATTGTGTGTCAGTTATAAATAAGCAATTGTACCAAAATGATTGTCTCAGCTATAAATACGTAATTGTATCAAAATGATTGTCTCAGCTATAAATACGTAATTGTATCAAAATGATTGTGCCAATTATAAATAAGCAATTGTATCAAAATGATTGTCTCAGCTATAAATACGTAATTGTATTAAAATGATTGTCTCAGCTATAAAGACGTAATTGTATTAAAATGATTGTCTCAGCTATAAAGACGTAATTGTATTAAAGTGATTGCGAAAGTTATAACTAAGAAACACACTTTTATTATTCAGGGAAACCTTTGGCTTGTGGAAAAGAAATTAAACGATCATTCCTTAATAGGAAATATACATGTATATATGTGTGTATATATATATATAGCAGTGTACCTGACGTTGCTCGGGAAGTCGGGAATTCAAACGTGACACTTGAAACATTTCTAACACACCATTAGGTAGAGATATGGGCAGGCACGCCGAGAGAGGGGGGGGAAGGGAGGGTCATTGCCAGGGGGCCCGCATCTGTAAGGGGGCCCGGCCGCCCCGACCATGTCAATTTTATCACGACTTATTGTTTATTAAGGGGCCCGCAATGATGTCCTGCCCTGGGGCCCGTGTTGGCTCTCGGCGCCACTGGATATGGGTGCTAGTTTATGCCACCTACCCATGGGCGTCGCTAGGAATTTTTCCAGGGGGGGGGCAAAAATTTTCCGGGGGGGGGGGGGGGGGGCAAATAACAACTTTATGACATTTTTTTAAAATGTAAGGGGGGGGGAGCAAATGCCCCCCTCTTATATGACATTTTTTCAAAATGTAGTGGGGGCAAATGCCCCCCTTGCCCCCCCCATTAATACGCCCATGCACCTACCTAATGTGCAGAAATTACCTACATTTCTTAGGTCACAAATTACATTTTACCCGTCAACGCTAACCAACCTAACCAAACAACCAACTAAACCAACCAAACCAAACAACTAACCAAACCAAACAACCAAACCAACTAAACCAAACAACCAGCCAAACCAAACCAAACACCATTAGGTAAAGATATGTGTGCTAATGTATGCCACCTACCAAATTTGCAGAAATGACCTACATTTCATACGTCGTAAATTACGTTTTACCCGTCAACACTAATAACATAGGATTATTTGTTTAAACAGTAATTAATTCTGTCAATGTTAAAATCAAAACGACAAGTTCAATTCGGCTTTATTACTATCAGTTAGATAGATAGATAGATAGATAGATAGATAGATAGATAGATAGATAGATAGATAGATAGATAGATAGATAGATAGATAGATAGATAGATAGATAGATAGAGAGTTAGAGAGAGAGAGAGAGAGAGAGAGAGACAGAGAGAGAGAGAGAGAGAGAGAGAGAGATCGAATTGAAGAGAGTGACTGTATTGCACTATAACAAAAAAAAAACGAATGCAATTTATTGAACAGTTAACTGAAGATTTCACTATTATTGTTGGTTAAGATTTATTAGAGCAATAAAATACCCGGTAAGGTATAGTAGTTTGTGTTTGAATAAAATTACCTTACTTTATTCATTGATAAAATAACCAAATTTGAAAATTCGATCATTGATTGATTTTTTTGTTAGATTTACAGTGCAAAGAGCCGTTGGGTCTCTAACTGCCACACAATTTATTTTTAACTGAAATTTATCGCCGTAATAAATCAAACGGAAAAGAATTTTTTTTTAATTTTCTAAAGAAACATTTGAAGCTATTTATAGCATTCTTATTATCGGTTAGTTTTTATTTTCCTTTTTCTCTTTTAAACATAATATGTAGCCAATAACATTTTTACGATAACAATTTCTTATGGACTTTGTTTATAAAATGTCTGTCAGAGATCGCCAAACTGTGTAAGGGAGATTAATATCTTAGTCATTACACACATTGATATCTTAGTCATTATACACATTAATGTCATAGTCATTACACACATTGATACCATAGTCATTACAAAAACTGGTGTATTGCAACACTCAGGGCCGGACTCAGGTCAATTGGACGAAGAAGAACATATTAGGAGAGATGGGGGGGGGAAGTGTACGGTTGATGATTTGCGGGGGCCCATGGCTCGCAGCCCGTTTCGCCCTCTGTTAAATCCGCTCCTGATCACACCGCACATCTATGACATCATTTTTGTCTCAAACGACCAAAAAATAAAAATGAAGTGTTACGGAAAGACATAAGTGCAGGGGCATAGCAGGAATTCTGGGACCTGTGGTGTATGTGGTGTGTATGTATGTGTGGCGGATCTATTATTGGCGTGAACGCGCGTGTGTGGGTGTAATAGCACGTCCCTGGATGAGAGTGGAGAGAGAGTACATGTGTTTGTGTGTGTGGCGGATGTGCGTGTTTTTTTTTTTGCGCGCGCTTGTGGGCTGTGAATGTCGTCTGCTAGTGGTAATGCGTCTTAACTAGTTACTTTTAATTTTTTACTTTTAATTATCAACATTTACTTTTAATATCTGATAACTTTTGTAACAATCCAGTGTTTCCCAAAGTGTGGCACGCTGGGGCCACGCGAAGAGTTTTGTGAGGCTAAGCGCTGCACCAGTTGAGAACATCGTGTAAACATGTCACACGGCTAAAGCAAAAATAATGAAATCAGGGGAAACAATGCACCGGAATAACGGAAAGGAATTATTTATATTTTTTTTACAAGGGGTACTCATTGTTAAGAAAATAAATCAGGGGTACATACATATCGAAAGTTTGAGACGCATATAATATAATGAAAAATATAATGTTTCTAATCAGTACTAATATTTCATATTTTTAACAGCAATACAACTACATTAGACTATTTACACATTATATTTTCTCTTTTGGTCTGTGTTCAAAAAGCAATGTTTCTTAATACGAATTAAAATCAGTGTAACGAAATATCGCTCACACTCGCTGAGCAATATTAAATTCACGGATGAACTACAGACCTAACTTAGCTACATACTTTGCTTCACGTACAGTCAATACACACGAAATGAATTAAAAAAAAAAAACAGGAATAAGTTCCGGACAAAAGTTTTACTTTACCTAAAAATCTTTCAAAAAGAAAGAAAAGTTTTTGACGTCGAGGTTTCATTTCAAGCATATGATTTCAAGCATAGAACTTACTAAATTTCGTTTCCTCATAATTTAAGCATTAATTTCTTTTTTTTTTTTGGTTTTACCGTACCAAGTTTTGAATAAAAAAAGGAATCGTCTGAATTTTTTTAGAATGTAATCATTTGACTGTGAACTGGTTTTCAAAGCCGCGATAAAACCTTTGAACACATTACTTTATTATTATAATCTCGCATTTTAACTGTATTCGTTATTAATTTTTTTTAATAGAATATTGTAAGTGTACCAATGAAAGTAACTTGCGAAGGCTAGGTTTTGTCTTTGAATGCGCTGTCTAGAGGCGACCCAAAGTTTTTAAGGGTTAATTATCGGGGCCCTTGATGTCAAGGTTAATTAACGGGGCCCTCGATGCAAAGGTAAACAGTTGGGGCACTTGATATTAATGTTGATTATCGGGGCCCTTGATATCAAGGTTAATTATCGGGGCCCTTGATGTCAAGGTTAATATTTGGGGCCCTTGATGTCAAGGTTAATTATCGGGGCCCTTGATGTCAAGGTTAATTATCGGGGCCCTTGATGTCAAGGTTAATTATCGGGGCCCTTGATGTCAAGGTTAATTATCGGGGCCCTTGATGTCAAGGTGAATATTCGGGGCCTTGATGTCAAGGTTAATTATCGGGGCCCTTGATGTCAAGGTGAATAGTCGGGGCCCTTGATGTCAAGGTTAATTATCGGGGCCCTTAATATCAAGGTTAATTATCGGGACTATTGATTTCAACGTTAATATTCGGGGCCTTGATGTCAAGGTCAATTATCGGGGCCCTTGATTTCAAGGTGAATAGTCGGGGCACTTGATGTCAAAATATAAAGACAGATTCATGCTATGAGCTGAATTATTTGTCACTGCAAATGGGATTGGGGGGTGGGGAGAGAGAAGGGGTGTATCGGCAGTCACCAACCACACGTACATTTTAGCCGTTAGGTGCGTGAACGTATAAAGCGTCAGACAATCAAGCGGTCTCAACGCTTTAAGTACTAAATTTTAGCTCTAGGTGACGTTGGTTGTTACAGTTTTTAGCCCTAAACATCAATATCCCATTCCTACATGCAAACTCTGAAAACAATAACAACAACAACAGCACAGTGTTTAAGAAAGACAACATATTCCGAACTGAATGTCTTCTGGTAAAGAAAACAAAACAAAAAATAAAAATGATAGGATAGATGCATAGGCGGATTTAGGGACGAACGCCCCAGAGGCCCCCAACTAATTTGCCCCCCTCCTCCCAGTTTTTAAGGCTTTTATCTGCTCCCCCCCTTTTTTTTTATTTTAAAGGTCTCAATATTTTCTTCTGTGCACTGGGCCTTAACTGACCTGATTCCGCCTCTGGGTGAATGGAGGTAACTCTGCAGGTTATTGTGAGGATGACGTGGGCATCATTCATGTGGAGTGGCTAGTCGCACCTGTTTATTGGGCGGACATGTGGTAAAGTGCGCCTCATGTCTTTCTACGGCACCAGCCCCCCACCCCCCCCCCCCCAAACACTGGACAAGATAAAACTAATTCAGTTTATTGTTCAACGGACTTAGCCGAAACTGCTGCGACATTAGCCCATTCAGTTCTGATTATGATTTATGGCCCTGTCCCCCTACCCCAATCCCTCCCCCCCCCGGCCATAACTTCCATTTTTTCACAGGTCTCCATGTGTATTGATATCTTTAAATGTGATCTGTGTACACAACGTATCGCATGGGTGAAAACACACACAACTGCAATTGTTAATCAATTGTTAAGGGCAACAACCACGCTGGAGTTAAAGGGCTACAACCACGATGGAGTTTGATTTGAAAAAAAAAAATATGTAAATAAACTGAGGCTGTGAACCACATTGGCTTAATGCTCGAGTCACAGCGACCCCCCTGTTACCTTTGACCTCCGAGTTGCTTCTATAGAGGAATGGGTGGGGGAGGTAGAAAGGGCACTTCAATGGACACTTCTTTTAGAGCTAGTACACACTTCTTCAGTATCAAGATGGCGAGTCCTCCAAGTCCACCCTCCATTTTTTGGGTGGTCGGGAGGTAAAGGCAGCTGGACGTTGTGCTAGCCGTACAGTATACCGTGGTTAACTGTCAAGTCCTTGTAATCAAGAGAGGTTTATCTCATTAGATCCTATAAACCATTGGTCCCCCCAACCTTTTTTCTCGCCGCGGACCGGTAGACGTTTCTTAACACCCACCGCGGCCCGCTGGTGGGTGGAAGGGTGGGTGGGGGGCATTGATAATTATTTATATATTAGATTGTTTTGATTTACAATGCCAGTGCCGCTCACAGCCGCTCAGTCCCGACCATGGAAAGTCGGGGAGAAATGCACCACGGGAAATAAAAAGGAAATAATTCAAAGTTCCTTGGGTGGCCCAGTACCTAGTTATAGCTACAGATATAACACGATCTATTACTAACATATAGAAATAAAAATTGACCCAGGGTTTTATTTTGTAAGAAAATATTTTGTATCGACTAAAAGCGTGTGCGTGCTTTAAAAAATAAAAAAGATATATAAGAAATAAAGTGAATGTAATTATTGCAGTTTTTAGAGCATTTTCGAAAAAAAAAATGCTCTATTGTCCCCGTTTTGTCTGTCTGCCATCACCCTAGATCTCAACAACCATAAGTCCTAGACCCATGATGTATATATCATTTTGTAGGTCTTGGCCTGCCAAGAAATGACTTTTTTCCATTTCGCGATCTGACCTCTCAGGGCCGTAAAAGGGGGCTTAGTACCGTTTTTTACTATATAAGCTATATTAATAAAAGAGCGCACATTTTCAGCTACTATAAGTCCTAGACCCATGATGTATATATCATTTTGTAGGTCTTGGCCTGCCATGTGTACATCAAAAGTTCATTTCGCAACAGGACCTCTGAGGGCCGGGCTTCAGGGCTCCTAAGGGGCTTATATATTATATATACACCTTGTACGTTCAATAACCCATTCATTTGGTGCGAAATACTGCAGCACGTAGTTTCACCAAGATTTATTAAGAAACTCATCAAATGAAATAGTAAGCTTGTGTTCTGAGTTTAATTGAAAGTATCAGAGCTATGCAACAATTGACGGAGTTTTCGGACGATTAAATGACTATAATTTAGAATGTTTTCCATTATGAGTCCTATTTCAGTAACCACAAACCACTTGTAGTTAGATTTAAGAGAAAATAATTTTTTTTTCAAATATAAGAAAACGTCTTTTTAATATCTTTTTTCAGATATATGCATTACACAATTGAATTTATAAACATTTACAAAATTTACAAATATTTACTGAAAGATAGCATACGCACTGAATGGAACAGGCTTAATTGCTTGTTTTTTGTTTGTTTGTTTACATGTGTCACAAAATATAACAAAACAACTGTTGCAGACAGAGTCGCCATGCATTAAGATCATGATAAATCCATTCACAAAATTGTTTATTATGTCCGGGTTTTTTTGGGGGGGGGGGGGGAAGGGGGTAGGGGTGATAATAACACCACTGTGAAAACTTTTGTTGAATGAGGCTAGGAAGGGGGGAGAGGAAGACAACCTTTCCTTGTCCCAACTACGGCCCTGCTAATTTGTTAACCCAAGGTAAGTTTGATGTTTTGAAGTACCAACGCAAGCAAATCAGCTAAAGTCGAAGCTGTCTTCGCGAAAACAGATTAGCACTTACAAGGGAGGTAAACATTTGCTTTGCGGCTCTATAGTTCTTCACGCTGCGGATGTTTTCCGAGTGATTCCCCCCCCCCTTTTTTTTTATTGTCAAACAACTTACCCACCCCACCAAGCCCTCACCATAACCCCTTCCAAGAAACCGTAGATGCTTCTTGAACAGACGACACTCTCGTCTTGTCGTCTGCTCCCTTCTATTGTGTACAGTCAAAACAAATTAATCTTTATCATTTTGACGTTGAGCATTCAATCATGGCGGTGTGATATGTAGCGAAAATGTGTTCATTTTGAAATGGAAGATGCAAAACATGATTTATTGATGCAAAGATGTGAAAAAGATTTTGGAAGGAGCGATGAGGAAGGGGTGTGTGTGTGTGTGCACATATGTATACGATAATGATACAGAGGTTGTTCACATATATAATATTATAATGATATTGAGGTCGTTTACAGATATAATATTATAATGATATTGAGGTCGTTTACAGATATAATAATATAATGATATTGATGTTGTTTACAGATACGAAGCTATAATAATATTGATGTTGTTTACAGATACGAAACTATAATAATTTACAGATACGAAACTATAATAATATTGATGTTGTTTACAGATACGAAACTATAATAATATTGATGATGTTTACAGATACGAAACTATAATAATATTGATGTTGTTTACAGATACGAAACTATAATAATATTGATGTTACACACAGCAAAAAACCAACAGCTTACAAGTCTCCGATACCTGTGTGGGTGGCAGAGGCGTACCTAGGGTGGGGGGAGGAAGGGGTCCAAGTTCGAACGTCCCCCCGGGCCCCAGCTTGAGGGGGGCCCCAAAAGATTTTTTACATTAAATATCAAGCACATGTCATGGTGTCGAATGTCAAAATGCATGACCCCCAAAGAGGCCAAGCCCCCCCCGGGCCCCCAAATGCCTAGGTTCGGCACAGGTGGGTGGCGTAAAACGTAACAGACGCTATTGATTTTTTTTTTATTTTAAAGGAGATCAAAAGACTGAATGAATATGCTAAATCTAAAATATTTACTACAGTTAACTATTAGACACGTTAAATTAGATCCCCTGTTATGGAGAGTCAAACCAAACAGCAGCTAAACCCGAACTAAATCAGATCCACTGTTATGGAGAGTCAAACTAACAGCAGTTAAACTCGAACTAAATCAGATCCACTGTTATGGAGAGTCAAACTAACAACAGCTAAACCCGAACTAAATCAGATCCGCTGTTATGGAGAGTAAAACCAAACAGCAGCTAAACCCGAACTAAATCAGATCCACTAGTATGGAGAGTCAAACTCACAGCAGTTAAACCCGAACTAAATCAGATCCACTGTTATGGAGAGTCAAACCAACAGCAGTTAAACCCGAACTAAATCAGATCCGCTGTTATGGAGAGTCAAACCAACAGCAGTTAAACCCGAACTAAATCAGATCCACTGTTATGGAGAGTCAAACCAACAGCAGTTAAACCCGAACTAAATCAGATCCGCTGTTATGGAGAGTCAAACCAACAGCAGTTAAACCCGAACTAAATCAGATCCGCTGTTATGGAGAGTCAAACCAACAGCAGTTAAACCCGAACTAAATCAGATCCGCTGTTATGGAGAGTCAAACCAACAGCAGTTAAACCCGAACTAAATCAGATCCGCTGTTATGGAGAGTCAAACCAACAGCAGTTAAACCCGAACTAAATCAGATCCGCTGTTATGGAGAGTCAAACCAACAGCAGTTAAACCCGAACTAAATCAGATCCGCTGTTATGGAGAGTCAAACCAACAGCAGCTAAACATAATTTTTATTTTTCCGTTATCTAATATGATTTTTACATTTTGATTTTTGTCTTTCGTTGAAAGTATGACTATCAAGAAACATGTCAGTTTCTTTAAAGTTGATTACTAAAGAAAAATTGTATGGTTTTTTGTAAAAGTATTAGCGCATGAGATTAATGGAGCGCCTATCTCATTGGGTATGGGTGGGGCTGGGTGGGGTATGGATGGGGCATCCTGTACTAATCGCCAACATTTCATTTAATTATTATTTATTTTTTTGATAGGCTGCCGTCAGTGCTGTGGAGATCACATGCTTGAATGCGCCGTTGCTGATAAACTGCCCGAACAGGGTGGGGGGGGGGTATTAAGGAGTAAAATGGAGTTTTGCCCATGTATACACTGGTTCCCTGACATCTCATCACACGAGACATTTCATCATTGCAATATCTCATCATTATAGCAATTCATCATTGCACATTTGAACATTATAGCAATTCATCATTATATTATTTCACCACCATAACATGCCATCATTGCAGTTACCTAACCCTAACCCTAAACCCTAAACCTTAACCCTATAATGATGAAATGTGGCAATGATGAAATGTGGCAATGATGAAATGTGGCAATGATGAAATGTGGCAATGATGAAATGTGGCAATGATGAAATGTGGCAATGATGAAATGTCTCGTATGATGAGGAGTCTGGTCACCGTATACACTATATACCGTATCTTGCAGCATTTGTTCGAAAAAGAACGTGTGTTTGTGTGATATTTATGAAGAAATAACTCACAGTCGAGTGTTCATGACTCGATCCGAGCTATAGTTGCTGCCGCTGGGTGTGACGACTAAATCAACCGCACCAGGTCCGGCGCCTGACGAAGCCCCATCATGAAAGCGATGTTGTGTCGTGGTGTACGACTGGGTTGTGCAGCATTAGGTCGAAGAGAGCAGCTTGGCGGTATTTTCTCTGAGGTTCCTATAAACATAGTTGAACATAGAGCCAATGGCGTAACCATGGTGTGGGGGGGGGGGGATTGGAAGTCAACATTTGAAAGTCCCCTGGACCCCAGCTTGAGTGGCCCTTTCAAATGAGTGTCCGAAATTTGTTTGTGTGCATTATCTCGTCAATAAACAACGGAATTATTCAGCAAAATATTTTTAATGATTATTTTTTTGTTAATTTTATTGATATACTGTACCAATTTGAATTTAGACATATATTTATTAAGTACATTATCGCATGTCATGATGTCATATGTTAAATTGCAGGTGCCCCCCCAAAAAACCAAGCCCCGGGCCCCAAAATCCCTAGGTATGCCTATGCATAGAGCTCAGATGGGTATTTTGCAGAGATGTTCTAAGCACTGTATATTCAAATACAAGTACCCAAGGAGCAAGTCCGAGTACAATTACACATGTTGTTACCATTGAGTAATAGATAACCAGGTTGCATGTACTTGTAAGATATTTTGGACCTTTGTAATTTGGTAAGCATGCTGAAATTCGGCACACGTATAGATTCTACATGACAATACACGACTTATAATCTCAAGTCCATGAATTAACATCTTGTATAATTTCGAAGCTAGTTGCTGTTTAGTAATAAGGAATAAAAGACGCACGAAACTGGTTCATAAATGCACAAAATAATGAAGCTATCATTTTTTAGTCTTATCCAGACATGTCAAATTATAAAAATAAAGCTCAAAACTAAAAAGAATAAAAGATTTTTTTCCTAAAAAGCATTTTATTAAAACGCACTAAAAAGTAAATAAATAAATAAATAAAAAATAAAAATCCAAATATATCATTCAAATATTTTTATAAACTATCATCAATATTATCAATATTAAAATTATGGGTGATTAAAATATTCTGAACTAATTATGTCTTGACATTAGTTGATAAGTAGCATAAATTGAATAAATAATATATCTATATATGATAGAGCTCAGTGGTCTATATTAGTTCACATACGTTCACAGGTATCTGATTAGAACGAATACGTAATAATAGTCGGCTAATACAAATTGAGTGAGAAAAATAGAAAACGAAACAAAAGTTCCCACAGTTGTTGACAAATATGACAGCCTATCTCAACTATTTGCTACTGTCCTTGTTTATATGCTTTCTTTTGTGAAAAGTTCTCGAGTTGTAAACTTTTGAAATATTTATTATGACGCATTATAATACATTTGCAATATAATGATATAAGCTTTATTTAATTGAAAAACAACAAAGAAAGATATCTTCCGCGTCGCAGTCACTGAGTCAGAAATAATGTAACTTAGAGAGTGCTTTAGACTTCAAAAGTTTAGAAGCAGTGAATCAGATATGTTTATTTTAACAGAGACGTTTTAGTTTTAGGCTGTTAAAAATATAAGATTCCATTATTTTATTTATTTTCGAAATCTTAAAAACTTAATAAAAGCTAATAATACAACTTACAAGAACTAGTTAATTTGTAAATCTTTTTAAAAATAAAATGTCTCTTCATCAAGACATCATGAATATGATTATTATGATGATGCTCAACTCAAGATTTCAAGTGTAACATATCTGAAAGACTTAACTGACTAAAATGAGGAATATACTTAATACTTAAGATATCCATCCTGGCATCCATATATTTACAAGTTTCATGTCTCACTGATTTTCAAAATTCCAATGATGGCTATGTCTTGGATCTGCTCTGGTAGTGAAACATCAAATCCAATGAAAATATTGGGTAATATCTTCATTGCCTTTATAGGATCTGGCATCTTGGGACTACCATATGCCTTCAAAGAGGTATTTATCAAAATTCTTCCAATTTTTTTCATTTATTTATTATTAATATATAATATTCTAATAATATTGACAACATACACATACTGACATAATGCTGGAGTGTCACAATTCATTCATACTCCGTTCAACTAAGAAATTGGTTAATAAAATTTTTTTATAAATAATTAGTCTCAGCTAATTAACAAAACTTTAAGTAATAAATAAAACAAATTAAGCAGTGCTTTTTCCCTAAACATTCCTTTACAATGGATGCAAGTTACCACCCAAATTAAGGTTGGTTAGGGCCCTAAGTCAGAACAAACAAATTAAATGAAAGACTGTAAAGATAGAGCTACAGGCGTGAAATTGGTGTTTAGTTGGGTCCCAGGTGAGCCTTGTGAGCCTGCCACCTTTCCTTAACTCTTTACATTGGATAAGCCAGACTAGCCTAACCCAAGATGCGGGTTAGGCTAGCATGGTTTAAAACGCTTCTTGCATTGATATATATATAAATATAGGAAGCATTTGGGTGTTGTGCTAGGCTCACAACTCCTTATTAGGCCATGTATACAGAAACAATTTATCTCCAAGATGGCCCCAAGGGCTAAGGGAATATTACTTTTTAATATATGAGCCTTTTAGAGCCATATTGGCCTAACTCACAATATGGGTTAGGTTGGTCTGGCTTAAAACACTTCATTTCAAGTCATTGTTATTATTTAAACTTGAATTTGCTTTTGATGATATCAATATTTATCATAAAATGGTGCTGTATTTTTTTTACTCAGTAATACGTCCTGTTTGTTTCTGTGAATATACTTCCTTCTAAATATTTCCTAAATAAAGTTTGAGTATTAATGAATACTAGCTGTACCCTGCAAAACCTTTGCATAGAGCTATATCCCCTTAAGCTTGATCTGTAGGCTAGGTTATTTTTGGTTTCGGGCAGATGCAATTTTTTCATGTTTGTATTTTAAATTGGAATACTGTTGTATTAATTATTTACTTTCAATTTAACACAGAACCCAAATTGCTATTATTTTATAAGATTTTTTTGTATCTAATTGTTGCATTAATCTTAGGCTGGAATTATTGAAGGTGCCATCCTTATGATATTACTCGCTGTTGTCAGGTAACTTTCTTCATTTTTTTCAGTCAATTAGAAAATATTTTAGATTTTTTTTATTCAATATTTTTTTTAGTAATCTTTGAAGTGATGAAAAATATTATTTTTTATTTTTCTGACAAAATAATTTCTTATGGTATGAGTCATCTAAAATTGTATAATTTATTACAATAATTTATTTATTATCAAAGTGTGCGAGCTATGTTGTTGTTGATTGAATGCAAATACATTATCATCGCAAAGTATGAATCAGAAGACAACCAGGTAGGAATGAAGGAAGATGGATTATTTGCATATGTCTCTGGTGAAGAAAAACAAGATTTACTGAAAGAAGAAGGAGATCTCTTCACAAGAATAAAAGACTTCAAACCATTTGTGGTATTTTTATTTAGAATATTAGATTAACTGATTTTAGTTAACTGATTTTTTTTAATTTTAGGAATTTCTTATCATTCCTTGTAGCAAATTTTTTTTTTTTTTTTTTTAAACTAATAATGAAATATATATTTAATAAAATATAATCCGAAAGTTGTTTTTTTTTTATTTCAGGGTGAGGATCTATCCTACGGGGATGTTGGTAAGTGATTTAAACAGTTTTTAATAAAGAAAATTATAGTCATATAAGTTGAAGAGAGATACTTTGGCATGAAACATTTATGAGGAAAAGAAACTTCTTGAACACAAATAGAAAACGTAGGTATTTGACTTCCTCTCTTCATTTGTTGATGGTTTGTGATTTCAATCTAAAGAAAACCTTGGGTTTTAAAATTCATTTTCATATTTTATAAACTTATGGATTAGATGAAAAAATAATTGTATGGCTTATCAATCTGTAAATGACACTTTTATATAAAAAAAAATATTACTAAAATATGTCCATAAAATTTGCATTTAACTTTGTTATGAAATTTGGCCTTAAAAAAAAATGGTTGAGATGTACATTTATTTGAGAAATAAAAATTGTAATGCTTTCAAAATGCAATAATATTGATATTGCGAAATAATGAAATATATTCCACAGAAATAAAATATGACTTTTCATGAAAATCCAAGCTCTGTTCATTAGATTAGTATACAAAATTTCTCTATGCCAATGATGTTTGAATGTAGCAGTGTTGCTTTACCCTTTTCTTAACTTTATATTGTAATTATCATAAAATGCTTTGTGTTCTCATTTTTCACATGCTATTTTACTAATAACCTTTTTTTAAATTTAATAACAGGCTTTGAAGCTTTTGGTGCCTTTGGTCGTCTTTTAGTTGATCTGGTCATTGTACTATCGCAAATTGGTAATTTATTTTACTTTCAGTGCATTATGCTAGATCTATTATAATTATTATTTAATTATTTTCCTTTTCAGTGCTAATTAACTTTTATATGTATTAATATTATTATTATTAATAAATGTGTAATTAATCTGCAGGCTTTTCTTGTGCTTATCTGATATTCATCTGCAGAAATATGTCCCACTTTATCCCATCTGTAGAAATGTGAGTTGTTTAAAATAGTTCAGTGCACAATTTTTTCACCTGTAGCTCAGTTAAAAATGATGTTTTGTAGAGTAACTTCTTTCAACGGACCCATGTCTGATGTCACATGACTAAACCAACATGTATTTATTTTTCCAGGGGATACTGGCTGTTAATTTTACTTCCCCCTCTGAGTCTGTTGACGTTATTCAGAAATTTGAACAGCTTAGCTGTCACCAGGTTTGGAAAAAACTATTTCTAACTATTTGTTTTTTAGAGAGGTAAAAAGAAGTCCATCTTTCATTTTTTTTATAATCATCTATTTAGAATTTATTTCAATTATCAAGAAAGATAACTCATTACTTAAATGTAAAGCCTTTTTTTTATTTCTGTATTTTAAACATTGAAACTAAAAGTTAATTTTTTATAACAAAGAAAGAATCAAATAAAAATACGATCACTTGAGGGTTTTTTGGCTACACATTAGTGGGATATCATTTGCTCATAGTTATGCAATCCAATTAATATTGCAGCTATTTTTTTAGTCCAAATAGTTTTTCTTTGGTAGAACGGACGTGCTGATCAAATAAGATGCAACCAGCAATCGTCATGAATCATTTGGGTTGCCAAAATATTTCATTAGTAATTCAAAAAATAAAGCTTTATTATGAAATTATTTAAAAAGTTAATCTTGTTCTAATAATGTAAACATCTTAAGTGCAGACTTTGACACAGATAAAATAATGGTCAGAAGCTAATTTATTCCTTTTATTTTAAATAACTTTTTAAATTAGACTAATGACTTTCTTAAATTATCATTTTTCAAGCTATTGTGCTGTCTAGTTTAAATTTAATCTTCAATACATTAGGACATTTTGCCATTCGTGACACACAAAGAAACCTGTTAGGCTTTTCCAAACCACCTGAAACAAAATATAAAAAAAGGGTAAAAGAAAGAACAAAAATAGTTATACATAGTCCGAATGAAGTAATATTTTTAATTTTTGGAGGCCTACTTCAAATCAGCTCATAATCCACCGGTGGGTTATAACCCAGACTTAGGGAACCACTGCATTTGTACATGTATAAAGTTAAAAATATTTATTCATGCAAAATAACCAAAAACATATAGAATAACGACAATCGATGTTTATTTTGTAGTAATATTTTTTTCCCCAGCTTTTTAGCCCAGTGTTCAAGTCTTTTAGCCTTCAGCATCGTCATCTGGTTTGACTTTCATCATGCTGCTAAAGTTAGGTGAGGACAAATGGAAACTTATTGTTTTTTGTTCTAGTCTGTTTGTTTCCACACATCACATGGATAAATAAATGTATTTTATCACTTAGAAGTTTTTTTTTTTCTGAAGATATTTATTATAGTCTAAACAAAATGCAGTCAATATAAAGGAGCGTGATATGTTGGTCACTGCTCTGACCATTTCTATAGCCATCTATACCGCTCAAAAAAAAAATGTTTATACCACTGAACTGAGATTTCTGAATTTAAGAAATATAAGAAAAGTTAATGCACATTAATTAAGACTATATGAATCGGCTAATATCTTCCTATTTTTTTTTTAAATTCTAACGCTGATTACATTAAGTTTAAAAGCTTTTAAACTCTTTATTTCAGCATCCATCCTAAAGAAATGTCATTAGAAAATTTGCCCTACTTTGCAGTCATAGCCATCTATTGTTATGAGGTAAGTTTTAAACAAATTTATTATGGTTCCTTTACAGTCGCTTTATTTCCTTACTTTGCTGGCACTCCATAAATCAGTCCTCAGAACTAAGGTCACAGCATTTGTTAACTCATTTGGCATTTATCAGCAAAAAAATAAAATTTGTAATTTTATGTTTCATTTTTTTTCTTGTATCCCTTTATTTCTACCTCTTTATGTTTCGCTTTGTAGCCTTGTGTATAATCCACATCATGAAACTGTTCAATATTATTAAACACACTGATTATTGTCTCCCTTTTAGGGTGCTGGCCTTGTGCTGCCACTGGAAAGTTCCTTGGCTAAAGAAGTCAGACCTCAGTTCAGCAAGTAAATTCTCTTTTACAGATTATTGATTGTATTCTTTGAAAGTATGGTTTGAGTCTTATACTGATGTCGGCGCATTAAATGTTGTCATTTTTTTATAAAGAAGATAAAAAAGAAAAATAATTGCTTCTGTTAAAAAAAAATTCTTTTCAGATATTTCATATCAACCCTGATGACTATAACATTTTTGTACATTTCATTTGGGATTTGTGGTTATTTAGTAAGTATCCTAATTGATTTTTTTTAAAGATTATGTAAAAGTCTGTTTTATGGTAGTCAATACTGTTCATGTATTATCTTCAAAAGCTTTATTGTTTAAATATTTGTTTTAATTCCATAATTAAATTCATTTTTTTTTCAGTCATTTGGATCAGAAACCAATCAGATCATAACATTAAACCTTCCGAATGGTTAGTCTATTATTACATAGATGTACTCATTTTATGGAGCATAAATGCTTTTTACTCAGAAAGAAACTTCATACTACAAGTAATTAAATGTAGAGAAAGTCTGAATACAACAATGCATTTTAAAATATGGTTACAATGTAACTTTACGCTATACATTTATTTTTACAACATATTCAAATATTTTAAGTTAAAAATTAATTGCATTAATATGTTGATTGAAAAAAAACTTTGACCATGTAAAAGTCGAAATATTTCTAACATTTTGTTTTTTAAAATGTTCATCTTCCCAGATGGCAGCTTCAATTTCGCTGTTGTAGTGAAATCCTGCATTTGTTTTGCTCTCTTTCTAACTTATCCAGGTAAATATATATTTTTAATGCTATGAATATTTTCTTACTTTTTTTTTGTTACAGTATTTTAACAGCTATGCTTAGGGGGGGTACCCGTGAGTGTATAAAATACGCCCAGAATTAATTTTTAAACTACCGTCTGTATTTAAAAGCTGCTATCATATTTTTAGATGTGCTGTGCAACATTTGCTTGACACATGGACATTTTTTGTTTTATTAATTAATTACTCTTTTTAAATGCAAGTACCACATTTTACCTCATGCATATGCTGTCTAGTTTTGCAGCAAGAAATGGTTTTCTTTTATGTGGAACATAAAGTTTCACATTTCATATTAATAAATTTGTATATTTTTTTACTTTATTGCTGTAAATATACTTTTTTTTTTTTTTACCACTTTAAGTGATGATGTTTCCTGTGATGAAAATATTGGAGCATTATTTCATTCTTGATTCTATGAGATCTGTGTGGAAAGGGGTGAGTAATTACATAATATTTTACTAATTTTTTTTTTTAAGAATCATGGGAATGATTTTCTAGGAAATGGGCTGGAAAATGATTTTTTTTTTAAATTTTTTTAATAGCATTTGATTAACTCTTTAAACACAAGTGATGTTAGAATCATTGATTTTTGGCGTTTTGCCAAAATGATGATTAGATTAATGATTTTATTTTGTGTGGAGCTATAGCTGGAAATGACATTTCAGAAGTAAATAAAAGAAAAAATAACTGTAATATTTTTATATTTAAATCTCATTAATCAAATTTTTTATTGAAATTTTTGAAGTCTTATATATTTAAAGATTAACATGTTATGATATAATTAGATTTTGAAATGATACAATTTCTATATGAATATATTATAAATTTACTTCAATAAAAACAAACACTAATCTTAATTCTTCATTCATTTCCATACAAATTGATGACAACAATATTAAAATATGAGAATTTGTTTAGTTTTTGTAACATGTTTTTTTGAAACCTAAAAATATTAGAAAAAATGTGAAAAAAAAATAAAAATTTTTAAAGAGTTAGTTCCCAATATTTGCAAAAATTATACATGTATTAAAAGAAATTTCCTTTGGCTTAATCTAAGTAGAGCACTCGACTGTCAACTGGAGGGTCTAGGGTTCAAATCTCAGTGAGAACCTTGGGATTTCTCCAGGTCCTGGTGAAAGTCCCCAAATCCACACAGCTTTTAATGGGCACCAGACTTCACGTTGGGGGAGTAAAGGCGGCTGGGTGTTGTGCTAACCACACAATCCCTTTATGTGCCTAGGTTATTGTAACAGATGAATCCTACACTTCATTTGTCCCGATGAGCCCTTAAGGGAACTTTACTTTTTTTAATCTAAGTGCATCCTTTGATTACTGAACTGAATGTTATCCTGATTATTTGCATAACTTTGAAATTAAAACAAAAAAAAAATGAATTGAAAGAAGAGAATTTTATAACACTGCAGCTGTTATTTAGTGTTTTGACTTAGAATTATCATGTTATTATATGACTATATCAGTGACCACCTGACATTGATAACCTGTATCTATCTCTTAGAATGTAATGCGTGGCCTCGTGGTCCTCCTGACCGGTGTTGTAGTCATTATGATCCCAAATTTTGCAGACCTGATGGCTGTGGTTGGTGCCAGCTGCTGTACACTGTTGGTCTTCATTATGCCTGCCATGTTCCACATGAGACTTTGTAAAGGGTGTGTATATCCCAGTCCGCTAATCTGGCTATTTTTCACTAAGGAATTCTTAATTTAAAAAAAAAACAAAACAGAAAAAATATACTCATTTTTTATATTTTTTTATAGTAATTGAAAAAAAAAAGTTGAATATGAAATGTTTTTAGCTTGGTATTATTTGCCTTTTAATTGAACTTTGTTTGGTTTCATAGCTTGTTGAGCAGAAAAAAGATAGCATTGGACTGGTTTATCATATGTATAGGAATTACAGGGTAGGTAACTGCTACCTCAGTGTTTATTACCCAGCTCTTGTGTTAGATTTATTCAGCACATGGTTACTACGTGCTATCAGAAAGTTTAAGAATAAAATGTGTATTTACACATGTATTCACTGTTTATTAACACAGTTTCAATATTAATTTATTTGGGAATGTTAAACATTTTATAAAAACCAACAATACACTGTTTGTCTCCCTTAGTTTTTTTTAATTTTAAGTTTCGATAGATAATATTTGATAGTGTATCTTTTATTTTAACTCAAGATTTTAGAAAAGAAATTAATGATAACTGGAAAAGATATATAATTGGAAACCTGACTTTAAGTTGGGGGAGTAAAGGCGGCTGGGCATTGTGCTAACCACACAATCCCTTCATATGCCGAGGTTATAGAAACAGATGAATTCTACACTTCATATGGCCCGGTCGGGTCAAGGGAACTTGACTTAAATAAAGGGTGTTCCCTTGTTTTCAAATGTTTATGATGTGTGTATTATTCATTACACTATATGATAAAATTATTCATTACACTCTATGATAAAATTATTCATTACACTATATGATAAAATTATTCATTACACTCTATGATAAAATTATTCATTACACTCTATGATAAAATTATTCTTTATCTTCCGTTTAGAACAATATTTGGTTTGTGGGATGCCATCCGCCGGTCAACAGTGGCGGATATAATTCTGGAGACGCCTGAGACACCTGGTGCACCCGTGCATATCTCTTGGGAGAGCACGACTGAGGCAGTGAATAAAACCGAGTCTTTTTTATCAACAGTCGCAGCTACAGTTGCCCCCACGTTAGGACAAACGAAATCTCATTTTGATAGAAATATCTCTACACCTGTCAATAGCAGCTCTTTAACGTAGCACTCAAGAAGAACATTGTATTACGTATATTTATAAAATATGTTAATTATGTTGTAATCAGTTATCTTTCTTGACAAAGCATTATGTATTATACGGTTTATAATTTCACATTTCAATTATATTTTTTTCAGTTATCCTACCTAACAGAGCATTATGTACGATTCAGCTTGTAATTACATATTTAAATTATATTGTTTCAATTTATCCTACTTTTTAAAGTTTTTGTATAAACCTATTAAATATTTATATGAATTCTATATAGACCTACATCGCCGCAGTTGGACAGTTTATTAAGGTTGTAAAAACATTTTTTTGTATTTCTTTAATGTTGATGGTATCAATAAAAATTTGGACGACATTTTCTTTTTGGCTTTGTCCACTACATGTAATTATTTATAATTTGGCAATAAAAAAAATAGAAATAAACTACTTAAAAAGTATTCGAAGAAAGTTTATTAATCACAATGAAACATGGACATTTAGAACATTGGAATTGAACATTTGGGATGAACATTTGGAATGAACTGTTTTTTTAAATAGAAAACATCATAGTGGTCGAGGGAGTTAGAAAGGACAGCAAGGGTAGTTCAACTTCACCACATAAAATGACCATACATTTTTTCTAAATATGATAATTTTTCTAATTTTTTTTTACATAAACTTGCAGAAAAAGAGACCAGTTTTTTCTCAATGTCTGCTTGTCTAATGACCAGAATTTTACTTTGCTTTATGATGTTCACATTTTTGTTGTATAAATGTTAACAAAGAATATTGTAAGTACATTATGGGATAGAGCCAATTAAATTGAATCACTGAACAACTCTTCCAATGGTGACCTTCACTTAAAATCACTAAACAACTGTTCCTATGGTATCCCACAATTGAATTGAAATGTTTCCCATTCTAAATATTTCTTTCCCACTGTGCAGATAATCTTAAATGGCGTTCTTAAAAAAAAGTTCTTTTCCTTACACTTCAAGGTTTACCTGGCATAATTACTCTGCAAAATTTGGCATAGCTATGAGCCATTTGATCTGTTTAGTATTGGCCAAAAATTGTGAAACTTGTTAAACTGCTTTGTTATAAAAGATAAACAATGTTATTGCTATTTATCACAACTATTGACTTCAATTAGGTTTCAACTTATTACGCTGTGAATCGTTAATACAGAAGCACTCACATTCTTGTTCAACAAAAAAAGAAATTCTGTTAAAAAAAAAACAGAATTATAAAAATGATTGATTTTCATGATTCTTTGCAGCTCTAAAACCCAATTTGAGACCCCCTGTTGTGATTGGATAATTGGTGTAAATTATAATGAGAGATTTTTGGAAGAAAAAAAAAACATTAACACATAAGATGAACTCATAAAACTGCATCGTTAAAAAAAACTTTGGGAGGGAAGGTGAGCAAGAGAAAAAGAAATGAACAATATTGTTGAGACCAATAAAATTTGAAAAAAATGTCAAATATTTTATGAGAATGTTACATTTGAAAAAGCTGCCGGTGTCATATGTTGTATTTCGGACATAGATTATGAGCACTCTACCTATATAGGAGTAAATATTGTCAAAACGTATTTATTGTTTTTTACGATTCCCTTAAATAACACTTTAATATTAGCTTAATGGACATTCAGATTCATAGTAATGTTAAAATGGGGTGGCAGGAGAGGGGAGGACAGACAATATGCACAAAAATAATGTAACAATTTTTAAGGCGAAAATGAAATACAAACATATTGATGACGTTTTTATTTTTTTTTTAAACAAAGAACGTCAGTGCTTTTTTTTTTTTTTGTGCCTGTTCGCACCGGTACGGCGTACCGGCACCTTTTTCAATGTGGGGACAAATATTACTTTTCTTGTATCTTAGCATTTATTATTAATTTATTATATTATTAATTAGCTAAAAGTGAATTATTTTAAAATTGCGCGCAATAAGAATTAAACTATAAAATGCGAAACTGCGAACTGTTTAAAAGTTAGGCAATCCATCACTGAGTACCGGAACCTATTTTTTTTCTTTACAAAAAAAAAAAGCACCGAACAACGTTCTTTTTTTTTTGTCATCTATTACCCGCACATTGTCTCTAGCCCTTGTTATGCTATGCGAGTCTTCCATTTAACAGTTCAATTTGACTTGAGTTCAATTAGTGTTAAAAGGCTGAAAAAAAAATGACAGTTGCACGATGAATTAGCTATAAATGTCCACGTATTATTGTTGTTTTTTTTTTAGTTTAAAAGCGGGAATTTTCTAGACGATGTATTCATCTTGTCAAATCATTAAAAAAAATAGACAGGATAATTTAAAACTAGACTTCTATCACCGGTTTTTTTGCATTTTAATCAGAAGATGAAAAGAGTATATGTACCATATGGCCTTATACTGTGTACGTTGACGAATGAATCGATATTTTGGGTTTTCTCCCCTTTCTAGGAAACTTTTTTTTTTTAATGATAAAATTTACTTTGAAAGTTTTAATTCTGGAGACTTTGCCCTCCAATACCTTTAATTTTGTTTGATAGAATATTTCTTTATACTTTTTTTTTTAAAGTCATAATCTTGTTATTTATTTTGTAAGCTAGTACAATATTTTTTATAGACATCTTAAGCCTAATACGTAACAGAGTGGACCAACCACAAAAAATACTGTAAACATTGTACTGTTTGTACATATTTATGTGTCTTACGAATACAGTAGTGAAAAACTTTTCCCCTTTCTTTTAATAGAAGTACTTCATAAAGATAACTGATCAGGAAAAAATAAGATTAATTTAATAAATAAAATAAAAATGTATGCTATTTTTTTTTCTGCTACCTTAGATAGCCATGTTTGGAAGAATACATTCATATAATCACGAAATAAATGCCATGGACTTTTGAGTTGGACTATATCATTTTATTAGTTCTATTATAGAGAGTAATGCTGCCAATATAGCCTTTTTTTAAGGGCAACAATTTTTATTTACCCTGGTTTCAGATTCGCCACTAGTGTTACAGAAAACATAGGTAATGGTGTGTGTGTGTGTGAAATCAGTCATGGATGGAGTCAGGATTAGCTGACGACATCCCTGCTGGTATCTGCTGCTGGCTTTTATTTTCAACTAGATCAAAGGCCCGGTACCCGGACCGGCGAGTGACTCCTTATAATTGAGTTGTATCCCTTTGACCATCTTTATAAATTATGCACACGAACGTACGTACGCCAGGCTAGCCAATTATGTATTAGATAATCACTCCCCAGCGAGTTTTTTCCCCCTTTTTGTTGTTGTGGTTTTTTCAAAATCAAACATCAAGTAAACAAATGTTTATATACATACATGTAACAAATAACAATTGGAAACAAAGTAAATAAATACAAACAAAAAAATATTCCAATCTACTTTCGCCTGAGTCCACAAGCGTAAGCGACAAGAGATCCGAAGAAGCCGACGACCACCAGGCCGAACAGGGAGTAGCACGCCAGCAGCTGGTAGAAAGTGAACAGGTACAGGTGCCGGGAGCACCAGTTCCTAGGCTCGTGGAGGGGCTGCGTGAAGTTGGGCTGCCAGATGGACAGCAGCCAGTAGTTGCCCAGGGAGAACCAGACCAGGAGGAACAGCCCCAGGATGTACTCGGTGAACCGGTAGCTGCGGGTCATCACGAAGTCGTCGTCCAAGTCGCTCTGCCCCTCGCCGTCGTCCTGCAGCATGTACTCGCGCGACCGCTTCTGCTGCCACAGGACGACGCAGACGAAGATGAAGCCGAATGCCCCGCCCACCAGGAGGTAGATGGGGATCTTTGGTTCCACTGGGCAGTCTTCTAAGTATGATGTTCCTAGATAGAAAAAAAAAAGGGTTCAAATTTGTTTATGGGGGGGGGGAAGCTTTCAAACATTTAGCATTTGTTATAACAAGCGTGATGGCATTGGACGAGTATTAAATGCGATACTTAGAGGTAACTGTAGGTTACATATATCGTATCAAAATACGTATATCGTATCAAAACGCTTCTGTCTAGGGGCTGCGTTAAAGCTTTTTTTTTTTTTTAAATCAATAATAAAATTAAAATTTCCCTTCGAATGGGGGAATTAGGAATGTCTCTGTTATACAATTAGAAAGAAGAAAAATGGGTTGCTCTATAATTGTCAGAAGGGCTAATGTTTTATCACTTTGGTGTAATATAATATGTGGGTGCCCCTTAAAACATATATGGTAAAACGGATTAACAGCAGTGCAGTCTTTCACTACCTTCATACACTAGTTGAAGATTTTTAATACACAAAGCTTAATGAATATTTATTTTTGATATCGTTATTATTTATTCTTTTAACATTTTCAGCAGAGGTTTGTGTTTTAATATTGTTATAACTCTCTCTTTACCCTCGGTGTTGCGCGATGAATAGGGAATTCCCATAGACCAGCGCACCGTATAATTTACGTATTGAAAGTAGTGACTGTGTGACGTAAGTGCAGCAGACGTGTGACGATGATAAGGTGGCCATTGTAGTTGTTCATTGTAAATAAATTATTAAAAGCGTTGTTATTTTGTTTTTTTAACCCACGTCTGTGCTGTTGTGATTTTCCTTTAAAAGCATTTGACAATATTAAAATGTAAACAAAAATTAAATAATGTAGTTATTGCAGTCAACACGGTCGAGTATATTTAAACATACAATGATAACAGATTGTCAATGATCATCAGGCATGAAGTATGATTGGCCTACGTATGTTTAGTCGGTGTCACTCTCTACTATGACCCGTAAACGTTCGTATAGACAGAGGCGAACTAGGCTAAGGGGGCCAATGCAGGGCCATCTGATCACTTGCCAGGAGCTTCCAGTTAAAACAACTTTTACAGTTAGAGTTGTTGAAAAGGAGGGGGAGGGGAGGGGCTCAGTTTTTTTCAGATATTAACATGGGCCCAATATTTGCAAACGGCGGCCTTACAATTATTTTTGAAAGGGACATCAAACGTAACATAGGAAATGGCCCACTAAATGTACCTTTGCTTAAGGCCCAGATGTATTTTTGCCTAGGGACTACCAAACGAATATTAACCTGTAAGAAATACTCTATGTGAACAAGTAGAAGATCTACAGACACAAACACAAACACACACACACATAAAGATCTAATTCTCAATTTAGGATAAGTGAACTGGAATAGCTTGAAACGGAATTAAGAGTTACGTTTCCTGGAGTTTAACCTGTTAGTCCTCATCAATTTAAAGCTTTGATTTTTAAAAATAATATTTTAAAAGAATGTACGCTAATGTGTGAGTGGAAGGAGGAAGTGATAATAAAGCCATAGTAATAAAGCCATGATATGTTATACTTACCAACAACAAGCATTGATATAGGAACTCCAAGTAGAAGTAGTAAAAATATCGTCAAGACCACTGAAAAAAAAAACAATTGACGGGCATCTGAATTTTGTTGGTTTTAATGTAAATTACAATATTCAGTATTCAAAACTATAAATGTAACTCAGTGAATCCCAATAAATCTGAATAAATAATTCTTTAAATCAAAATCAGTTTTGATAATTTAAAAATAAAGATTTCATTATCTCATTTGATAATTTAGATTTTCACTGCTGATATTCATTTATTTTTGTAATTTAAAGCGTTGGTAACAATTTTTCAGCGATAAATCTTATTTGCCCGACATTGGCACTGTTTACCTGGCAATGTTATTTACTCACTTGACTGCCAGACGATTTCCCACACCCTCTGCAGGAAGTCGTAGAGGTCAACAGACTCAACGTGTGCTTCGTGGAATTGAAACAAAATGGAGCCATAGTTGACGTGATGCTGTGACTCGTTGGCCAGGTAGGCTGTGCTGTGCTGAACCAGAGTCTTCTCATCATTTAAAGTCTGAAGATGGAAAGCACAACTAATGAACGAAACAACGAATATATGTCAATACTTTTGACGGCTTGCTGTACCGGTAAACAGAGCCGGTTTTTTAATATTTTTATGGATAAGTGAATGTTGGTGACTTATCGTAGCTACACAAAAAGTGAAGTTTCCTGTGATAAGAAAAAAAAATCTGAACTATCTTAATACTTAAGATATCTTTGCTAGAAATTTTATTGGCGACTTTCACATTCTGGAAAGTGTCTATAATGTAAACGGTCTGCGACACGCCAAGGAAAGACAGTCACAAACGGCGGCAATTACAGCGTTTTCGCCAAGGTCCACCCCTCCCGCCCAAAAAATCTTACCCTTGCCCTTGGGCCCACAGATTTAACTAAAGTTTTAATAGTTCACATACTGAATGGAGAGTAAATGGTATTGAATTAAAATTATACTAAACGACATCTAGAGAGTTGAAGTGGGTTTTTTTTTAAAGAGACATGAATACATTGACATTTTTCTGAGGTTAACCTTGGATCCATGAGTGGGGGAGGGGTGAGGGAGGATGAAGTCCGGATTCTGATTTGCAATTATAATGTATTGCATATATATATATATATATATATATATATATATATATATATATATATATATATATATACATTGTTAATTTTGTAATCAGAGTCATTATTGTGTTTTATCGTGGCCCTAGAAAAAAAAAACAAATTTTTTACTCTTAGCCATAAGAACTTTCGAGGCAATAGACGAAACTCTATTTTGGGTACATAAGCAAGGGAACATTTAGAGGTCCTAGGGAACATTTAGAGGTCCTAGGGAACATTTAGAGGTCCTAGGGAACATTTAGAGGTCCTAGGGAACATTTAGAGGTCCTAGGCAAAGAAGAGCCCATTGTTTATAAAAACCTGGGCTCCTAATATTTCTTGACTATGGGGGACCATTAAACTTGCGAGTCTTGTGAGAGATTTTTGATAAAGGCTAAAAATAAAGCCAACCCCCCCCCCCTCATCATTTTAAACTCAGGATTTAAATAAAAAAAGAAAGAAAACAGAACATAAATGATAATAACATCACCACCAGCCTACTCATTTGGTTGACATGTTCTATATAAAAGCTCCTATCTCGAAGATGGATCAATCCGGGAGACTCAGGATTCTAATCAAAGGGATCGAACTCTATTGTGAAATGACTTTCTGGCAAGAAATATATTTCTAATTATCTGCTCTTGTTCATTCAGAAAAAAAACACACTGATCCAAATATAAACTGTTAGAACAGTTGAACAAACGACAACTGGACTGAACCAGAGTTAAATCTGGCTGAAATTTCCTGTTTGATTAGTTAATGTTAAGGTTATTACTATCTTTTTTTTTTTAATAAAGTTCTGTCTATAAAAATTTCCCAACTTCTCTCGACCCTTCTTTTTATTACTATAACGGTAGACTTCAGAGGGTGGTTGCTATATTTAAGCTTACATCCCTTCCCGTCCCAACCATAACTTGCTGTCATCTTTTATGGTGGTAAACCGATTGATACCCGTATGTCATAAATTGTGATCGGGAAAAATCCATTTACTTTTTTTTTTTAATAATACGCGGAAGAAAAAAAATTTTTTTAATCAGTTATGAAATATTTTCTGTATTCATCCGCGTGGTACTAATTCATCACCGCCAGTCTGGAACTATATCTGACCTTGTCAGGAAATCGTCTGGCCAGGGAAATTGAAATGTCAGTGGCGGGTTGTCGACACCTGGTTGAGGGGCCCGTAATATTACGTAATATTGTCAAAAGGTTTTTTTAAGTATTGCCGATTTTCGCGACTGTCTGTTGACTTGGTTGCTATGGTTATATTGCACCCTGATGGGACCCACAAAAAACATCTTTCCCTACGCCACGCAACTGACAATTGGTCTAATACCCCCACGTAGTACTGCTAGGTCCGCCTCTGTAGTACTGCTAGTTCCGCCTCTGTAGTACTGCTAGGTCCGCCTCTGTAGTACTGCTAGGTCCACCTCTGTAGTACGGCTAGGTCCACCTCTGTAGTACTGCTAGGTCCACCTCTGTAGTACTGCTAGGTCCACCTCTGTAGTACTGCTAGCTCCACCTCTGTAGTACTGCTAGGTCCGCCTCTGTAGTACTGCTAGTTCCGCCTCTGTAGTACTGCTAGGTCCGCCTCTGTAGTACTGCTAGGTCCACCTCTGTAGTACTGCTAGGTCCACCTCTGTAGTACTGCTAGGTCCACCTCTGTAGTACTGCTAGGTCCGCCTCTTGTTTGATGGAGACTTTCCTTCTACAGTTTTTCGTCCAATATTTTTTTTTATTTATTATTTTGTACTCATAACGAGAATGGTTTTTTACATTTTAAAGGGGAAAGGAGGAGGTAGTGGTGGAGAGGGCGAGAAGGGAGGCTGCTAAGCATGGTAACATTAAGGGGGTTTTCGGTAAAAGTACATTCGGGGCTCCATGCGATTGAAAATATTGTGCTCCTAATAATCTTT
Organism: Bulinus truncatus; assembly: GCA_021962125.1. NCBI lineage: Eukaryota > Metazoa > Mollusca > Gastropoda > Planorbidae > Bulinus > Bulinus truncatus. The sequence goes on along the minus strand of JAGDYQ010000131.1, from coordinate 2,576,068 downwards.
GACATCAGTGGCCTTTCCAGCCACCCTTCCCTCCCCCCCCCAAACTCTTAGGTCGTTTTACCCTGGGGGCCCCTTACAAGAGTTCATTTTGCCCTGTATAGGGCATGTAGCCCATGGCTAAAAATGGTGTTTTTTTTTTATTACGGAGAAAATAAAATTGAGTTACGACACAATTAAAAACTCGACATGAAAGGGTGGGGGTGGGGGAGGGGAAGAGCTGATAACCGCCTTTTTCTTTTCTTTTTGCCCAACTAAGAGAACGGATCAGCTCACTGACACTGAAAGATACTTAAAAGCCAAAACGTAGCCTAAACATAGCCTTAAGATAGCCCAAACATAGCCATAAGATAGCCCAAACATAGCCATACGATAGCCCAAACTAACCTATAGATAGCCCAAACATAGCCTTAAGGTAGTCCCAAACATAGCTTTAAGTAAAGTGCAACATCCATTAAAAATGAAAAGTATTTTGTTTAGTCCAGTATTGTGACTGTGAAGTGGATCTATAATTATAATGTATGCAAAACCGGAATCCGGCTCTCATTCACACCGTGTGTGACACCTCCCCCCTCCCCCGTAAGAAAAACCGGTGAAATATATATATATATATATATATATATATATATATATATATATAGTCATAAAGCGAGGAGGGGGGAGATTTCATTCATGGGTTGGCCAATGTGCTCAGAAAGTTCTGTCTGTATCAACTAGTATTTTATCTGCTTCATATTTCTTGATTTTCCGTGTAGTACAGAAACTGTCGCATCCGCGCGTGTCAGACTATATCTATTCTTTCTGTTGCCTTGGTTACTGTTTATATTTCGTCAACTTCTTTGTTTTTTTTTTTTAATTCATATTCGCAATCAGAAATCATTTTACTATCTCTATCTCTCTCAATCTCCAAGACGTACTCCCTATCTCTCACAATCTCCAGGACGTGAACCCTATCTCTCACAATCTCCAGGACGTACTCTCTATCTCTCTCAATCTCCAAGACGTACTCCCTATCTCTCACAATCTCCAGGACGTGCACCCTATCTCTCTCAATCTCCAAGACGTACTCCCTATCTCTCACAATCTCCAAGACGTACTCCCTATTTTCCACCCGCGTGTGAATGTCTGTGTGTTTTTTCTTTTAAAAAAGTTCCCCCTTTTATCTTTGTTCCACATTCTCTATCTTTTTCTCTCTATTTCTCTATCTGTATCTCCTTGTCTTTATATCTGTCTCTTTATACCTTTCCCTCTGCCCCGCATACTCCAGGCAATACAAAAAAATACACCCGCCAGAACACAACCAACATTCAGATTAAGAGAACAACCCCAGGGAATGTTATTCCATCTCAACACCCGTGTGTCTCCGCGACCTCACCGGGTTAAACGGACGTTTTTGGGGGAATTGCTAAACACTGGCCACTTTAACACTCCCCCCCCCTCCATTAGTCTCGGTCACCGGTGACCTCTCGGTGACTAGACAACACCTTACCAGTGAACTCACCTGCGAGATATCAACCCAAGGTTCAATTCATTATTGCTACACACAGAGCCGTTCTTAAAGGTTTTGGAGCAGGCCCTTAACAAATGTACATTTGGGGGCCCTAAACAAAGATACCTTTGGGGGGGCATAGGTAAAAGGGCCATCGGTGGATCTGAAGTACATGTACATTTGGGGGCCCTAAACACAGGTACATTTGGGAGCATTATCAGAAGTTTTATTGCAGGGCATTAAAAATAGCCTGAAATTCTTGGGGGCCTAACAACTTTGACAACATGGGCTCCTCTCCTTTCCGCCCCTCAGCCCCCCACCCCCAACCATATTGGTCATTTTAGGTCACTAGATACAAGTCTCAACAGGGAGGGTCATTACAATCATTGTGGGCTCTAGACAGCAGGCTGGTTGGCCTATACATAATAACAACACTGGATACATATTTTCAACATAAAGCTTCTGCACTGTTGTTTTATATGCCAGTGACAGTATGTTTCAGAGGCTAATGAATAACGGAACCGTTAATGGAAGAATTATTCTCTTAGGTCTTAGATAATTCCACAGATTTATAATCTATGCTCTGTGTGTTTTTTTTTTGGTCCACCCTATTTTCTCCGGTATGACGTTTATTCTCAGGGGAAGTGAATGTTGTCATTAGGGTTTCCATGACGTAAATTATTCAGCCAGCAAAAGAACCAAATAGGCTCTATTGAAGGTGTCAGCTTAGAAAAACAAATAGAAAAACAACAGCGACATACTAAAAAAAAAAAGAAATCTGGCCACTTTACAAGCGGAGGCGTAGAGAGTCACGGATTACTTCATGTCGCTATTAGCACGACAGATTTTGATGACGTCAAATATAATATTATAGATGTATCTATAATACAAATTTTACATCATATGTTCCGGTTTCCGTCAGTCATCGCTACTTCCGTCTGTCATCGCGACTTCCGTCTGTCATCGCTACTTCCGTCTGTCATCGCGACTTCCGTCTGTCATCCAACATGGCGGCATAAACAATTCATCCAAGATGGCGGCATAAACAATTCAAAGATGGCAGAAACATTTACTGTTTTCTTCTTAACATGCATAATCCGGCTACCAACTGGCCAGCCGAGTAAGAATAGTTTCCTACATGGCTGCCAGAATTGACATTGGACCAGCTATATGTTTAGTGCCGTGGTAGGTGACAAAACACCGCACACTAACATACGGCAGATAAGATCATGAATGCCAAATGGCAATCACAATGCATTAAGGTTTTCGACCGCCTCAATCATCACCAAAGGGCAAGAAGCGATGTTAAGAGAGGTAATACAAAATCATGCCAAAATATTTTGTGATACCCTCCGAAACAAATTTTAAAACGAAAGTGGTTCCAAAGGCCTATCTATATCTCACAGTAACGTAATAAATTTATGGTGTTGAATTAATTATTAAATGAGAAGCGATCGTAAAAGAAATATTTACAGAAATCGTTCAATTAATATTATGTGTTATGTTCCACAATCTCAATTTTAAACCAAAATTATGGATACCTAAATATAATGTAATATTTATATTGTTTAAATTGTTGTTATTTCTAAAATATGTCTATTTCTAATGTACAATTATTTCCCTTTATTACTAACCTTATATACGTCACTTTTTTTTTTCATTTTTTGACTATTACGTCACATGAATGAAATGAATAAGGGTTGAGTTTGAGTAGCGCCGTACACAACGTTTACAATGCAAACTAATCATTTATGATGGGGGCTTTACACAGAGGGTGTATGGAGGGGGCCCAGTTTGAGGAGGGCCCCCAAAATATTTTTTAAACTAAATATTAAGTACATTATCTCATGTCAAAATGTAGTGGCTCCCGAAGATGCCTAAAATCCCTTGGTTTGGCATTGGCTTCACAGAACTATAATGTTGAAAGCTTTGATATGTCTTTCTTTTTTAAGAGGCCTAATGTTTTCTGCGTCTGCGGCCTCAACTGCATTGATGGAATACTATGTTTTTAATTGAAGGTCAGCTAAAGCTACACAACGATTCTTTCTTCTCGGGACCAAGCTTGAGAAGCGTCAAAAATTATCTCATGCCAAAATGCAGGGGCAGCCCCCAAAGAGGCCAAGCCACCGGGCCCGTAAATCCCTAGATTCTGCACTGCCGGGTCGGCATTTTTTTTTAGTTAATTGTACTATGCTACAATGTAAAACAGTAAATAAACCACCTGTTAAACATGTAGCGTTTTGCTTAACACAAGCACTCACTCACGTCTCTCTTTTTTTTTTAAATACGCCATGTTGAACATCATAGTACATTAAATGAATAACTGTTTGGAAAGGAGTCCATTAAAATATTATGAAGGAATATGATTTTAAGAGTTGTTGTTTATGTCTACCCATAGTGAGGATTATTTTTTTTTGGGAGGAACTATTTAACATATGAATTTTATTTGATGTATTATTAGGTGTCCCTATTCTCAAATGTATTTTGGCTACAATAATCTGTTCATGTCCTTGGGGCCACTGCAAGTATATAGACCAGAGATGAGCGGACAGCGGACGCGTCCGCTTGCGGACGCAGATCCGCAGACTTTTCCGAATCAGCGGACTGACAGCGGATGCTTCGTATGGTTAAGTTGCGGACTCGCGGACTGACGCGGATCTTCTTTAGCGTTACCATAAAAAATTTCAAGTCATTTAAACAGCTAAATTTCAGCAATGCGGACTGACTGCGGACCAATGTTGTAAGATTCTGCGGACGCGGACGCAGATCATTGATAGAAATCCGCGGACGGACGCGGACGCTAAATTTCAAGATCCGCACACCTCTGATATAGACTGATTGTTAACGCGCTAAAATATATATCACCATTTTCAGCTCCAACTGTGTGCCTACTCGCCGGTCCGGGTACCGGGCCTTTGATAACTAGTAACATTGAAAAATTTATTGCGGGAAAACATACTTAAGGATGATCGGCCAGTATACTTCCTTAAGTATCCCACGAGTAAGAGGACCCCCCCCCCTTGTTTAATAAGCAAGTATAGTTTTTATATGTAGTGGTTGTCACAGGGGGCGTTAACACTCTCGGTGCCTGAATACCCATAATATCATCAAGACGGCTCTGCCGCAGATTTTAACCCCAACAATACAGCCCCACATATCTGTTGTGGTTGTCCCCAGCCCACACATCTGTGATGGTGTCCTTACCCCATGATATTCTGTAAAGAATTCATTAGTCTATGCGACATTGCTTAGTAACATTGGCTTATAGTTATTTTTTTTTTATCAAAGCGTAGACATCATAAATAGAGTGAACTATATTAGAGTATGTCCGGGCACATCATCAATAGATTCAAGTAAATGGAATCTAAAAAGATAAAAAAAAAGGAAGTACAGTTTTAGAGAATAATGCAAACTATCGTGACCAATGGGCCTGCTTGGCAAAAAGCGAGTTAAATTGTTTTTCATTACCAGCATTGGTATTAAATACATTCCTTTTACTTTTATATTGGCCACAACCGACACAAAATGTTGACTATCAACAAGGGAACGTGAAAGACAAATTCATTTTGAGGAGATTTTACCGGTGAGATTCAACAACTAACTGGCCAGCTGCGTTCTGTGCCAGGAAATTTGTTTTTAAAAGGTATTTTTCTACATAGACCAATAGGTGAATGGGTTATCATTATTATTACTAAAACAGCTTACAATAGTTTATCTCATTGTCAATTTTATTATCTTTATTTTGTATATGTAAAATAATAACAAATGAGGAGCAAGTCACAATTAATGTATGATTTTAAAAAATAACAAAAGAATAAATTGTATGTTGTGGCGTAATTGAAAATGATAAATAAAATAAATACAGAATTCTAGACATGTATCCTAACTACTACTGTCCACTTTCACTCTGGTCACTAGCATATATCAAAGAGTCCGAAGTAGATCCTCCGCCCCCCCCCCCTTCTTTTTTTTTTTTTCAAACCAGGTCACGTGACTTATCTCTCAATGAATCGTCCTGATGCTAGCGCCAGTTGAGGAGGGGAGGGGAACGACTTTTGTTTCACCCCCCTCCCCCACCCCAAATCTCTTTATTTTACACAAATGTCCAGGTGATAAAATGGCGCAGTCCAGTCGTGGGTCAGTAGGAAGAGAGTAACAGCAATATGTGTGAAAGGGACACGGTTATTGTATAGCCCCCTTTTTGTGTCATCTCCACAATGGCCGTGTGTGCGAAAACTATGAAGTCACGACCAGTAGCGAGGGAAGGGCACTGCGGGTTGAGCGGCCCCGCAGGGCGCCGAATGAGGAAGGGGCGCCGAATGAGGAAGGGACGCCGAAAGAGGAAGGGGGCGCTAAAAGAGGAAGGAGCGCTGAAAGAGGAAGGGGCGCTGAAAGAGGAAGGAGCGCCGAAAGAGGAAGGGGCGCCGAAAGAGGAAGGGGCGCCGAAAGAGGAAGGGGCGCTGAAAGAGGAAGGGGCGCTGAAAGAGCGCTGTTTAAGTTTTTTTTTTTTTCCACTTTTCAGATTGAGAGGAAGGCGCCGAAAAATGTAGCTCGCACAGGCGCCACAACAGCTAGCCACGGCTCTGGGCACCACCGTTGACATCGGTAGATGCACTGAACACACTGGGGTTTGAACCCGCAACCTATAGCAGAATCGAGGAAGGAGCAGTACACGGTACCCTGGGGCGAGCATCACGTTGAGGATAAGTTCTCTTACAGCGAACTGACACCTTCAAAGGCGAGGCGGAAAAAAAATAGCCAGTAGATTTGGCTGCCAACGATATCTTCCCCATGTCAACCACATCCTCGGTTTAAATTAGTGGAGGGGGTGGGGAAAGGAGGAGGGGGAGTGAACTATAGAAATCCATAATTTATGAATGAAAAGTTCCGAAATTAAAAAAAAAAAAAATTTCAACCAATGCTTTTAATATATAACCTTTTTCATCTTATATAATAACAGGAACGCACTTTAGCAACTCCTTTTTTTTAAATTTCAAGTTTTCATTTTTACGAACAACTCACAACAACGAACTCGATATAAAGTGGTAAAAAAAAAAACTTAATCTTTTTTAATACAGCTTTACCCCCCCCCCCTCCCCATTCTGAGATTTTTTTTTTGTTCAAAGTGCAAACCTTTTGGGTAAATGTCAGCGATAAAAAAAAATAATAAACACTCCGACATTTTTGTTGCGTTTTCTGTCGACATTAAGCGGAAATGTAAGGAGAATTCAAAACATCCTGTTATCGTGTATTGCCATTTACTGCACATAATACAAGGAAAGTATTCAATAAGAAAACAATCTATCAACATATCTGGGACTCAATGCGGCTGATTGAATATTGGAAACGTCTGGACACTTTGAGTGCATAGGCGGCCGAAATAAAAATAACATCTTGACAAATTCAAGCAAAATCTGGACAGCTCGTGACCTCATTTCCTTGTCCGTTATTTCCGTTTTAGTGCATCATAGACAGACTAGCCCAAGGACCCCTTCTCTTCGGAACTGCAAGTATGAATTCCTATCAAATATTTCCATGACCCCGAAAGGTACTTTTTGTTTTAATTAGCTTTAACAGAGGGACCATAACACAACTTTATAAACCTATTCGGGGATCTGGACAGTGCACAGCTTTATGAATTTAGTGTGACCCTAATTGGGGCCGCAATGTTCCCTCTAAGCTGAGCGCGTGAGCGATCGCTCGCACGAATTCAGAGCGTCGCTCATACTACACTACGATCGCTCACTCCGACGGTCGACATCGCTTAAATCGCTCACAAATTTTGGCCTCAAAACAAAATGTCGCTCAGAGACAAAATTTTTTACTCACTACTTACCACACCTTAAAGGGAACATTGATTGGGGGGGGGGGAGGATGTTTAACAAAATACATAGTCAACGTTAGTGGATCCCTATGGAGAAGTTTACAGTTAAATCACGCGTACGTGTTTCACCGATTAAGATAACTCGGACACAGGGATGGACAACCGTTTTTTTAACCGCAGGGGCCACTTTGTCACGGCCTTCGTAAGCGGAGGGCCGTAAAGTAAAAAAAAAAATGATCGTATTTACTGGTATTGGCTGGGTTCGATCTTCGTCGAGAACCATTGGGGATATTTTTAGGTCACGGTGAAAGAAATCTACATGTCTCCCTCGTCTTATCTTGCCCACCCCTGCCATAACAGACTTGGACTCGACTACTCTTTATATCACTTTTTGTCTACCCCTCCCCCCCCCCCAATCTTTCTCTCTCTCTCTCTCTCTCTCTCTCTCTCTCTCTCTCTCTCTCTCTCTCTCTCTCTCTCTCTCTCTTTCTCTCGCCTCTCTCTCTCTCTCTCTCTCTCTCGCCTCTCTCTCTCTCTCTCTCTGCGGTTTTTTTAGAGCCCTTTCCCCACTGCGAAAGGAGCATTTCGCGAGATAAATAGAACACGTTTAGGTTTCTAGGCCCAGCATTTGACACTCATCCTAGCCCCCCCCCCCCCGCGCATGTAGCCGTAATGCCAAGGCCGCGCTGGTACCCAGTTTTGGAAACTCCCATGAACGAGTGACGACATGTGCAGGAGACATTCCACTAAAATCAATTGTGGGGGGGGGGAGAGGGGAGATAATAAGTTAAACGTGAAAGGCAGATAATCTATTAAACATCAATGGGAGATAATATATTAAACATCAGAGGGAGATATAATCCATCATGAATCAACTTTGTTCCCTAAGTCTTTGACTAAGTGAAATCATAGTTGAAAGTCAGCAGTAGATGACGTAAGAGTACCGAGTGTTATCCCCAATACTTTTTTTTTTTTACTTTCATGATTAGTTCAATCACAAAGAGTCTTTGATTGGATGAAAGTCAATTACCGCTTTTATTAGAGGCTGCTATATTTAGACTAACATGCTAACGAGAATTTGTGTTTGTGTGTGGTGGGTGTATGTGGTGTGTGTGTGTGGTGTGTGTGTGTGTTAGAATATGTTCTCTGCTGTAAGACATTAGCAGACATATATACTAACAGATGTTCTCAACAACAACAAAAATCTGCGCATAAATATTATTACATAAGACAACTTTATTAACCAGCCCCAGGCCGGGGGAAGGGGCGTGGGTGGGAGGAGGGAGACACAAGTTGAACATAATAGTCACTGTCTGAATGATGAAGTGTGTGTATCTCTAGATCCGATACACAGCTAATGTAGTAGTTGTTGTTGTAGTAGTGCACGTTTTACTTATCCACAATAGATGAGAGTGCATTGGCATTGGAGGCACCACGGGAGACGTACGGCAGGTGACTGGGATTCGAGCCCATAACCTGCAGCATATAAATCGGGCTCCGCCGAACAGAGTTAATTCAACACAATTAGGTTCTTAGTTCAACTAAACGTTTCAGATGTCCCTTGAGTCAAATTCGGTCGCACTTACAAAACAAAGACACAAGCACACAATAACACGCAAAACACAAACATACACACACACACACGCACACACACACAAAGACTTGAATATTAAAATATAACGGCAGGAATCATTTCCTTTTTTATGTTTATTTTTCTTTTTAGAATTTTTTTTCTGCTTTTTTTAAATAAAATGTTCGTCTTAAATAAAACTGAGTTCTATTATCCAGAGCCATGAGGGGGCCGAGAGATGAATACCCCATGGCGGGGCACCCTTCTTGACGAGTCCCTATCGGGAGCAATCGGTCCAATCATGTTAAGGCCGGCCCTGAACTGCGCAATGAATTCGGGTCGGGGGGGGATTTATTTTAAAAGGTCTACCAAGATTTGAGATTCATTGAGCATCCTGAAATTACTATCTAGCGAGACACAAAGTCATTAACTCTCACTTCAAAGACAGACAGAATTTTTTTTTTTAAAGTTCTAATTTAAGTGCCATTAATTTTACTTGATGGCTATTATCAGACAAGTTTAAAAAAAAACAACCGAACAGAGCTTCTCTATTAGTGCTGAACAGTCAGACTGAACTTTGTGTCTGGTCTGTGTGCCTATGAATTCTGCTTGTATCATCACTGAGCTCGGCTCTCGTAATGACAGTTAACCAGCTCTGGGTCGCGTGCTGTGTCATGTGATCAGAATAGGAAAGAAGGTATTAGGTTGTTTATGTCCTAAAGTACAACAATAAGAGGTGGGGGGGGGGTGAGGGGAAAAGGAGGGGGGGGGGCGTTGACTTTGTAGCTTTGGAAGAAGGGAGGGGAAATAATCTTGAAGCGTTGTATGGACACATATTTAACGGTAAATCCATTTTTAGAAAAAAACGCAATGTTATGCTGACGTTGGGTGGTGACCTGGATATGACTGTCTGGTCTAGTGTAGGGGCAACAGGTCACCATTGTGGAGCCACCCCGCCCCGCCCCGCCCCCAACCCCACAAGTGTTTAGGTGGACTCCAGCCTTTATGGTGGTGACCCGGACTTGACTGTCTGGTCTGGTGCAGGAGTAACTCGGTGGCGATCACACTGTGGGTCCAAATGGGCCCATCGCGGGTTATGGGCCCTAACCCAACAACATCCCCCCATAACTCGGGGGCGATCACACTGTGGGTCCAAATGGGCCCATCACAGGTTATGGTCCCTAACCCAACAACACCCCCCCCCATCTATAGCTGTGGTTATTTCATGTGGAATTGGGAACTGACTTTAAAACATCTGAAGCAGCCAATGTGGCATATATGTACGTTGAAATCTGTCTATGCGCATGTGAACAGCGCAGTTTGTTCTTTTTTTTAAAACAACTTTCATTGTTCATCGGAAAACGTATGAAACAATTATAAGATAAAGTCTAATGCTTTGGATTGCATAGTTATAAGGAACATAATTATCAAACATTTCTTTTACACAGTGAAGAGGATATCTCACAAGAAAAGTTTATTTTAAAAAGTGAAGAAGGTGTATAAACAGAAACAGTACGTACCACGTGATAGGTACTCGCTACAAGATAGACTTTATCACTTTTATTTACATCAGTCAACACCGAAACATTTCATTTACACCGCAAGCAAGATAGATTATACACTTTCCCCATTTACATCAGTCAACAGGAATATAGTAGCAGATTTTAATTTACAACAGTCAACAAGAATATAATAGCACACTTTTATTTACATCAGTCAATAGGAATATAAAGCAGACTTTTATCTTTTATTTACACCAGTCAACAGGAATATAATTGCAGACTTTTATTTACATCAGTCAACAGGAATATAATTGCAGACTTTTATTTACATCAGTCAACAGGAATATAATTGCAGACTTTTATTTACATCAGTCAACAGGAATATAATTGCAGACTTTTATTTACATCAGTCAACAGGAATATAATTGCAGACTTTTATTTACATCAGTCAACAGGAATATAATTGCAGACTTTTATTTACATCAATCAACAGGAATATACAGCAGACTTTTATTTACATCAGTCAACAGGAATATATAGCAGACTTTTATTTACATCAGTCAACAGGAATATATAGCAGACTTTTATTTACATCAGTCAACAAGAATATCATTTCAAACTTCCATTTACATCAGTAAATAAGAATATGATTGCAGATTTCCATTTACATCAGTAAACAAGAATATCATTTCAAACTTTTATTGACTGCACCCACTGTCTGAAGGGGGGTGTCATCATGATGTATTGGACCTGCCTTGACTCAGGTCAGAGTGGACCCGTCCACGCTTGTTTCGCTGGTCTGGATCGATACCGGGGGGGGGGGGAACCGGACGATAAAAAAATTGGACTTTCACGATAGTTCTTCCGTGACCTTGACCAGTGGGTCATTGCCGGCCTTGACATTAAGTAAGTCTGGTGTATTATTGAGCAGATTCCGGGCTTTATCTCTACAGGGCGCTGAGAGCAATCTAGAGTGGACACTCTTTGCACGTACAAATGGACATTTATGTCTAACAGGACTTAATCATATGTACCTGTACAGTGTACACGTCCCGATACTTAGATTAACCCAGTAGTGTTTGAACTTTTTGTCTCTATCTCTCTTACTCCCTCTAGGGTCGGGCCAAATGTAAAAATCATGATTTATAGCTGTCCCTTCTTGAATGGGTCAAAACTCACTCTTATGCACATGTGGTTAGACCCTTGATTATGTCTTTATATGGAATGTATTCATGAAGTGTGTTGATAGAAAAAATGAGACATATTTAGATAGACAGACTGGTTAGATCGTTAGATAGATAGATAGATAGATAGATCATTAGATAGATAGATAGATAGATAGATAGATCATTAGATAGATAGATAGATAGATAGATAGATAGATCGTTAGATAGATAGATAGATAGATAGATAGATAGATAGATAGATAGATAGATAGATAGATAGATAGACAGACAGACACACAGACAGACACACAGACAGACAGACAGACAGACAGACAGACAGACAGACAGACAGATAGATAGATAGATAGATAGATAGATAGATAGATGGATAGATAGATAGATAGATAGATAGATAGATAGATAGATAGATACATACATACATACATACATACATACATACATACATACATACATACATACACACACACACACACATAAATACATGCATTCATATTTAAATACATACATACACAAACACAAACACACACAATTACATGATAAATACATAGACACATAGATGTTGAGAAAGAATGGGAAAATATTAGTGAACTAAACCTGTGTCTCTGACACTATATCTATGTCTCTGACACTATATCGATGTCTCTGACACTATATCTATGTCTCTGACACTATATCGATGTGTCTCTGACACTATATCTATGTCTCTGACACTATATCGATGTGTCTCTGACACTATATCGATGTGTCTCTGACACTATATCGATGTGTCTCGGACACTATATCTATAAGCTCCTCCCATTCAATACACGTACTTTTAGTTAAAGTTTAATACAAACCACCCACTTTTCGAGAGGAAATCTCTAGAGGGAGTTATCCGTCTATGTACCAGTTGAAATATTTAAGTCATCTATCTTTTTCTTCTTCGTTCTTATGCTAATGTTAGAGGAAATGTGTGTGTATTGGGGAAGGAGGGGAGGGGGCTACAAATGACGCGTCCCTAGATAGATTTCCTGAAACTGCCAGGATGTTTAAGAGTTCAGCCACCTTTCTTTCCCCTTCTCATAGAAGTTGGGCCTTGAGAAACGGTCTAAAACAGTGGCCCCCACAATGTTGGTCCAGGACGATGACAATTTTTTCACGACTCACTGCTTATTAAGGGGCCCTCAATGATGTCCTGCCCTGGGGGCCCTTGTTGGCTGTCGGCGCCCCTGACCACAGGGCCTCCGAGCAGGGTCCCCTACAATTAGAGGATGCGTGTGATCAACGGGGCTCAAGTTGGTGGAGATAGGGGCTAAAAACATTTATATATATATATATGAAAGTCCCTGAAAGGATCAGATATTGATCTCTTAGATCATACAAACTACTTTCATCAACACCATAGCCGATAGTGCAATGGCCATGAAGTCACCACGGGGGAAATATGTAGTGACTGGGACTCGAGCCCACAGCATTTCAGGTCGTTCTGCAGCGCGAAGATCCGGCTGGCTACCAAAGCGCCACCCATCTGAAGATTAGCTTCAGGCATTTGGTTTTTAGGGGAGCCCGAACGGAAAAAAAATCGTAACTGCTTCTTGGTGTCATTTTTTTTCCTGCTTAACTGCAACTTGCTTTGTCTGAAACAAACCTAAATCAAAATGATTCTCTCTCAAACCGCATCGGGCTTTATTATAAATTAATTAGTAATTCTACGCTAATGTTCGAACTTTTATTTCTGATAGTTCGCGATAAAAAACTGAACAGTCAGCTAAGTGAGTCGCGAATCGTAAAAAATGTGAGAACCCCCTGGTACAACGCTACCCGAGTTGTGTAAAGACGATGGTGGCGAATTAGAAAATTAGTAAATGCGAATGTTCAGCGATAGGATCTCAATCCAATAGTCTATTGTGCACTGCAATAATCTCTGGGGGGGGGGGGGGGGAGACTTTGACGCAGTTTGCCTCCGTGATCCAGGAAACCCTTCCCTAAGACAGAGACTGAACTTCAGAATCAGCTTCAGAGCAAAGCCTATGGTTGGTCAAACTAGGAAACCGTCTAGGGGGGCCGACTGCCCAAGGGCCCTCCTATCCATTTATATTAAATCTGGCACCAAAAGGGGGCCCCAAAGTAATTCGGAGGTATCTACCTAGGGCCCATTAAAATCTAAGAACTGCTCAGTTTATGTGTATCTTTAAAAATGTGATGGGCATTGGCCGTTAATTACGTGATTCACACAGGTGGGGCATTGGCCGTTGATTACATGATTCACACAGATGGGCATTGGCCGTTGATTACATGGTTCACGCAGAAGGGACATTGGCCGTTGATTACATGATTCACGCATAGGGGCATTGGCCGTTGATTACATGATTCACACAGATGGGCATTGGCCGTTGATTACATGATTCATACAGATGGGGCATTGGCCGTTGATTACATGATTCACACAGATGGGCATTGGCCGTTGATTACTACACGATTCACACAGATGGGCATTGGCCGTTGATTACATGATTCACACAGGTGGGGCATTGGCCGTTGATTACATGATTCACACAGATGGGCATTGGCCGTTGATTACATGATTCACGCAGATGGGACATTAGCCGTTGATTACATGATTCACGCAGAGGGGCATTGGCCGTTGATTACATGATTCACACAGATGGGCATTGGCCGTTGATTACATGATTCACACAGATGGGCATTGGCCGTTGATTACATGATTCACATAGATGGGGCATTGGCCGTTGATTACATGATTCACACGGATGGGGCATTGGCCGTTGATTACATGATTCACACAGATGGGCATTGGCCGTTGATTACATGATTCACACGGATGGGGCATTGGCCGTTGATTACATGATTCACACAGATGGGCATTGGCCGTTGATTACTACACGATTCACACAGATGGGCGTTGGCCGTTGATTACATGATTCACACAGATGGGCATTGGCTGTTGATCACATGATTCACACAGATTGGCATTGGCCGTTGATTACATGATTCACACAGATGGGCATTGACCGTTGATTACATGATTCACACAGATGGGCATTGGCTGTTGATCACATGATTTACACAGATTGGCATTGGCCGTTGATTACATGACTCACACGGATGGGCATTGGCCGTTGATTACATGATTCACACAGATGGGCATTGGCCGTTGATTACATGATTCACACAGATGGGCATTGGCCGTTGATTACATGATTCACACAGTTTATTGTCGTCAAATAACCTATGAATTTTTTTAAAACTTAAAAAAAAAAACAAAAACATAGATTGCCAACATCAAAACATTGAGAAATATATTGTGTTGCGCTTGTACTTCGCTGTTAAACGGATTTGTCATTCACCCAGGAAGCGCCAGAAGACATTACAAAAATGGCTCTGCAGTGGACATCCCCCAACCCTTAAAACCAGAGAGAGAAGTTGACCGCCCAAAGTTCACATGAAA
>JAGDYQ010000131.1:2541051-2556051 GCA_021962125.1 Bulinus truncatus | reverse complement strand
ATCTTACTGCCAGATAAAGATGAGGCTTAGATTAATGTATTTATTATGTAACCACGGGTTTCGAATGATTAGGTTACTTGAAGTTCCTGGCCAGATTTCGTACCATCCTACTGCCAGACAAAGCTGAGGCCTTAATTAATTAATTTGTTAGTAGCCACGAGTTTCAAATGATTAGGTTGATTAAAAATCCTGGCCAGATTTCGTACCTTCTCACTGCCAGACAAAGCTGAGGCCTTAATTAATTAATTTGTTAGTAGCCACGAGTTTCAAATGATTAGGTTGATTAAAGATCCTGGCCAGATTTCGTACCATCTCACTGCCAGACAAGCTGAGGCCTTAATTAATTAATTTGTTAGTAGCCACGAGTTTCAAATGATTAGGTTGATTAAAGATCCTGGCCAGATTTCGTACCATCTCACTGCCAGACAAAGCTGAGGCCTTAATTAATTAATTTGTTAGTTGCCACGAGTTTCAAATGATTAGGTTGATTGAAGATATTTTTCACTTATATATATATATCTATCTTTAGCGCCCTGCTTCAGTGTTAGGTCAACGTACGGAATTTTCCATGAATGTTTAAACAAACAAACTGCTTATCTTTTCGATTTACATAAACAACAAGATGCATAAAATGAAACAACAAAGGCACGATTTGTACATTTTCTTTTGCAACTGGCCATCTTCTTTTTTTTTTTTGTGTACGTTTCTGCTTAGTGAATTAGCTGGTGAATATTTAAATCGTCTGCTCGTTACATTCTCAGCGACCTGTCGAAATTAAACAAAAGCAGAAATTACCATGAGTGATGTCAAACGGGGATAAAAAAAATAGCAACAATTTACAACAACAACGACGAAAAAAACAACAACAGATTTTTTTTTAGCTTTAAACTCCTGAATTCATCTGTAAAATGGACAGGCTTAATATGAGGAAACTGACCAATGAACGAAGAGATCACATTTCACGGTGCGACACTGAATAATGTAGGACAACTCTCACATAAAAACAAGTACGCTGAGTTCGAGAGTTCTCCATCGTAATTGAGGTTAGAGGTCACACGTGGAGATTTCAGACATATATCGTCCCGGGAATTTACAGGTTCAGGGACATACACTGAAGAGAATAAATTTTGACACGGTTAGCTACATGATGATACAACTAATTTATTGGATCGAATGGCTGGACAGGCAAGCTAATACATGTATTGGTAGGTAAACAGTAACGCTGGTTCAGCTCCAATACAAGTATCCTGGGAAGTGTGACCTATATAACAATTGATACGTTTTTCATGCTCAATGGCTTATCGATGAACTTATGACGTAGAACAGTAGTTCTCCAACGCGACCCTAGTAGAAATACGTAAAAAAAAAAGTAAGGAGAAATAAAGGGTCATACATTTATAAAGACATTTTCCCCTTTTTACTTTGCAGAATAAATCATTTCTTTTTTTAGATGTGTAGAGAAATTGAGTTGTGATTAAGGAACATGTAGGTTTTCGATCCAGTGATTATAGAAATTAAAATTTTGCCCGCGAAACGACCAAAAGTTCGTCCGAGACTCACCAGTGGTTAGCGAACCTCGCTTAGAGTTACGGCTCCTTAGGACCCCCCTCCCCCCTTTCAACAAGTGAGTTTCTCCGTTACCTACAAGTATTGGGAAGGGGGGGGGTAGAAGGGACACTTTTATTAGGGGGCCCAACATTGGGTAGTGGAGACCATGACAATAATTGTTTGCCTAGGCTCAGAAGTAAACATTCTATTGCCCCTCTTAAATGTACCTCTGCTTAGGGCCCTTAAAGAAACTTTTCTCAGGGCCCCTGATGTATATTTACCTAGAGACCCCCCCCAAATGTACCATTGTATAGGGCCCAGAAGAACTTAAGATTGGATCTGATATTACGTAGCTCAAAACAAAAAATAATTCAATCGAAAATTAAAAACCAACTGACGCACACACACATTTCGTTATTTCCCATTACATCGTGTAATTTGGGCGTCATTCTACTGGTATCTCCAATAGGTCTGAGGTGACCGGCGTCCTTAGTAACGGATGCACCTACCGAATGTAACTTAGTTTTGTGAATCTGGTGCTTAGGGTCGCGCCAATATTTGCGGCTGTTTGTAGAGAGTGAATGGCAGCAGATCTTGGGTTGGACATCACGTGACAGCAAAAAATAGTTGTGGGAATGGTATTCTTGACGATAAATATTGCTACTAAAATTAATCACTGGACTATCTATCTATCTATCTATCTATCTATCTATCTATCTATCTATCTATCTATCTATCTATCTATCTATCTATCTATCTATCTATCTATCTATCTATCTATCTATCTACCTACCTACTATCTATCTCTATCTATCTCTCTCTCTCTCTCTCTCTCTCTCTATATATATATATATATATATATATATATATATATATATATATATAGATGCTCTGCTGTCGACCTGAGAGTCCTGGGTTCAATCCTCGGTGAGAACCAAGGGAAATTTTCCAGGTTCTGGTGAAAGTTTGTTAATCTTCCACAACTCCACCCAGCTATATATGGGTCACCTGACTTTAAGTTGGGGGAAGTAAAGGCGGCTGGGTGTTTTGCTAACCACATAATCCTTTTATATGTCGAGGTGACAGATTCAGATGAATTCAACACTTCATCTGCCCCCATGGCCCGTTAGGGCTAAGGGAATCTATCTATTTAACGGTTTGTCTATCATATATCTATCTTTCTGTCTGTCGTGTATATATATATATATATATATATATATATATATATATATATATATACTGCATCTACCTATTAATCTTTCTGTCATATAGACTGATCCAGATACAGTAAAATTGCCTCCCTTATATTGACGATACATTAAATGGGATTGTACTTTACCCCGCACCCCCCTCCATCAGGCTGTAATTGTTGTATTTATCTGTTCCTCCCCTTCTGCAACTATTTCATTTCTTTATTCACACTGTTGATCCATTTGTGATTCCAGAAATCATTAAACATTTTGTTATCGGAGAGTTATTTTAGAATGTTTCACAATTTTAATTTATCACGCACGCACGCATAGACACACAGCAACATTGGCCAGAATCAATTTGATGTTAATGCCACATTTTTATTTTTTATTTTCTTTCAAATGACGGGGAAATTTAATGAAAATTTACTTTTTCGGATTTCAAAAAGTTTATAAAAACAAGCCGTCATGGGTATTAATTAGGTAAATGAAGCTATGGCTCAAATTAGAGTTGATGTCGTCACTTCCGCAAATCGTGCCGTCAAAGAAATCCAGGCAGAGGTCATTAGCGGGGTCGGCGCAGATAACGCGTGTGTCACGAATCTCGCGGAATCTCACGGGATTCTATGATAAATATTGCTGAGGAGCTTTCTTCTTTTTCCCCCCAAAAGTACGATTTCGATAATGAAACAAAGATAAAATAATTCAACGGGAGAATTGAAGTTGTTGTCCTGTGTGATGTCATCAAAACATAAAGCTGGCAATATTGTAAGGGAAGAGTGTAGTGTTGTTTTTGTTGACGAAAACTAAAACTAAAACCTTCGTTGACGAAAATGTTGATTTTTCGTCAACGAGAACTAAAACTAAAACTAAAATTAGCAGCAAGACTAAAACTAGACGAAAACTGAAATTATTACAGAAAAAACGCAATAAAAACTGAAACTAAAATATAGTGTTGCTTTCGTTCACGAAAACTAAAACTAAAACCTTTGTTAACGAAAATGTTGACTTTTCGTCAACGAGAACAAAAACTAAAACTAAAATTAGCAGCAAGACTAAAACTAGACGAAAACTGAAATTATTACAGAAAAAACGAAATAAAAACTGAAACTAAAATATGACCTGGGACTAAAACAACACTAGAAGAGTTAACATCACAGCTGGTTTAACGTTTTTTAAAAGCCAATTGCACAAGAACCCTTCGGGGATCACGAGGCAAAGATACATGCAATTGCCCTGGGCAAGTGGCGGCGAACCTACGACACGCGTGCCGCAGTCGGTACGCAGAGCCTCATCAGTCGGCACGCGACTTACATACTAAAATATCACTTCCTTTATTTTTAATTGGAGTCTTGGAACTTGGATATTAATAAATATTGTTATTCTTTTTTTTTTGGTTAAATTTTGGGGGACGCGGCCCCAAAATGGTTCGCCACCACTGCCCTAGGAAAAAGAAAAGCTGCTAAGACCGTCGCTTACATACATGGGACCCCCATCCCCCCCCCAAATTAGTACGCCTCCGACTGGCTACAATGATACGACGTTCAGTAAGAGCCCACATGCACAGATGACATTCTGTTCAACCTTGTACATGTATTATTTTTGTCCGCATCAATTAAACTATGATTTTTAATAGGGAGCGACCGATATGCCTTTTTACCGATAGTCCGATACCGATATTTTCCCCCAGCATTTTTACCGATACCGATACCGATATTTTATTTTTAGGGGCTGTCCATTATTTATGTCAACAAATTTTTGGCGATTTTTACCTCCCCCCCCCTGTCAACAACTTGTCAAACTTTCCGAGACCCCCCTATAAAATTACGTCAACATTTGATTACCCCCCCCCCTAAAAATGTGGCTTCCAAAATGTTTATGTGGCAAAATTAGTAGGAATATAGTTAATTTAATTAAAATACTGAATGTTAAGCGAGTGTGTAACACAGAACTACAAACGCTGCTTAATTTTCCTATTTATTAAGTAATTATATTAAATTTAAAAAAGTAACATAGTTGACGTCAACTTTTCTTGACCTCCCTTCCCTTGTCAACAATTGTCAAAAATTTTCTGACCCCCCCCCCTCCCCCCTATTTTGTTGACGTAATTAATGGACAGCCCCTTAAGCAACAGCAATGCCAATTGCCAAACACGTGTTTCTCTCGTGCTAATACAGCTAATGACGTATGTCAACCCATGCTTACCCCATCCCTGTCATATTTCGTGACCTTCGCCCACACGTAAGTCTTGTTCCCCCCCCCCCCAACTTCCCATCCCAACAAAAAATACACACAGATGTTCACTAATTGTATCATTCAAGGTCATACATTAGAATTAAGAAATGCCAATCCTATTGTTTCAAGGTCGTATCTCTGATGTATACGTGAAAATTTCTGTGTACGGGTTTTTTTTTCCTTTTTTTTTTAAATCTTGTCTGATCTGGTTATAGAATTGGGTTATTTACTGATTTTCTTTTCTGCAACTCTGTTGTGAAAAAAAAAACAATGTATCGGCAGCAAAAAAACGGCCGGTCCGACAGTTAACCCATAGTGCCAATATCGGTTCGACTATCGGTCGCTCCCTACAACAATCGGCCGATCCGATATTAACCGATAGTGCCAATATCGGTCCGATACCGATAGCGATCCGATTATCGGTCGCTCCCTAATTTTTAACTGCCTCGGCTGTATGGTCAGGCAAGTTGTTTACAACGGAT
This sequence comes from Bulinus truncatus, assembly GCA_021962125.1. Lineage (NCBI taxonomy): Eukaryota > Metazoa > Mollusca > Gastropoda > Planorbidae > Bulinus > Bulinus truncatus. The sequence continues at coordinate 2,550,596 of JAGDYQ010000131.1, read as the reverse complement.
TAGTTTGTCTCACTTTGAGATTTGTTTCCTTGTGCTTTAATGTCAAGTTTATAATGGTGATGTCTAAACTGCATCTTGGCACTTTTTTAATCCTCTTGTAATTCACAGAGTTGTTATTTTTTTAATCTTTTTATTTCTACGTATGGGGTAATTGTTATTTTTTCTTAGATTATGACGCAGACTAAAATTGCTTGGCTTTAAATGTCTTTACAACACAGGAGTTGCTGTTTGCCCTGATTGTATCTTGATGTCTGTGAATAAGAAATTAGGTCAAAAATATCGGAAAGGAGACAAAAACAACAACATCCGGAAATAGTACGGGATTGCGCATGACCGAAATGAGAGAAGAAGGAAAAAAAAAACTCATTAATGACTTTCAACCCCCAAAGGAGGATCGACGGATTAAGTAGGTCGTGACCCATTAATCAATCTTTCTGTTAATACCAGATTAACATTATACAGCGGTCGGATCTGTTGATGAAGAACTCAGAATAATAAGGCTTTAGGAAGTATTCTTTAGGGTTGGTTCGCTGGATGGGGAAAAATAACACATCTACGAAAGTCTACCTAGTAGGACTATATGTTACTGGAACATCAGACTAGCTAGTAGGACTATATGTTACTGGAACATCAGACTACCTAGTAGGACTATATGTTACTGGAACATCAGACTGATTGATTTTTCATGGGGTCTGTTTGAGACCACCAATTGGGTAGAGTTTAATATTATATTGGTACTTAGTGTCTCTCTCTCTCTATCTCTCTCTCTCTCTCTATCTATCTATCTATCTATCTATCTATCTATCTATCTATCTATCTATCTATCTATATATATATATATATATATATATATATATATATCTATGTCTGTCTGTCTCTCTCTCTATCTCTCTCTCTGTCTTTCTCTTTCTCTCTGTCTCTGTCTCTCTCTCTCTCTCTCTCTCTCTCTCTCTCTGTACATTAATCATTACATTGTTTTAACAGTCATAACGCATCATGCTATCACACAAACTGTGACACCACAACATATTCACATAATATGTCATGCACTGTTGTATTCAAGAACCCCCCCTCCCCCCCTCCCAACGGACCCACCCACTTCAAGAATTAATTCCAATGATGCTTAGTACCATATCAGTCACTCTTATGGATTAGGCGAACTAAGCGGCTGCGCAGGGCCTGCGATGCTGTAAGGAGCCCCCCCCCCCATGTTTTATTTTTCATTAGCCTAAAGTGAACTTGAAGTCCGGGAATCGGTAAGGGCCCCAGTTACTAAATATTATTTTGGCAGGACCGCCGCAAGAGAGGTGCCGCTCGAACTTAGGTCAGAGATTCATGCTTCTGGGGGGGGGGGGCACACACAGTAATCTGCTATAAAATGACGCAGCCATTATTGTATGTGTGTGTGTGTGTGTTTGTGTAATCAGAGTAGTCCCAGTTAGTGAATACTGTCACCGGCCCAAGACTAGTGGCCCCCAAGATTTCACATGGTTTTATTTTATCGGTCTAGGGCCACAATTGTACCATTGGCTAGGTCCTCTAAAAGCATGACAGTGACTCTGCGAGGAGGGCATTTTTAGGTACTTTTGTCTGATGTCCCTCAAACATTACTGGAAGTATCAGCCAATCTCTCCCTTCCCCCACCCACGGGCCGATAGAGTAACTCTGATTGTACATGCATATACTCAGTGCCGCCGAGAGAGGGGGGCGGGCGGGGGGCGCAAATGCCCAGTTCTGGGCAAATTTTAGGGGCCCGGACTGAGCTGGCCAATCAACTTTTGAAAATATTATTCTCAGCACGGGGGGGGGGCATGTAACAGCCCTGCCCAGGGGCCCGAAATTTCCGTCGGTGGGCCTGCATATACTGCAATATAGATAGCATTGTACAGCGCGACCGACACACTAATTCCCTATAGACTAAAATGTTTCAATAGACTCAAGATATTGACACGATTCAACCAGCAGAGCATGGAATACACACGTCTCTGAGGTTTACTACCATTCTTCCGTCAATGCGAGTGTGAACAGAAGCGTTTACTGATTGTTTTACCTTTATCAGAAGTAAACAAATAACATGTGGCGCATATGTTGACGGTCAGTCAAATAACAATCAGAGTGCTACATACAACATTTGTTTGCTGGGAGGGAAAACAAAACAATTCGGTGACGTTGACACGCAGAGTGGGTTGAGTCTATTGGCTGTGTTTGGGTCACGTGCAAAACTGTCAATACCACTCTCATTTCTCTCTAAACTTCCGTTTCCCTCTCTCTCTCTCTCTCTCTCTCTCTCTCTCTCTCTCTCTCTCTCTGTGTCTATCTCTCTCTCTATGTGTGTCTCTGTGTGTGTCTATTTCTCTCTCTCTCTCTCTCTCTCTCTCTGTCTCTCTGTGTGTGTCTATGTCTGTCTTTCTGTCTCATTCTGTCTCTCTGTCTTATTGACTCATGTCTTCTTTCAGTTAGATATCTATCTATCTATCTATCTATCTATCTATCTATCTATCTATCTATCTATCTATCTATCTATCTATCTATCTATCTATCTATCTATCTATCTATCTATCTATCTATCTATCTATCTATCTATCTATCTATCTATCTATCTATATATATATATATATATATATATATATTTATATATATATTTATATATATATCATTTATCTACTAGCTGTCTATCTGCCTATCTATCTATTTGTCGGTCCGTCCATCTTTCTGTCTAAGACAACCGTACGTGATTCTATTATCACGTCGCCTGCAGCAGCAATTCACTGAAATGACAAATTGAATCAAATGGTCTGCGCATGCGCCATTCTTTTCTAGACAACTGAGATTATAATGAACATTTTGGCCAGCCATGTCTTGTAGATAACAAAAAAAAATTAATGAGTTTTATGTCATATCTAAATATGTTATTAGTGATGTCCAAATGACAAAATGTCATGGTCTGACTGTTAGTAATGGATAAGCAGAAAAAAAGTAAAATTTTCATCAAAATACATTTTTTTTAAATATTTGAACATTAAGTTTGTCATGAAATAATGATAATTAAAAAAAAATTCTGTTTAGAATACATTTTTTTTTTTACAACACAATTTTTTTTTTTTCGCATTTAGAAATACAAACAAAATAAAGATATAAAAACCACAACAGAGAAATAAACAAATGAATCAGGCTTATGTTTCAGGCAGAGTAAATATCTATTTCTTTGTTTGCAGGATTGCAGCTCATTGTGGGATTATTTCCCGCGTCTCTGCGCCAGAGATATTCACCGCAAGAATGCAGCGGCAAGGGGAGATCACTAGCGAAAACAACCGCACGAGAAGCACAGCCACGAGCGCGCGCGCGCTCACACACACACACACACACACACACAAACACACACACACACAAACACACACACACACACACACACACACACACACACACACACACACACACACACACACACACACACACACACACACACACACACACACACACACACACACACACACACACACACACACACCAGTGTTGTTCAGTTAACTATAACTAAAACGATAACTAGAATGATTGACTTTAGTTAACTATAACTAAAACTAAAACTAGCAAGAATTTTTTAACTATAACTAAATAATAACTAAAATGCTTGCCAAAAAAACTAATAATAACTATAACTAAAAAGACTTTCATAACTAATCACATGAAAGTTTTATGATTTTTGATACACGCCTCACGCATTTCAGTATTATAATCTTACTAATAAAATGGCCTAAAAAGGTGAATGTATTTATTCACGTTATTTCAGAGGGATGTAAAATTAGCGGAAGAGCATGCGCAATCTACTTTTGCTTTATTTATTTCCGATTTGATGTTACTAATTGTACAAACATAAAAAAAAACAACAATTGGGCACTGTAGGGTTAAAGCCATAGATATATAAGATTTAAAACAACGAAACAAACAACAGATGTTCAAACTGTGACTGGGAACGCTGTTGATTGAAAACACAGGTGACTGTGGAAATACTTTTTGTTGAAATCGGTGAAATCTGTGATCCACAATTACAAGTTAATACATGTGATTGTCAAACTTTATTTTAGTTATGAAAAGTTAGCTGATAGCGATTCAAAGTAGTATTTTTCTACCCAAAATATATGCAGGATCTAAATCACTTCAACGAATGATAACTGAGCATTGGAATGAAGGAATTGTTAAACTCAAGGAACTGATTTCTGCTTCTCTTAAAGTCATAATCTGTCTCGATGGATGGTCCAAAACAAACTTATCTGCATCTTTCTTGGGTGTTTCTGCTTGTTTTTTTGATTCTGTGAAGTTGGTTGTTAGACACGCAATGCTACAACTTGTCCAGCTGCAGTATTCGCACACAGGAGAAATGTTGGCTGAAGCTCTACATCAGTGCTTGTTGGACTGGAACATTACATCTAAACAAGTGTTGATGATTGTCACTGACAGTGGAGCCAACATGACCAAAGCCATCAGATTGCTAAATGAAAGAGAAATGGCTGACCAAGAATGTGATGATAATGATATCAGTACAGAGGCAGAATATCTTTCAAATTCGGATAATGATGCCAGTTATGCTGAAGGCAGTGACACTGATAAAGAAGTAGAAGTCAACATTGATCCTGTACCGGCAGACTTAGTTTACTCAATTGAATTAGAAGAGTTAGACAAATCTAGTCATATGCCTTATCCTAGAATGGCGTGTCTAGCTCACTCGCTTCAGCTTGTGGTGAAAAAAGCATTCAGCCATTATGACAGCCTCCTTACTAAAGTTAGACACATGGTTGGAAAAATTAGAAAGTCAAGTAAAGGGATAGAAAAAATTAAACAATGATGTGGCAAAGTGCTTGTCATTGATAACAGTACCAGATGGAACAGCACTTACCATATGATATCTCGCTTTATTGAACTCAAAGCGTGTGTTACTGAATTACTGGCTGAGATGAAAACTGACACACTGTTGATTAGCGAATGGATGCGACTACAAGAATTGTCTGATCTGTTGAAGCCGTTTGCTGTGCAGACTGATAAACTTCAAACAGACAGTCAATCACTTTCTCATATACTGCCTGCAATTATCGAGCTGCAGTGTCACCTACAGTCTTGCAAGGTATCAAAGTCAGTTACATCAACCATGCTGAGTGATACGAAGACCAGGTTTAGCTGCATTATGAATCCAGCTGCTGACAATTTCAACCCAATACCAGCAGCAACATGCCTTCTAAATCCATCGCTGGCAGTTACTATGCTGATAGAAGATGAAGAAATGATAAAGCTGCTTGAGGCTGCCAAAAAATACATAATAAACGAGGTTTGTGTGACTTAATTTTACTCCATCAGACATGCCAAAATTGCTATGTATTAATTATAGTTGTGTTATGTCATTTAGTTCACTGCTATGAAATCAAATCTACTATCTAGTTCTGTAATAATGGTAATGCTATTATTGGTAGTGGGTGGTGGCACTGGCATGGCATGTTGTATGAGTACACAGATTTTGAATAAAAACTGACAATAATGTAAATGAATAATAATCCAACAGCAATTTGTGTTAAGAGTTTTATTTTGAGGTACTGGTTGCAAGTTGGTATAGACTAGTATAGAGTTAAATACTGATAAAAATTATTATTCTAATTTGTGCTTGTCAGTTGCCATGCCGGTAACCAGTATGTGTAAAAGTACTATATAGTTATTTGTCAATCACCTGATTGACTTTTACTATTGTGCACATTATATACAGGTTAAACAACAAAGAACAAAATCACCAGATGAAATTCAACTGCAGCAGCAGAGTATTCTTCAGATTCAGTTTCCAAACCTGGCAATGAAACTTTCTGCATCTGACAGTGCCACACCTCATCAGTTGCAGATGTCAGAAATTAATGTGGCCACCGGCATGATCAACAAGTACATTGCTGACATCCAATGCAATGCAATCAAAGACAATGCCATACCATTTTGGTTGAGAAGCTAGCTGTCCGAAGTCGTACAGTCAACTTGCACCTATTGCTCCTAGACCTATTAGCAGCACCTGCTTCTCAAGCATTTGTTGAACGGCTGTTTTCAGTTTGTGGGTTGCTAACCACCGGGAGGAGGAACAGAATGGAGAAGTCGCTGGAAATGAGAGTATGGCTGATAGTCAACAGTGACTTGCTGAACGAATTAGGCAACAATTTGTTTGATGTAACAATTTGAAATAAAGCAACTTGAATTTTTTTATTCAACTTGGAAGTCACTTTTACTACTGGTTTTTACAAACTTAAAAGTTTTCAAGATTTTTTTAAGACTTATTTTCTGTTCACTTCATGTGTAGTGTGATAGTGTAGTGTGTGGTGCAGTGGATGTTGAAATTTAATTGGCATGTCTCTGTCGTATGATGGGCATTTGAAGTTTTGCAGTGCTTACGAAAATTATTCAATAACTATAACTATAACTAAATAATAATAAAAATGATTGATGAAAAAACTAACTATAACTATAACTAAAATGAATTTAAAACTATAACTAAATAATAATAAAAATGATTGCTAAAAAAACTAATCAAAACTATAACTAAAATGATTTTAATAACTAGAATATCACTGACACACACACACACACACACACACACACACACACACACACACACACACACACACACACACACACACACACACACACAAACACACACACACACACACACACACACACACTATACACAGTGTATATACGGTAAAACACAAAACACTTTTTACACAATCATAACTAACAATCTCATCGACTAGTATACTCATAAGTGTATGGATCAAAAAGACCATGGCTTGAGGGCAGAGCCATTTTACGTTTTTAGGGGCCTAGGGCAAAATTACATTAGGGGAATATATGCAAAAGTACATTAGGTAAACATATGCAAAATTACATTAGGGGAATATATGCAAAAGTACATTAGGTGAACATATGCCTAAGTATATTAGGTGAACATATTCATAATTACATTAGGGGAATATATGCCAAAGTACATTAGGTGAACATATGCCAAAGTACATTAGGTGAACATATACATAAGTAAATTAGGTAAACGTGTACGAAAGAACATTAGGTGAACACATGCCAAAGTACATTAGGTAAACAAGTACCAAAGTACATTAGGTGAACATGTACCAAATTACATTATGTGAACACATGCCAAAGTACATTAGGTGAACATGTGCCAAAGTACATTAGGTGAACATATGCCAAAGTACATTTGGGGAACCTAGACTGAGTACATTTGGTGTCCCTAGACACAGGTAATCTGTGGGCACTAGGCAATGGACCATAAGGGATTCTTGGTCAATATCAAGTGTCTGAAAAGCCCTGAAAGCTGAGGCACAGCTTTGACAATCCCCCCCCCCCAACTGTTAAATTATTTTAGTCCGGGACCCCAACATAGTACATAGAATTCCCTTCGTTGTGTTCTGGTAAAATGAGAATACCGAAAGGGAGGGGGTGGGGTGGGGTGCATTAGTAGTGGGGGGGGGGGCTTGTCAGCTTCCTAGATTTTCTATTTATAGAACAGTCTAGGGGGCCTGAAAATAAACTTTATTTCGCCACCAAATAATCTTTGCGCTGGGCCACCAGATTACCTTTTTCAGGGGGCATCCAAAATGTGCCCCTTGCAAAAGACCAACTAATTGCTTTTTCTTTCCCCCCTCAGTTCCCCCCCTCCCCATGTATATATTTTTTTTAATAAACCTTCCACCCCTCTTTCGCCCCCCTTCAATTCTCAAAAGTATCTTTATATAGAGTCACCAAATACGTGTAAACGGCTAGGTCCACAACTTCGGATCGTCAGGTAGTTGAGGCCTAAAAAAAAAAACAAGCAATCTAAGCCTGGTATCAGGACGTGTTAGAGCATTTTCGTGTTACAGGTAAGGGAAGTAAGTCATATTGAATAACTGTTGCAGAAATAAATAATGAGTTTGTTAATGTAGCTTATATAGTAAAAAAAATGGTACATAATACGCCCTTTTATCGGCCCTCAGAGGTCAGATCGCGAAATGGACTTTCGATGTACACATGGCAGGCCAAGACCTACAAAATGATATATACATCATGGGTCTAGGACTTATGGTTGTTGAGATCTAGGGTGATGACGGACAGACAGACAGACAGACAAAACGGGGACAATAGAGCATTTTTTTTTTCGAAAATGTTCTAAAAAATCTGAGCAGCCAGCCAGACAGGCTGTTGACAGTGAGAGACAGCCTGATAGATGTGTCGTCTTTAACACTGTCAGGATGAACTCAGTTCGTACATTTTTGCTTTGTGTGTGTATTTTTATTGTGTCGAGACGTCACTTTGAATTAGGTCAAACTCAAGAGATGCCGCAACGTCATGTCGATCAAAATTAGACTAGGTTTAAAATATTTCACGGAAATGTCAATATAATTTTTTTTTTTTAAAAAAAGCGCATTGGTTTAGTGGTTGGGCGGAGGGGGGGAGAGAGGATCGAGTCACAACATGTTATAATCAACATACGCTCCCCCCCCCCCCTTTCCCCACTCTGGTGATTAGCCCGAATAGTGGGGGGGGGGGGGAAAGGGCCGTGTTTATAGATTAGGGAAACTAGTTGACTGTTTAGGCGTGGCGTAAATGGGAGAAGGGGCTGTGCGCGGGCGGGCGTGGGGGGGGGGGGAGGCGCGAGGGATGGGCAGGGAAGGATCGTTTATCTAGGGCGGCCCTTTACCTAATGTTGGAAAAGGTTTGGGGGGGGTATTTTTTGGATTTTGAGTGCCGTGATTCTTTAGAATACAAACTTAATGAATTAAAATGGTTCGAATTCTAAATCGAATTTATTCTAACGTTTAACGACTAATCGTCGCTAGCGAGTGTGACTGTTGTGTGTATGGGAGGGTGTGAGACAGAGTTGCCAGATCAGTGTGTGTGTGTGTGTATGTGTGTGTGTGTGTGTATGTGTGTTTGTGTGTGTATGTGTGTGTGTGTGTGTGTAGGCGAGAAATTAAATGGCTGGTTGGGGAGTTTGTTTTCTTGGCGGGCTTAACGGTAAATAATATAAAATAATTGACTCGCCGGCCTGACCCAGCGCCCATCTCGCCGGCCTGACCCAGCGCCCATCTCGCCGGACTGACCCAGCGCCCATCTCGCCGGACTGACCCAGCGCCCATCTCGCCGGACTGACACAGCGCCCATCTCGCCGGACTGACACAGCGCCCATCTCCGTAACCCTGATTCTTTGACATTTTGTTTGCCCTAATTGTCTAAACTGGCGCCTTGAAATAAAAACAAAACAACCCGACATCCCAGAGTGACCCAGAGTGACCCGGATTGACCCAGAGTAACCCAGAGTGACCCGGATTGACCCAGAGTGACCCGGATTGACCCAGAGTGACTCAGAGTGACCCAGAGTGTCTTTCCTCTGGTGATTTTGTTCTCTTTCTCTGTACTTCCAGCTTTCAATAAAAGGGAGTTAACTTGTGGTCGATATTAACACGTGTCAACTAACTGGGCTAGAGAGATATCATCCCGTGAATAATAAATGAAGCTTAATTTAAACTGTT
>JAGDYQ010000131.1:2456051-2536051 GCA_021962125.1 Bulinus truncatus | reverse complement strand
AAGTTCCTTTGTCTTCATAATTATTATGACAGGTAACAATAAACTTTAGTTGAGAATTAATATGAATAGTAAAGTATTATTACCAAATTACACTGAACTGATTTTGTTCGTATTTTTAAAATGTAATGTGCTTGTATAATAAAGTGTGAATGTGAAAAAAATGACAAATAGTGAAAATACATAGTTATTATCATTAGTTCATATTTTCATACGTTGTAAATTATAATTGATGTAGACAAAATATATATGCGGCCCGCCGATAACAACCAAGTTTTTAATGTGGCCCTCCGTAGAAAAAGTTTGCCCACCCCTGACTTAGGAGGATGAAATGTCGACACTAGCTTACAGACTGGACATTTGTGGACAAGACTACGGGTTTTGAAGTGGACGAAATCGCCTAGCTGTGATGGAACCAGACAGGTGGTAGGCGATGCTCATTGAAGGTAATTAATGTTTTTTTAATATAATTAAACGAATCTGGCCTGCCACTGCCAGCGGCATACGAAAAGAACGAAATGTAATAATGATGGAAAGAAAGAATGGGACTAAAGAGTAAAAGGAAAGAAATGAAAGAAAAAGGAAGAAAAAAAATAATGATGTAATGAACGGGAGAGAAAAAAAAACATAATTAAAGAATGTAAGAATGTGAAGGAAAGATTTGATAGAAAGAACAAAAGACAGGAACACAAAAGGAAATAGAAAGAATGGAAAGAGTGGGCGAAAACAGCGCCAGCCATTAGTAGTGGCGAGTAGAGTGACCGGGACAGGGCCAGCTCCCCTGCGATAGGAGAGAAGAGGTACGGTATCTAGCAGAGTTGGACACACATTAGGTCGATTACAATCGAAACATTCTGTATATAAATATATACCGTAAAGAGCCACAACACAGTCAATTTATTAAAATTTAGTGATGGAAAAAAAATTTGAAATAAAAATTTGAAAAAAACTGGCACACTATGACGCGCACAATTGTTAACAAAGAGCCACATTGGACCACCATTGTTGCATAGCCAACGTTTACAGGAGTATACTCACCCTAAGACATTCGCGTGCTTACAATAACGGAGAGAAAGAATCAGTGGAAGAAAGAACTAGAAGAAAGCTACCAAACATCAGTGTCATCACAACAAACAATCGCCAGTAGTAATAATCACCACAGATCTCCATTTAAACTTACATTTCTAAACATTTTTTATTTATTTATTTTTTTTTTTTTGCGTTCGTATGATTACTGTCACATTATCAGCCATCGTGACTGTCTCGAATTCCATTCCTGGAAAGATTCAAGTAGTCGTAAATCGTAAGCCAATGGTCCTCAAATTTTGACTCAAAAGTTGGATTTTAGGCGGATAGCGATTACCATTGAAATGTATAATGAGTCAATTTCTTGATATTTGTGCACACATTTTTTTAAAGTATTACAGTAAATCTTTCCAAAAATGTGTATGCCTCCCCCTTCCCCTTTTTTAATGTCTGAAATTAAAAGGAGTAGATTTAGGCTATATATAAGCAGTGCCGAACCTAGGGATTTGGGGGCCCGGGAGGCTTGGCCTCTTCGATGGCCCTTGCATTTCGATATTCGACACCATGACATGAGAAAATGTATTTAATATTGAATGTAAACAAAAATTGGGGCCCCTCAAGCTGGGGCCGGGGTTACTTTCGAATTCGGACCCCCTACCCCCATCCTAGGTACGCCTATGTATATAAGGCAACACCCAATGAGAAAAAGCCCTTAGAGCAGACGAAGAAGCAGATGGTTAGATTATAGGGGGGATAAAGACCTTAAAGCCATAGGAGTGAGAGAGTGAAGGAAGAGGAAGAAAAGTGGAGAAGAGTAGTACGACATGGTTGGGCCCTAAATGGGTTGTAGAGCCAAAGAAATAAGGACTATTTTTACTTTGCAGGTGAGTTTCGAACAAAAAAGGGCAGTTTTCAATAATGTGTCGCGAAGAGTACAAGTTTGAGAACCACTCACGTAGGCACATATCGAGTGCAATGTAAAAATATCGAATTTAATGAAAAGATCAAATATAAAAATAAAATATCGAATGTTATCCATGTATCAAATATCAAGTCTTCGTCCATGCTTGTATGTTTTCTTTTTTTCCAACGAGTGTTATTTAACAGTAATTATTAAGTATTTTAAAAATAAAAAACATAAAAATTCTAAAGTTAAAGAAGGAAATGTTAATAACTCGTAATGTGAGATTTTAGCTTCCTTGATGGCATTTCAGTTTCGAATGGAAAAAATTAGAAGAAAAAAAAACAAAAAGAATCGAAAATTGAAGCTTGAAGAGCATTTCACAATAACCGCTGACCAATGGAACAAATGTTCAAGTATCGATCCTTCTCGTTGTTTATTTTTTTTTATATGTGTGTGTGATAGTTCTGTGAAGGTATCGACTTTTGACATTAGAGTAGTCGATTACTTCGGGGAAAAAAATTCAGGCGATGCTCTTTACATGGTTAAAGGGAGGGAAGAAGGAGAGTGGGGGGTGGGGGGTATTTTGGTGAAGTATTAGGCGGGGAGAGAAAGTGAATTAGAGAGTGCTCTCTTTCTCTTTACTCTCTCACTTAACCTGTCACTTCTCCTCCTTCTTACACCCACCCCTCACCAATTCCTCCGAGAAAATAGGCGTAAAGGTCAGGTGACACCTGACTTAGGGAAAAATCGGTGCGTTGTCCCAGATACTAAACGTGTTTGTGTGTGTGTAGGTGTGTGTGTGTGTGTTTGGTTGTCATAGAGATGGAGCTTATGTGTGTAGTGTGTGTGTGTGTGTGTATGCATGTCTGTGTATGTCAAAAGTACAAGAGTTTTTACTTAAGAGCGACACGGTATAGATGCCACATTTATTTTTTGCTGGGAGAGATGGTTGAATAAAAAGTCTACCTATTTTAAAATAAGATTTATTTCACGGGGCCGAACAATGGGCTTCTCTAGTGCCGGCCGGATTAAGGTTACTGTGGGCCTATACGGCCTATAACCAAACCAAAAAAAAAAGGGTCTTATTGTGCAAATAGTCTGACAAAACGCATCATCAGTGAAATATGTTATACTAGCTGTATCCTGCAAAACCTCTGCATAGAGTTATATTCTCTTAGGTTTGATCAGTAGGCGAGGTTATTTTTGGTTTCGGGCAGATCCGATTTTTTCATTATTGTATTTTAAACTGGAATACTGTTGTATTAATTCTTTACTGTCGATTTAACGCAGAGTCGAAATCGCTTTTATATATATTATCATTCCCACTTCCACTGCAAAAAACTGTGATCTTTGACCTTTTCATTAAATGGAAGTCTCCAGTCTCTGATAAATAGAAATATTCAGTGGCCTCTTTGAATGTGGCACACAAAGACCGCTGTATCATAGCACAGCTTCATCATACATGATTATACGCAGTATAAAAATAAACAAAGAAGCTATGTAAACAAATAATCAACAAACCAACATTAATGTGCAATGAATAAAAGATTTACACAAAGCCCAAAGGAGATGAAACTCTAAGAAAGGCAAAAAAAAAAAATTAAACAAATAACATCATTTCAAAACAAAACATGTTCGAATTATTTTAAAAATTAAAAACGAAATACTAATTACAAGAGATTTTTAAAAATTTATTTACGTCATCTGATGACGACATTATATCTTTAATGTAATGACACAAATAATTGTTCGTATTTACAAGAAGAGGGGGGAAAAAGTGAATTGTTAATGAATGATTAAAGGTAAAAAGATTTCACCCATGCAGGTGTGTGTGTATGTGTGGTCGTGTGTTTGTTTAAGTGTTTGTCAGTGGGCGTGTGTTTTTGATGTGCGTCCGTGTGTAGGTGCGAGATGGAGAGAGACATTTATAATAGGTAATAAATTAATATCTGTAGACATAAAGGTTAGACAGACAGATAGATAGGTCTAAAAAATATATGTCTAGATGAATAAAAGATTTACCACAAAGCCCAAAGGAGATGAAACTCTAAGAAAGGCAAAAAAAAAAAATTAAACAAATAACATCATTTCAAAACAAAACATGTTCGAATTATTTTAAAAATTAAAAACGAAATACTAATTACAAGAGATTTTTAAAAATTTATTTACGTCATCTGATGACGACATTATATCTTTAATGTAATGACACAAATAATTGTTCGTATTTACAAGAAGAGGGGGGAAAAAGTGAATTGTTAATGAATGATTAAAGGTAAAAAGATTTCACCCATGCAGGTGTGTGTGTATGTGTGGTCGTGTGTTTGTTTAAGTGTTTGTCAGTGGGCGTGTGTTTTTGATGTGCGTCCGTGTGTAGGTGCGAGATGGAGAGAGACATTTATAATAGGTAATAAATTAATATCTGTAGACATAAAGGTTAGACAGACAGATAGATAGGTCTAAAAATATATGTCTAGATAGATAGACAAATAGACAGGCAAACAGACAGACAGACATCATAGAGATGGAGCTTATGTGTGTAGTGTGTGTGTGTGTGTGTATGCATGTCTGTGTATGTCAAAAGTACAAGAGTTTTTACTTAAGAGCGACACGGTATAGATTATACATTTATTTTTTGCTGGGAGAGATGGTTGAATAAAAAGTCTACCTATTTTAAAATAAAGATTTATTTCACGGGGCCGAACAATGGGCTTCTCTAGTGCCGGCCGGATTAAGGATTACTGTGGGCCTATACGGCCTATAACCAAACCAAAAAAAAAAGGGTCTTATTGTGCAAATAGTCTGACAAAACGCATCATCAGTGAAATATGTTATACTAGCTGTATCCTGCAAAACCTCTGCATAGAGTTATATTCTCTTAGGTTTGATCAGTAGGCGAGGTTATTTTTGGTTTCGGGCAGATCCGATTTTTTCATTATTGTATTTTAAACTGGAATACTGTTGTATTAATTCTTTACTGTCGATTTAACGCAGAGTCGAAATCGCTTTTATATATATTATCATTCCCACTTCCACTGCAAAAAACTGTGATCTTTGACCTTTTCATTAAATGGAAGTCTCCAGTCTCTGATAAATAGAAATATTCAGTGGCCTCTTTGAATGTGGCACACAAAGACCGCTGTATCATAGCACAGCTTCATCATACATGATTATACGCAGTATAAAAATAAACAAAGAAGCTATGTAAACAAATAATCAACAAACCAACATTAATGTGCAATGAATAAAAGATTTACACAAAGCCCAAAGGAGATGAAACTCTAAGAAAGGCAAAAAAAAAAAATTAAACAAATAACATCATTTCAAAACAAAACATGTTCGAATTATTTTAAAAATTAAAAACGAAATACTAATTACAAGAGATTTTTAAAAATTTATTTACGTCATCTGATGACGACATTATATCTTTAATGTAATGACACAAATAATTGTTCGTATTTACAAGAAGAGGGGGGAAAAAGTGAATTGTTAATGAATGATTAAAGGTAAAAAGATTTCACCCATGCAGGTGTGTGTGTATGTGTGGTCGTGTGTTTGTTTAAGTGTTTGTCAGTGGGCGTGTGTTTTTGATGTGCGTCCGTGTGTAGGTGCGAGATGGAGAGAGACATTTATAATAGGTAATAAATTAATATCTGTAGACATAAAGGTTAGACAGACAGATAGATAGGTCTAAAAATATATGTCTAGATAGATAGACAAATAGACAGGCAAACAGACAGACAGACTGGTAGATGAGTGCGTAGGTTGGTGGATAGATAGATAGATAGATAGATAGATAGATAGATAGATAGATAGATAGATAGATAGATAGATAGATAGATAGATAGATAGATAGATAGATAGATAGATAGATAGATAGATAGATAGATAGATAGATAGATAGATAGATAGATAGATAGATAGATAGATAGATAGATAGATAGATAGATAGATAGATAGATAGATAGATAGATAGATAGATAGATAGATAGATAGATAGATAGATAGAAGGATTGCTCAACTATGTGAATCAACTCCAGTAATTTTTTCCAGACTCTATGTATTTATAATACAAGACAGACAGACAACTAGTTCAACCTAAACCACTTTCCACCATTTTCATTGTTTTGCTTCATAAGCAGCAGCGTAGCGTGGGTATCGGCCGCCCAGGGCGGAAGACGATTTTGCCGCCGTCTCATTTAGGTATTTCAATTTAATCTATACATTTTTGCCGCCCCCCCCCAAAAAAAAGTAATAAAAAGTGCCGCCCGGTGCGGACCGCACCCACCGCCCCCCCCCCCAGGTACGCCACTGTTCATAAGTATTCTAGCTCCATTGATGCGATAGCGTTGTACCGTAGATTTATTCTACATTAACCATCAATGTTGGCATGGACTACATCAGCCAAGTCTTTGGAGAGTATCAAGAAAGGAGACAGTGTATGACCGTCTAGGGTTCAACCTGTATTTGAACTACTGACCGTTATTTGCGACAATTTAGTAATGACCTTACCAGAAGTGACCTTTAGTAATGACCTTACCAGAAGTGACCTTTAGTAATGACCTTACCAGAAGTGACCTTTAGTAATGACCTTACTATTAGTGACCTTTAATAGTGATCTTACCAGTAGTGACCTTTAGTAGTGACCTTACTAATAGTGACCTTCAGTAGTGACCTCACTAGTAGTGACCTTTAGTAGTGGCCTTACTAAATTCCTACCAATGTTTCTTCTAATTTTTCACCAAGTCTGTACACAATTTCGGAAAGAATGTTTACATTTTTGCTCAACACAATCGGGTATTACATTAGCACTTTAGCAGTGGTTCTCAAAGCATAGTGACTCACAGCCCTCCTCTTCGAGTTTTCGCGACACGCCAGAGATGAAAGAAAGAAATATTTATTCTTTTTTAATAAAATATTACCTATGTGCGCTCTAAATAAAATCTATGTGCGCTCTAAAAATAAAACCTACGTGCGCTCTAAATAAAACCTATGTGCGCTCTCTGTGTGCGCGCGCTTATTGCGTAGTGCGCACGTGCACATCTTAAAGAAGTAAAGGGAACCCATCCGAAGCGATGACAAGATAACATGAGAGATGATTTTGACGAGGTTAGAGTGACACAAGTCATGTTTCCGTGCACTTATTAGGGTAAATGTCACTTACAAGCCGAGACGGCAGGCCCGTAGTGTGCTGGGGGGGGGCCAGGCCCTTTCAGCGTTTTGTCTGGCCCCCCTCTGCTTGTTTGCTCTACTTAGTAACTTTTATTCCGTGCCCCCCCCCTGCTATTGGCCCTGCTGTAGAATTTTCACGCTACGGGGCTGCGAGACGGATATTTTAAACAATTCTGAAATACAATTCCTTAAAATTCCTTTTTGGGTCAAAAGCTTAAAGAGTGAATTCAATTAAAAATCATTTGACAATCGGAAATTACGTACGTTTTTCTATTTTTTTTTTTTTACAAAGTCTGTTTCCGATATTTAAAAAAATCAATTCTGTTAAAATCGATTCTCGATTTAGATTAGGGAGCACAAAATGATTACCATTTTTTTACCGCAGTTCATGAGCACTAGGCGTGGCCCGAGAAATTTCCCCGGGTCGCCGCTGCATTAAGCCGATGCTCTGAAGCCGTCATTATCAATTAGACTGTTGGGCCAAAGAAGTGACTTTTGACTAGATTGTGATTCGAACCTTTATATAGATCCGCGCTTATGGATAGGCACAAATGTGTCGACCGGCTAACCTAACCCCCCACACACACACGTCCAAAGGGGCCCTCATCCAGGGCCGTTTTATCCTATATGCGCAGTAGGCACTGTGCCTAGGGCCTACGGACTTTTCAAGGGCCTACGAAAGCCATGACATAAAGTGAAAACAATCGCGTTCTTGAGAAATATTTAAAAAATGAAGATGGGGAGGGCCTACGACTTTGAAAGTGTCTAGGGCCTACGATGACCTTAAAACGGCCCTGCCCTAATCAAGTATTAAGTCCTATCAGAGAAGGTCAGTTGTGGTCACTGGCACAGAAGATAATATCAGGCTCCTTAAAAAAGAGACTTATAAAAAGGTTTCAAAGTTGGGCTCTGTGGGACCATTTCAAATTTAAGGCCCCTGTGATGTACTCTGAGTCATATTAAATACCATTTTCTGAGGAATCCAATTAGTACAATTTTTAGGACCCCCCTCCCCCAACATATCTGGAAATCTCAGCCTAGTGATTTAGTAAAGTAGTGGGCCCACATCCAGTCCAACCCTGACGGCTTCACTGAATGTTCTGTTCTAGCTAGAACGGCCGAACTGAATCTTCTATTCTAGCTAGAGCGGCCGCACTGAATGTTCTATTCTATCTAGAACGGCCGAACTGAATGTTCTGTTCTAGTTAGAATGGCTGCACTGAATGTTCTAGAAGAAAGGCCACACTGAATGTTCTATTCTAGCTAGAACGGCCGCACCGAATGTTCTATTCTAGCTACAACGGCCACCCAGACTGAACTTTATCTCTGTATTTATGAAGAAGTATCTATTTACTTATGTTTACGATCGTTTTAACCACGGCTACGAAAAAATTGTGTCAGTATGTCTTACAATCAACTTGTCACCTGAGTTCAGGATAGTTTCAATGTTTACAGATATTATTTAGTTACGTTATTAGGTTACATTTTTCAAGGTCTGTAACAAATTCGGGATAGTTTCAATTTTTACTTATAATATCTTGTTACAGTATTATGTTACATTCTTTAAAGTATGTAACTAATTAAGTTTTTACTATGCAACTTAAAAAAAATTTCGCTATATTCTATTTTTTGCAAATAAACGAATTCGATTCTTGATTGAGATAATTTTTCCTCGTTTTTTTTTTATCTATTTTTTTTTTTGAGCACTCGATTTTTAATAAACAATGAGATTTATTTTCAGTTTACTGTTTAGAGCAAGTTTATCATGTTCTGATTCTGAATCTATAAATAAAAGTTTCATGTTTAAAAAAAACAAGTTCAAGTTTTATGTAAAGAAAATAAATCAACTTTCTTTTTTTTTTCCTTTGGCATTATTTGAACTTTACGTCATCAAAATGTGCGTACGATGATATTTTACTCCAGCGGCCATGACAGCTGTAATCATGGCAGCGTAATATGATGTACGTCACATCCTCTTTCCCTAAAAAAATTAAACTCACACTTCTTATAGTCATGTAAATTGATCCAATACTTTATATATTATATGGAGTAGGGCTGTACCGGATTTGTAACTTTTAGATCCTGCAGGATCGGAACCGGAATCGGATTTAAAATTTGAATCCTGCCGGAATCGGAACAGGAACCGGATTTTACCGAATTAAATAGTATTTTTTCCGAATGAAGTAGTAATTTCTCGCATAACATAAAAAAGATATATGTATCTTCAAGCTATTTATCTAAATATGTGAGGAATTTTATCCAAATCATGACAAAATCCACTAAATTAAAAATGTGCAGAAAAATAAATTATTTAACTATTTTTAAACTGTAAACACCCACAAATAGATCGCTGTCTGCTCTTTAAAGAAGTTAAACTTTGGTAGCTAAATATAGTTTATAGCAAACACGGAATCAAAAGTAGCGGAAGATAAGGTGTCGTATTACTAGACCAGCCCCCCCCAGACCAAATCATCAATACATATTTTCCTATATAAAGTTACTAAAAAGACTGTCAAACTGTCTTTTTTCAATATGTGAGCCCCCCCCCAGCTCTTTGACATCGAAAGAGCCGCAACTTGACATCGAAAGAGCCGCATGTGGCTCGCGAGCTACAGGTTGCCGACCCCTGTACTAGACTAAATACGATTCAAATCTTCCTTTTTAATATATTTGTACGTATATATAGAACTAAAAGCAATCGAAGTTATTGTAGTTTAAAAAAGCAAAGGGAGTTATTGTTTTAATTTAATTGTATAGCCCTAAATATTTCAAAATTATGTTGCGCTAAAAAAATTTCTTACAGATTTCAAACAACAAAGAAATCCGGCCTAAATCCGGCACATTTTAACCGGAACCGGAATCGGAACCGGATTTGTTAAAACTGCCGGAATCCGGCTTAACAGGAACCGGAATCGGATTCCGGTACAGCCCTAATATGGAGACAACATACGTACCCAGACATGCACGGACATAAACCAAATCTGTTAAGCTCTCTACAAAATATAAGCACAAAAAAAAATAAAATCAGTTTGCGCTTAAGTCTGAATTGTTTCCTGCCTCAGACAGTCTACGTCTGCTCAGTGTCTCAAGACGTCTTTCATAATTTTATGACTTCCTTCCACTCCGCTTTACTAGGTATATTATTAAACTTTATGTTTCACCCAACAGACAGAGATTCAAATTTTGGTCCCAAATTTACAAACCGGCAACTTGAAGTTTGAAATTTTTTTTTTTTAACTCTATCTCTTCAGACAACCATCTGACCACTATAGGTACATCCAGTTCAATCTGTCCAGTTTGCCAGTTTGGATAGAGACTTGTTTACTTGAATGCATAAGACATGATTTGCTGTATTTTTTGATGAATAGCACTTTAATCAAAATTTCCCAACAAACTTTGGGTCAAAATAAAAAAACACAAAAAACACAGGTTGCCTTGACAATACAAATTAATTAGATCTCTTCGCAAACACGTTAAACGTCTGCTAGTTAAACCAACTCTTTCGTTTGGAGGCTATCTGGGTACACAAAACTAAAAGTGCAACACATTTTTTTTCATCCATTTTGTTTTATCAGTTGTTTATCTCACAAAACTTCCGTAAAGCTCATTTTACAGCCAACTCTGGTTTGTTTGATTTTCCCCCCTTTCTGATTATTGATTTAATATTTGTAAAGTTTATGGGCTTCAGTATACGGAATGTTCAAGAATATGGAAAATGAATATCTCAGACAGCATACGACAAATATATGTATATGTTTAGGCCAGAGATTCAGGGATGGGGGGGGGCCTCAAACACTTGCCGGGTGTCCCGAGCCTTGGGCGGCCCCGTCGCTTTCAAAATTTATTTTATATTCATATATTTTAGTGTAAAGAATGTGGGCTTTTTTTTGGAGGGAAGGGGCATAGCGGGGCCCCCTGTAGTCATGGGCCCTAGATGTTCAGGCTGCGGTATTGTGGAGACAAGGCAACTCAGAAACGAAGATACAGAAGTACTAGTGGGCTAGTGGTGAATACTTCGATGTCTGTAGGTTGTTACAGCCGCGAAGAAAATTCACTTTCCTTGTAGACTGTATATCTACTACATTAGATTATTATGCTATATGGGGTGATGCTATCCGGCTCCCGTGCTATCCGGCCCAATACTTTAACCCCCAAAAAAAAAACGTTGCTGTCATATAACATGAAATAAAGAGAATTTCAAAAACAAGTATGGTGTGTTTTGACGGTATACACGAGGGTTGGGTGGGGGGGGGGCAGGAAATGTTTATTGCAGAACTCCGTACAATCCGGCTTTTGTAGTATTCGGCAAGGTCTTTCTGTCACTTTAAGTCGGATAGTAGAGAGTCTAATGTATTTGTATTAGACAGCATACACCAAGCAAGACTATTCTGTTCTACACTGCATTTAACTACAATGTCACGCCAACAGTCAAGTACTGTGTATAATATTTCATATCACTAGAACTACATTAAAATGTATTCCGTTTTTCTACAAATACACTCAATTGTGGCAGATAACGTTGGTGTTTATTACTTTACTGCGTGATGTAGCAAAGTACAATAAAGTACCTCAACATAAGAAGTTCATTCCTTTACTATGTGATGTAGCGAAGTATAATACAGCACCTCAACATAAGATGTTCATTTCTTTACTATGTATAATACAGCACCTCAACATAAGAAGTTCATTCCTTTACTATGTGATGTAGCGAAGTATAATACAGCACCTCAACATAAGATGTTCATTTCTTTACTATGTGATGTAGCAAAGTTTAATACAGCACCTCAACATAAGATGTTCATTTCTTTACTATGTGATGTAGCGAAGTATAATACAGCACCTCAACATAAGATGTTCATTTCTTTACTATGTGATGTAGCGAAGTATAATACAGCACCTCAACATAAGATGTTCATTCCTTTACTATGTGATGTAGTGAAGTATAATACAGCAGCTCAACATAAGATACAATACACTACGGCACTATTGAATACACTAGAACAGGTCAACATAAGATACACTACATTACACCAAGCCAGTACATCCGCAAATGGAAATATATTCCACTGCGCTACAGATGTAAAAACACTGCATACCATATCAGGGTAATAGCTCACTCTATATTCTTCTTATCAATGCGCCGGCTATGTGAGGATATCACCTCTTTGTAATTGAATAACATTCATTTGAATGGTGAACCAATTAAGATAAATGTTTTCGCCACTGTAGTGTATGTTGCTTCTAGTGGTTTGTTTACAAATGGAAATTCCTGCGGGAACTAACAATATTTTTTTTATTTTATGCTGTTTGTTTTGATGTTTTATATCCTATACAGAATGTTGACTTATTTTAATACACAACGCGTGGGTTGTAAAAGGTGGATTGGGGGGGCGGGTCAGACTATTTTATTGTAAATCTATAAATAAAGGCCGGGGGTGGGGGAGGGGCGGGGCGAGCGGTGTAGAGCGCTCGACTGTCGACCGGAGAGTCCTGGGTTCGAACCTGAGGGAGAACCTTGGGATTTTTTTTTCAGGTCCTGGTGTAAGTCCCTGAGTACACCCAGCTGTAAATGGGTCACCAGACTTTAAGTTGGTGAAGTAAAGGCGTTGTGCTCACCACACAATCCCTTTATATGCCGAGGTTACTGAAACAGGTGTATTATACACTTCATCTGCCCCGATGAGCCTTTTGGGATTTAAGGGGACTATGCTATATATATATATAGGCAGAGGTTAGGGTAATTGGTGTCTTTTTGGGTGGGGGGGGCGGGCTCAGATTATTTATTAAGATTGTATCATGGTCAGTGGTCAGGTGGGTGAGCTTAGACCTTACCAATTCAGTTTAATGCAAGGGGCCCAGGGCGAGTTTCTAATGGTGGTGGTGGTGGGGGGGGGGCAGTGTACATATATATCTATAAAACTATTTCCCGCCTCAAGTCTGTCTGCTTCAGATGGAAAGTAAGAATACTGTTCCCTGTTTAAGTATTAATGTCCTGCGTCCCGATCCATAAATATTTTTTGTTTGTTTGTTTTAAATTCTTATAACATAAAATGAATAGACCAATATAATTGCATTGGCATGTTACTCGTGGTAACCTCAAAGATGACCTATGGTTCATCTCTATGCAAATGATTTTGTATGGTTAAGTTAGTATAAAAATATAACATATATATATATATATATATATATATATATATATATATGTCGTATCTCTTCGGAAGACGAACTAATAACAACAAAATAACCGTCTATGTCTTCTCTCTCTTTTTATTTCTTAACTTCCGTTTTTTTACACATTCATTTGGTGCGTTACAGTGCTACCAAGAATTTAACAGAGTTATGACTATATATATATATATATATATATATATATATATATATATGTATGTATGTATGTATGTATGTATGGTAGTGATGCGCTTCCATCGCCGGGACTCGCATTATCGCGGGACTAAGGGTGGGTGGTGGGAGGGGGGGGTCCCTTGAACATACATGCGACATAATACGAGCCTACTTTGTTTTAACATTCACGTCACTTTTTTGTGCCTACATGATGAATACCGGTGGTAGAAAAGGTTGGGGGGGGGGGGGAGAGAGAGAGAGAGAGAAGGTGGAAGGGGGGATATCAACATATAAATAAGTTGGGCTGTATTCTTTGTCAAGGTCATTTCAACGAACTATTTTCATTTTTTTTTCATACCGGCCACTAACTGGCACGACGGTAGTGGGAAGGGAAAGGAAATGTGTGTGTGTGTGGCGGGGGGGGGGTTGAGGGTGGATTCAAGCGGAAAGCCCAATTTACTTCATACATCATGGCGTCTATCATGGCTTGGCATGCTCCTGAGATGAAGAGTACCGTCTTCCCCCATCCCCTTATGATGCCCCCCCCTTCCCCCGGGGACCAAAGCCCAAAAAAAGGATGATTTTTAAAAAAGTGGGTTGGGAGTGGAATAGGGGCTCATCAGTTCTGCAAGGTACCCACAGGTCAATCTAACGACTGGACAATAGAGCAAGCAGACAAGGTTTCTGAGTGTTGTCATATAGATAGATAGATAGATAGATAGATAGATAGATAGATAGATAGATAGACAGACAGACAGACAGACAGACAGACAGACAGATAGATAGATAGATAGATAGATAGATAGATAGATAGATAGATAGATAGATAGATAGATAGATAGATAGATAGATAGATAGATAGATAGATAGATAGATAGATAGATAGATAGATAGATAGATAGATAGATAGATAGATAGATAGATAGATAGATAGATAGATAGATAGATAGATAGATAGATAGCCTACTACGTCACAATGTGAGCCGTTTCAGTATAAGAATTGTAGGGTGCGCTGGTCTATGGGAATTCCTTGTGTGTTCGAGCCATCGAGTGCAACGAACAGAGAGTTATAACGATGCAGCGCACACATTACAACCGAACCCACAAAGGCACAAATACCGTTATGCTGTGCACAAAATTTGTCTCAACGAAGAGCCGCATTTCAAACCGTGGGCCACAATTTGGTTTTTCAAATTCGACAGAATGTCCAGACAATTTAGCAGATGGGTGCAATGAGTGTCTATGAACTATAAATTACATTCAAATGTAAACAAATGAACACAAACGAGCTTAGTGGAGCGGCTCTCGGGTAGACCTGCCAGCCGAATTTTTTTTTTAAGTTTCGGCTGGCTGACATAATTTTTCGGCTGATAGCTGGCTTAGCTGAATTTGACCGTAAATTGAGTCAATTGACATTTGCGGCTGATTTTCGGCTGATTTTTGGCAGATTACGAAATATTTGGCTAAAATTCGGCTGACTCCTAGACAATATTGAATTGATAAAACTTCAGCAATAAAACAATTTTACAATACTTGGGGAAAAGTTTTATTATTTAAAACAACAGAAATAAACAGTTTTATATGCTGTGCTACTAATACAGTACATGAATACATTCCACGCATTCAGTTTCTGTCTCTCAAAAACACGCACTTAAAATATCAGTTTATAATTGTCATGAATAAAACAAACAAGATGTAGTTTATCAGCTGTTAGACTTGATTGTTTGCTGTTCATTATCAAACCTGTAACCAAACACATGCACTCCATTGGTATAGATCAGTGGTCGGCAAAGTGCGGCTCCGGAGCCGCATGTGGCTCTTTGGCTCCTTTAGTGCGGCTCTGGCATTTAGTTTTATTTAGTATACAACTTATTTAGTGTACTACTTATCTAGTGTAATAAAAGTTTATTAAACAAGCAGATTTGGCTCCCAATTATTTTTTTAATTGTTGTAATGTTCATATTTGGCTCTTTGGCTGATAAGTTTGCCGACCACTGGTATAGATGATGCTGATGATAGGTGAAGACGAGCCAGTTGAGTAAGTTCTGGATACGAGGATGATGCAACTTGCTACACCAGAAAGCAAGGACATCATGAAACTGAACAACAGGCGCCGTCAAATAGTTTGCAATTTCCACTGCCATCTGAAATAAATGTTCAAAAAATCAAAACACAACAGTACTAACTGCTAGTTTATAAAACATTTCATTTTAGTACACAGTATATGTATTTTCAAATATTTTACTTCAAACTGACTGGTCTATTGAGAGCGAAATAAAACGAAAACTGTTTCAATGCCAATAAATTAACATAGAATACCTTATCAGTACAGTCGTCAGGTGACTGCTCAGTTCTCAGCTCATTCATCAGCTCCATTCGCAATCGCTTACATCGGGTTTCTTCAGAAACATGTTCACTGACTAGCTGCCATTGCGATACATCAGTTTTAGACATGATGAATCCACGGGCCATTGCTGACTGTATTGCGTTCTCTAGAATTGTGGTTGCTTCTGACTGTGGAATCAATGATTTGAAATTTGGATCAAGCAGCTGATGCAGCTTGATGTGATCATTTACAGGAAATCGATGGTCAAGCTGGTTGAGAGCTGACAGCTTGATCATTCGTATTTTGTCATCATCATCATCTTTTCAAGTCAAGTATAGACTGAATCATCATCAATGCTGAATTCCAACTCGTTGGACATGATGCCTTCACTGACTTATCATTGTATTGTGTCTATGACTGTCATTGATGGCGTTAGTGCTGCTCTGAGAGGCATCCATTATTGATGCACTGAGCTGATCATCTACAAGAAGCAATTCACATACTGAAGACATGCCTTCTTTCAGGGTTTTCATAATTTCTTTATCCTCTGTGAATGCTGCATCGTCTTCTATAATTGCGGTTTTGAAATTCTTCATTTCTATTGATGCTGTCGGTAGTATTAAGGTGCAACAGTTAATATAACGGAGAACGAAATACGGCGGCTAATGAGGCGCGCCGCATATTTTTCGGCGGATTTACGGCGGACGAAAATTCGGGGTCTACTCTCGGGCCAGGGTTTAAGAGGCCGAGCTCTTGCTAATTATCAACTCTTCAATTACTGTAAACTTAAGTAACAATTTCTTAATATCAACCCCTGTTCACCGCCTTCTACGTCATGATCTACTCTCCCCATGTTCATTCTCCCAAAATTCTTCCTCCCACAAACCCTTTGATGACCTGCCAGTTATGCATAAATTATCGTTTTCTTGCCCATAATTCTCTTTAGGGGAAATCTGTTTGGCAATTAAGGGGAGAGCACCGGTAAGTATTAAGCCGCGTCATTTGACAAGTTGGGACAACTTGAACCAGAGTTATGCCTCTTTAAGTTCGAATCGATGACCCGGCAGTAATAGAACAAAAGTTTGTGTCTGTGTGTTTATTGTGTGTGTCTGTGTGTTTATTGTGTGTTGTCTGTGTGTTAATTGTGTGTTGTCTGTGTGTTTATTGTGTGTTTGTGTTTCGTTCTAGGATTCTCATTTCATAACGCATACATCAACAGAATGCTTCCTAGTCATTTTTTTTCTTATATATATATATATACATAGTCGTCTAACCTATGCGTACGTTCGACAGATCTACACACCGTGTGGTGTAAAGTATACTTATGGCGATTAAAGCCGCATGTCTTTACGTTAAAAATACACGGCACACACACACACACACTCAACGATAAAGGCACACCAAGTCATTAACACACACACACACACACACACACATTTTCTACACAGACATATTGAGTTTGTGATCTGAAAGATAGATACATTGAGTCATTCACCGATGTGAACACGTTACATCTGTCTGCAGTAAAATGCGATGCACATCAATTATGACACCCCCCCCCCACCTTTAGAAGTTGTAAGATGACATTAATATACATCAATAATAATGAATCAATCCCCAAGAAAAATGATGTTTATGTATATCAATAATGAGTCCCTGGGCGTAGTTATTTGTGTTCGTGTGCATCAGTAATAAATTAACCCCCTCACCCCCCTCACCCCAATGAGACGATTAGTGTCCATCATTAATTAGCCATCATTAATTAGCCATCATTAATTAGCCATCATTAATTAACCATCATTAATTAACCATCATTAATTAACCATCATTAATTAACCATCATTAATTAACCATCATTAATTAACCATCATTAATTAACCATCATTAATTAACCATCATTAATCAGCCATCATTAATTAACCATCATTAATTAACCATCATTAATTAGCCATCATTAATTAACCATCATTAATTAACCATCATTAATTAGCCATCATTAATTAACCATCATTAATTAACCATCATTAATTAGCCATCATTAATTAACCATCATTAATCAGCATCATTAATTAACCATCATTAATTAACCATCATTAATTAACCATCATTAATTAACCATCATTATTTAACCATCATTATTTAACCATCATTAATTAACCATCATTAATTAGCCATCATTAATTAACCATCATTAATCAGCCATCATTAATCAGCCATCATTAATTAACCATCATTATTTAACCATCATTATTTAACCATCATTAATTAACCATCATTAATTAACCATCATTAATTAGCCATCATTAATTAGCCATTATTAATTAACCATCATTAATTAACCATCATTAATTAACCAATTCCATGAGAAAATACTAGTGTACACCAATAATTAATTAATCATCCCCCCCAGTAGAAGATATTGACGTCCGTTATTAATTAAACAACCCCTAGTAGGAGATATTGACGTCCGTTATTAATTGAACAACCCCTAGTAGAAGATATTAACGTTCGTTATTAATTAAACAACCCCCAGGGGAAGATATTGCCGTCCGTTATTAATTGAACAACCCCTAGTAGAGGATATTGACGTCCGTTATTAATTAAACAACCCCCAGGTGAAGATATTAACGTCCGTTATTAATTAAACAACCCCCAGGTGAAGATATTAACGTCCGTTATTAATTAAACAACCCCCAGGTGAAGATATTGACGTCCGTTATTAATTGAACAACCCCTAGTAGAAGATATTAACGTCCGTTATTAATTAAACAACCCCCAGGTGAAGATATTAACGTCCGTTATTAATTAAACAACCCCCAGGTGAAGATATTGACGTCCGTTATTAATTAAACAACCCCCAGGTGAAGATATTGACGTCCGTTATTAATTGAACAACCCCTAGTAGAAGATATTAACGTCCGTTATTAATTAAACAACCCCCAGGTGAAGATATTGACGTCCGTTATTAATTGAACAACCCCTAGTAGAAGATATTAACGTCCGTTATTAATTAAACAACCCCATGTGAAGATATTGACGTCCGTCATTAATTGAACAACCCCTAGTAGAAGATATTAACGTCCGTTATTAATTAAACAACCCCCAGGTGAAGATATTGACGTCCGTTATTAATTGAACAACCCCCAGGTGAAGATATTAACGTCCGTTATTAATTAAACAACCCCATGTGAAGATATTAACGTCCGTTATTAATTAAACAACCCCATGGGAAGATATTAACGT
This sequence comes from Bulinus truncatus, assembly GCA_021962125.1. Lineage (NCBI taxonomy): Eukaryota > Metazoa > Mollusca > Gastropoda > Planorbidae > Bulinus > Bulinus truncatus. The sequence goes on along the minus strand of JAGDYQ010000131.1, from coordinate 2,517,044 downwards.
CCGTTATTAATTAAACAACCCCCAGGTGAAGATATTAACGTCCGTTATTAATTAAACAACCCCATGTGAAGATATTAACGTCCGTTATTAATTAAACAACCCCATGGGAAGATATTAACGTCCGTTATTAATAAACCAGCCCCCAGGTGAAGATCTGAACCAACTATAAATGTTTTAAATTAAATGAGATATAGAAATATATCAACTTAATGAAAACATATATCAACTTGCCCGGGAAAAAACTTTAGCCAAAATCAATTTATTATCAACAGCTGCAAATATCAACATACAGGCGTTAACTTAATGAAATAAGAAAAAATATCAACTGCACCGAAATACGATATGCGTAAAGAAAATAAGAGGCCAAAATGTAGCTAGATATTAAATGATGAAGTCTGACATATATAACTGATTGTTGATTAAAATCCACTTCTTGGCAGTCTAACCTATATAACTGATTGTTGATTAAAGTCCACTTCTTGGCAGTCTAACCTATATAACTGATTGTTGATTAAAGTCGTCTTCTTGGCAGTCTAACCAATATAACTGATTGTTGATTAAAGTCCACTTCTTGGCAGTCTAACCTATATAACTGATTGTTGATTAAAGTCGTCTTCTTGGCAGTCTAACCGATATAACTGATTGTTGATTAAAGTCCACTTCTTGGCAGTCTAACCTATATAACTGATTGTTGATTAAAATCCACTTCTTGGCAGTCTAACCTATATAACTGATTGTTGATTAAAGTCCACTTCTTGGCAGTCTAACCTATATAACCGATTGTTGATTGAAGTCAACTTCTTTGGCAGACGGTCGGAGAATTGAAATAAAAATAGAAAAGCAACTGTCAAGAAAATCTTATTTCTAGAATAAATCATCTGGGATTGGGGTAGGGGGTATGCCTGGTCATGCCAGCAGAAGATCGCAAATGTCAAGAAGATGTTAGATGACAAATGTCAAGGAGAAGTTATGTGACATTTCTCATCTACATTGTCGATTCGTGCGTGTGTGTATGCATACGAAAAGGGTGACGGTGGGGGGGTGTTACGGTACGTTCTTACGTTCTATTATTATCTCGAAGCTTGGAATGTAATTGTTCGTGTTTGGTCAGAGGGGAAAAAATGATCCTACTTTGGAAAATGGGGTGGACCTCACATCGGAGTGTTGGTGGACCTTATATTGGAGTGTTGGTGGACCTCACATCGGAGTGTTGGTGGACCTCACATCGGAGTGTTGGTGGACCTCACATCGGAGTGTTGGTGGACCTCACATCGGAGTGTTGGTGGACTTCACATCGGAGTGTTGGTGGACCTCACATTGGAGTGTTGGTGGACCTCACATTGGAGTGTTGGTGGACCCCACATCAGAGTGTTGGTGGACCTCACATCGGAGTGTTGGTGGACCTAACATTGGAGTGTTGGTGGACCTCACATTGGAGTGTTGGTGGACCTTATATTGAAGTGTTGGTGGACATCACATCGGACTGTTTGTGTATCTAACGTCGCATCAGATTGTTGGTGGACCCTACATGGGCTACTCAAAACAATGATACATAATGGGTTCCCCTCTCACAGGAGCGGACCAATACGTGTTTATACGGCCCATTCCGAACCCCAGTAGTATACACCTCAATCAGAATATGACTGTCACTGTCGTCATGTATCTGACCGTATCATGTCCTCCATTGGTCCGCGTTTAATAGCCCTACCACGTGACCACTTTGTCCAAGTGGGCCTGCAATTCATCCATCAGCCTGACCGTGTTCTGAAGTAGGGAATGATAACCAATAGCTCACCCCCACACACATCCACACACACACCCATTCCTACCAGCCATATCCTGTACATATCTTATTTCTTTACCCCCCCTCCCTTCCCCACCATAAATGTAGCAGGAATTCATTACGTTCTCTGTAGCCATATCTTAATGTCAAGGTTGTTTGTCACTGGTATTTATTTTTTGTTATTATTATTATTATTGTTGTTGTTTTATTTCATGGGACAAGGGTTATGTAAATCAATTAAAGTGAGTAGTAATAGCAGTCATTTGTTTGTTAGCCAGTGTCTGTGTGTGGGACGTGGGTGGACGACCGTTTGTTGTTGTTGTCTCATGATAAACTGTTTACTCTGTTGACTTAATACCATCTGGTTGTCACATACAACAGTCTATACTTCTAGAAACTAATAACGTGGTTGTCTTTATAGTGGTTGTTTTGTTTTGGGAATTTCTTAGTATTCAATTCTACATCTGGGAAATTTTATTCTGACTCAAATAAAATTATTATTGGGGATCCTTATAGATAAACAGAAAGCAGGCAGACTGATGGATGGAAAGACAGATAGGCAGGCAACTAAAAAATATTTAGATATGTATACAGGCGAGCAGACAATTAGACAGACGACAAAAAACAAATTGTCCAGGAGAAATAAATACAGGGTTGGACAAATTAAGTCCAAAACCGGCACCGAAACCTTCTTCTGTTTTGAGTCACTTATAAGTACGCTTACCATGGACAGGCAGATGAGGCTACCTCCTAGTCATATATATGATATACTGTATCTTTGTAAGCAATAATCGATCGCCCTTTAACTGTGGGGGTATAGGCAACCTTTATATAAGAATGGTCATGGTCGATGGAAATACACACATGTGTATCGATCTGATGTTAAAGGGGCACGACACGTAAATTTGCAACGGACCCCGAAGTCCTTGATTGGGCGCCATGAAAGCTGTCTACGGCTCTGATTGCCGTCAACAATATTCCATGAGAAGGATTCATCTGCATATGTGATTATTCTTTAATTCTTACAAAGCTACGGCTCTGTCAATTAGCATAAACTATGCAGATTGCTTTAGTAAGGATTCCTGTGAAGCGCCCCGGTAAGGTTACTTATTTAAACGTATTTGTTGGGGGAAAAAAAACAACCTGATAAACAATATCGTGCTAAACATATTTGAAAAAATTGCAACTAATATTTTTTTTTCTCTCAAATTATTTTCTCGATGCCGGTGTCGGATTTTCGACAACGCTAAAGTTCCAACACCGACACCGAGGCAAAAGTACCCACACCAACAACCCAAGCCTTGAGGGGTGGGGGAATAAAAACAGCCTTCCAGATTTAAATTCTGATGCAAAGAAATCATGTTAGTATATGTCTGTGTATGTGTGAGTGAGTGTGTGTGTGTGTGTGTGTGTGAGAGAGAGAGAGAGAGAGAGAGAGAGAGAGAGAGAGAGGGAGGGAGAGAGAGAGTATTTTCTTTGACCTATATCTGCTCCAAGTGACGTCATAACCCAAGGGGGGGGGTGCGTCCAACCAGTCAGAACTAATGACGTATTCACGGGCGCGAGTGTGCGTGCGCGTGTAAGAGTGTTTGTATGTGTGTTGACATATGAGATGCTGTTGTCCCCAGTTCACTGACTTGTGTCTCAAAACTTCATGTCTTGGCGGGGGGGGGGGGGGGGAGGTCTAATGAGAAACTAATGACAGACACAAAACACGTTCAACTAGTCATACCCTTTTGTGCAGACAATGTAGGCAGACAATGATATCGGACAATGTAGGCAGACAATATAAGATCCTATAAAAAGACAAAAGAAGTCGATAAATGACATTTAAACAAAAGGCAAAGCAAAACCATCACAAAAAATAACCTCATTTTTTTAACGCCCTATTTAATTGATAAAATAAAAAAGTTCCGTGTTGAGGATACCGAGCCTATACTTTTTTAAACCGTTTGTCCATGTGTGGACAGGATGGTCTCAAAATAAGAAAAAAAGCGCCAACTTTGAAATGGGTTTTCAAAGTTTGAATGTGAAATAATACAGCAGAGTACAGGCGAGTGACGCTACTGCACGCGGGTCAAGTGAGGTTCGTTCGGTCATCTGATCCGGCTCGCATTCCGTCTGTTCACATCAATGACGTGTACATCTCATCTTGTATTCGCTCATATACAACACTCTATCCATCTGTTCTTGGTCCGACCCTTCTGTTAAATTTGATAAACCGTTGTGGCCATAGATATAAAAGACTAGATCGCTTATGGGCTATGCATAGACATATATTGTGCGGACCATAACTTTAAAAAGAGAAGAGTACAATTCTGTATAACCTGATGACGTAGTACGCATAGAAACCTTAATTAACCGAAATAAAGAGCAGAAGACATTTTGCATTGTTTTCCTTGACAAATTTTCAAAAACTTTTTTTTCAATTAACTTTGAATAAAATGCCTTCGTGTTGTGTACCCGGTTGTTTGATTATATTATTACTAACCGTCAAATATAATTTTTTCGGACACATCAGTAGATTTTAAAAGCGCCAACCTCTAGCATGAATGGGGATTTTTTTTTTTATTAAAAGGAAGGAAATCTTTTTCGGTAAAAAAAATAAAGAACTGTACAGAATTGTACTCTTCTCTTTTTAAAGTAGGGGTCTCGAATACAACACTTTTTCGGTCTCTATTAAATAAGCATAAGCGATCTAGTCTTATATATCTATGGTTGTGGCCATCCCCTCATGATATAGGCCAATCAAAACACATTTTTACCGTTAAAGCAAACCAATGAAAAACAATAATACAAGATTTTAAAAAATAAAATTGTAATTGGACAATTATGTATAGACTAGTGGGGAAAGCCTGCTGAAGCTGGCTGAACGAAATCCGACAGAAGGGCTAACAAAGAAATATACAAAATACTGTAATAGAAAAGAACATGTGGCCTTTATTGCCATGAACAGGATACGATATGAACCGCATACACCGCACGATATGAAAACTACCTGAGTGAGACACACGGGTTAGAGATTATGTATTTAAGGATGACTTTGGGTACATCCTTGAATTCACTATCAAAACAACATGAACACAATATTTTGATTAATTAACGGGAAATTCGTTGTACAAGTTTTTGTTTTCTTTCTGTCTGGTTTTTTTTTTATTTACAAACTGATTCCAACAAAAAAGACTGTACTCATTTCCGGTAGGTTCAAATGTCAGGGAAATCCCGATCAATTTTGTGGGTAATAGCCACAGACAGTGACATAGTGGATCTGTTTTATTGCCCTGCCTGCTGACCTTATCATTAGAATCTCTCGCACTCACCGACTACACTGGGTGAATCCGGATTATTTTTAGGACCGTCTTATGGGGTGGTGGGGGGGGGGCTCGTATTAAAGTAAACGGTCCCTCGTCTTTATTTTGTACGCTGAAGATGATCTTGTTCATGGTGGTCGCGTCAATAGAGTAAGGCGTGGAAAGATGAAACAGTGGAATATAATATAATTCAACGTGTAGGGCCGATCTTAGGCCTTTGAGGGCCCTAAGCAGAGACTTAAGATACGTTTGAGGGCCCGAGGCTGAGAGTTGAGTTAACCTACCTTGGACTTAAAAAAATCAACACAAAAAAAACTGCCTACCCAAGTGGGCATGGTGGAAGTAACGATTTCCTTTTTTTTTTTTTGGAGACTTTGTCATTACCTACCTTGGACTCTTCAAATGTAAACAGGTTAAAGCCAAGCTCCCTTAGTCCTGAAGGACCTTTGGGGGCAAGGGAGGTGTGTAATTCGTGTTTCTGTAAACACGGTGCTTTATGGGATTGCGTGGTCAGTACAAAACCAAGCCCCCTTTACTTCCCCAACTAAAGTAAATGACCCATTTAAAGCTGGGTGGACTTGCGGGACTCGAACAGGCTTTCGCCGTGATTCTGGACCCCTTGTTTCTCACCGAGGATCAAACCAGAGGCTGTCATGTCGATAGTCAAGCGCTCTACACGTCTCAACCATAAACGTCAGTAAGTTAGTAAAAAAAAAAAACAACTTTGAAGCGAACGTCAGAAAAAATAAAAAAGAAGAATAAAACATGATAAGTAAAACTGAAAGAGTAAAAAGTATAGGAGTAATATAATGCTTAAATCATGTATAAGTCAATCACACTGCCTCATTATCTCACAGAAACTGTGCCACCAATATTGTACCTCTTCTATTTACAGTCTATAGTCGTGTCAAAATCACAGACAGAAAAATTTCATCAGGAGTGTTCTTTTATACAAAATAACTGTGGGTGACAGTCAGACAGACAGACAGACAGACAGATAGATAGATAGATAGATAGATAGATAGATAGATAGATAGATAGATAGATAGATAGATAGATAGATAGATAGATAGATAGATAGATAGATAGATAGATAGATAGATAGATAGATAGATAGATAGATAGATAGATAGATAGATAGATAGATAGATAGATAGATAGATAGATAGATAGATAGATGTAGATTATACATGATAATGCACGATTACAATAATCACATGTCCATGAATTAATATTGTAGAATCACGAAGCTAATAACTTTTTTTTACTAATGTTTATAACCAAAACTAATTCGCCTCGATATGATCGTGTCAATATGAATACGATGCACAGCACTGGCGCGGAAGGGTGTGAAAAAGTGACACTTTTTTTTAAAGGCAATAGCAGGGGGCCTGGTAATACATTTTACAAAGTAGAACAAATAAACAGGGGGGCCAGACAAAAGGCAGAGGGGGCCCGGTACCCCTGTCCCCCCCCCCCCGCCCGCTACGAGCCTGAAAGACGTTAATAGAATTGCCAAGTTAATTAAATCATTGTATGCTGTAATTCTCAATCTTTTTCGTACTCCACTGAGTGCGAAAGTATGTCCACGGCTACCCTCATACATAGTTTCGCAAAAAAAAAAATAATAATAATATGTACTTATATTTCCAAATGGAATGTGCCAAACTTTCTAATACGATACTTGAGAACCGAAGATTTAAAATGCGATTTTTTTTTAAAAGGAGGTTGGGGGGGGGGGAGGGGAGATACACCGGAAGTCTTTTATATATTTATATATATATCTTGCTACAAGTTTGTGCATAAAAAGGTGATTTAAAAAATAAATAAGTAGAGAAAAAACAGAATAAATGTAGAACTTACGGGTCAAATTGAAAGGATCGTCAAACTGCTGTTAAATAAAAACACACTAAAATAAACTCCGGCCACTACTTTGCATATAGTCCAGTACAGATTGTGTTTGTTATTGTTCTTCTTACAGCTGGTAACAGAATTCGATTGCCAAGTACTTGTTGTTTTCTATTTTCTTGGCCTGGTATCGAATCTTTTCCCCTCTTCCTTTAGAATCGAATCTCAAAACCGTCTTTTAAGACACTCCGTTCTCTGATGCCAACCATCGGGAAACTTCAAAAGTTATGTATGAGGTTTTCTGTTATTGTTTATGTTTTTTCTCCCCCCGTCACGGAATCGAATTTGACCGGAGAATTTTGTGTTAGAGAGTTTGTGTGATGTTTTTTTTTTCCTCGTTTGTTTTTTTTTTCTCCCCCACCTCTGACTGATCAGAATCAGTGCGAGGCGAGATTTGTAGACGGAGGGGTGGGGGGGGGGCGTCGCAGAGGCAGTTGCGACGGCGTGGAACCGGGAGAAAGTCTCTTGCTGTGGCACTGTCGTGGACTTAACAGTCGCAGCTGGTGGCTGGCAGTGGTTCAGTCTGTTGTCTGTCTTGACACACACGCCCCGTCTGTCTATGTCAGACGCTGTGGAGGGCCGATGGGTACAGACGGACAGACGAAAGAGGAATGAGTGTGTGAATGGGCGGATGAGTGAAGTGACAGAAGAATAGAGAGACAAAAGGACGATAGATAGATAGATAGATAGATAGATAGATAGATAGATAGATAGATAGATAGATAGATAGATAGATAGATAGATAGATAGATAGATAGATAGATAGATAGATAGATAGATAGATAACCTGCCATCAGAAAATAAGAGCGGGAGATGGCTCCGTCAAATAACAGGTTGCTTCTGCCCGGGCGTGAAGGAGTGGGGACGAGAAGTGTCATCTGTTTTACATCTTGGCCACACTGTCACGACAGTGATGACCACTGACGATAACGTAAATAGCTAGCAGTGTCACGTCATCATGTCATGTTTGACTGACAAACGTGCACACTTTATCTTTTTTTTCTTTTTATTTCCCTTTCGTGAATGATTTATGTCCATGTGACTTTTATCTGCTTCAGATTCCAGTTGTTGTTTTTTTTCTGTCCAGGACAATCTTTGCTCAGACTGCTCTATGCGTGCGCCTCCTCCCACGTTATTCAAACTTCTGCTCCAGGTCTCTCCAACGTCTGGAGATGATAATAATAACAAGCCATAGTAAACTCCCTCCAATTTTTCACTGCTGTCACAGTCTTCCATTACATTTACAGCAAACTAACTACGAGATTATTATGTGCGTGGGTTTTTTTTTTTTTTGTTTTCACATTTGGTAAATGAATCTCTATTTTTGGCAGTGTATGTAGGACATACCGCCTCACGTGTCAAAAAAAAAAAATAAAGTCAGAAAAACACAACAATATTGAGGTTAAATCAGACCGGCACTGTAATGTCTGTATGGTTTCTTGAAAGAAGATTTCTATCAGAATTCGGACATTCTGGATCCTGTTTCCGCCTAAATTCATAACAATTACCCCATTGGCTGGGTTTAAAAGTAGCATACGGCGTGGTACTAAAATGTTGTTATTTGACTATTATATTATAAAAATGATATTATTGTAACGTAAAGACTGAATTTACGCCTTTATATATATACATATAATTACTCTGTGCTTACCAGCCTACGGATATGGAGAAGGAGGGTGGATGGGGTGGGGGGGGGGGGCGAACGATGCAATTTACTTTAAAATATGGACGCAAAAAAGGGTAATTGTGTAATGCATATATCTGAAAAAGGATATTAAAAGGACAAGTAAGTCATGTTGAATAACTGTTACAAAAATAAATAATGATTACGCCCCTTTGATTAGCTTTTATTATTTATATTTAAAATATAAGCAAAACGGTACATAACAAACTCTTATATTTTGGCCCTGAGAGGTCAAATCGCGAAATGGACTTTTGATGTACACTTGGCAGGCCAAGACCTACACAATGATATATACATCATGGGTCTAGGACTTATGGTTGCTGAGATATAGGGCGGTCCATTATTAATATAGCTTATATAGTAAAAAACGGTACTTTATAAGGCCCCTTTTACGGCCCTGAGAGGTCAGATCGCGAAATGGAAAGAAAGTCATTTCTTGGAAGGCCAAGACCTACAAAATGATATATACATCATGGGTCTAGGACTTATGGTTGTTGAGATCTAGGGTGATGACAGACAGACAGACAGACAGACAGACAGACAAAACGGGGACAATAGAGCTTTTTTTTTTCGAAAATGCTCTAAAAATGAGTTAAATGTAATAAAAAAAAATATTGTTAATAATAAGATCGTTAACAAAATTTGTAAATCTGTTTAAAAAATTGTGGGGAAAAAATGGTTAACCAAAAAAAAAAATTCTGGAAATTTCATTTCTTTGTTTTTTTTTTTTACTTTCGTAACCTAATTTAACAGACATCTTGTAATGAGAAGTAAAATGTCGAGTGAAGTGAAGTGAAGTAGTTGTCTCCCTCAATAGCTGTAACAAGCAGACGACTGGAGGTTGGGGGAAAAGCGGGGTGGGGGGTAGACATATTAAATTTATCGACTTCATTTAAAAATAATCTTTGTTTTCAAAATATTAAATCAATGATATTTTTTCAATGTATTCTTATTTAATAATATTTATTTTACGTAATATTAGTTTCAATTAACTGAAATTTTTCAAAAATATCCAAAGTTTCATTCGAAACCCAGTTTTTATACAATTACAGTGACGTCATTTGCATCGGAAATATAATTTTCATCTCCACAAATTAAAGGGTCGGACAACCTCGTCAGTTGTGGTTACCATCACACTAATTCCTCTATCATTTCCAATGGTTTTAATATTCACTACTTAAATTTACAAGGACTAAATCAGCCATGGACAGACTACTGCCTTCGGGGTAAACAACGGCTCTCGGGGTAAACAACGACCCTCGGGGTAAACTACGGCTCTCGGGGTAAACAACGACCCTCGGGGTAAACTACGGCCCTCGGGGTAAACAACGACCCTCGGGGAAAACTACGGCCCTCGGGGTAAACAGCGACCCTCGGGGTAAACTACGGCCCTCGGGGTAAACAACGACCCTCGGTGTAAACAACGACCCTCGGGGTAAACTACGGCCCTCGGGGTAAACAACGACCCTCGGGGTAAACTACGGCCCTCGAGGTAAACAACGGCCATCAGGGTAAACAACGACCCTCGGGGTAAACTTCGGCCATCGGGGTAAACAACGACCCTCGGTGTAAACAACGACCCTCGGGGTAAACTACGGTCCTCGGGGTAAACAACGACCCTCGGGGTAAACAACGGCCCTCGGGGTAAACAACGACCCTCGGGGTAAACTACGGCCCTCGGGGTAAACTACGGCCCTCGGGGTAAACAACGACCCTCGGGGTAATCTACGGTCCACGGGGTAAACAACGACCCTCGGGGTAAACAACGACCCTCGGGGTAAACAACGACCCTCGGGGTAAACTACGGCCCTCGGGGTAAACAACGACCCTCGGGGTAAACAACGACCCTCGGGGTAAACTACGGCCCTCGGGGTAAACAACGACCCTCGGGGTAAACAACGACCCTCGGGGTAAACTACGGCCCTCGGGGTAAACAACGACTCTCGGTGTAAACAACGACCCTCGGGGTAAACAACGACCCTCGGTGTAAACAACGACCCTCGGGGTAAACTACGGCCCTCGAGGTAAACAACGGCCCTCGGGGTAAACAACGACCCTCGGGGTAAACTTCGGCCATCGGGGTAAACAACGACCCTCGGTGTAAACAACGACCCTCGTGGTAAACTACGGCCCTCGGGGTAAACTACGGCCCTCGGGGTAAACTACGGCCCTCGGGGTAAACAACGACCCTCGGGGTATCTACGGTCCTCGGGGTAAACAACGACCCTCGGGGTAAACAACGACCCTCGGGGTAAACAACGACCCTCGGGGTAAACAACGACCCTCGGGGTAAACAACGACCCTCGGGGTAAACTACGGCCCTCGGGGTAAACAACGACCCTCGGTGTAAACAACGACCCTCGGGGTAAACTACGGCCCTCGGGGTAAACTACGGCCCTCGGGGTAAACAACGACCCTCGGGGTAAACTACGGCCCTCGGGGTAAACAACGACCCTCGGGGTAAACTACGGCCCTCGGGTCAAATCCGGCGCGAGACCTGCCACTTTTATTTTGTTCAGAATGAAGGGCAGCACTAGCCATGTTATATTCACCTTTAGTTCATGCCAACACTCCTTACTTCTGCTCTACTCATGGTCCGGCCCGCCTGTCAAATTTGCAAGCCCAGTGTGACCTGCGACTCAAACAGCTTGCCCACCCTCGGTCTAAATGTTTTACCGTAGTAACGAAAAATGAAATTGATTTTTTTTTAGTTTTGCGAGCGATAATCTAACCCAGATTCACCCGTCCAGTATATTCTGTCGTCCCTTACATCCATCATGTAGGCCTATCCTTGAGTTGTTTCACACAATCTACTCACTAACAATAATATATATATATATATATATATATATATATATATATATATAACCCTAACCCATTAACTATTTAAGTTTTACGACGTCACCCATGTCTGTTACCAGAGTTCGACGCTGAGGATGAGGGGTAGGGTAAGTGGGGGGGGGGGGGGAGGGTGGAGAGCTACCGGAACACTTATAGGCCTCGTCGAGATAGAAATTATTTTATTTTTTTGTTGCGACATAGTTGGGCTTTGTGGTGTGTGGGAGGGGAGGGGACTTTGGGATCCAGATGAGCGTCAGAGCTTGACTGAGGGGGGTGGGGGGGGGGGTGGGATGCTATAGTTTTTGTTACTGAGGCCTCGCTTTTTTTATATGATCCTCCATCCTTTCATTTTAATCAGATGATCTTCCGGTTTACCTGTCTTGACAGCGTAGTGGTCACCTATTTCAAATAAATTAGGCTGTGGTCAGTTTATGACCCCCCCCCCAAAAAAAAGAATGAAATTTTATTGAACGGTTAGCACTGGGGGGGGGGGGGCTAATATCTTAAGCGGGCCTCGTGTATTTAAGGCGATGACTGTCCGTATTTTATTCACGTTGAATGTTTTGTGCCAAATTGAATTGTCGAATAGTACAAGAGTAAATCTTTTATTATTTTTTTTTAAGTTAAAGTTCAACCTGGCAGCTATAAAGTATGCCAGAATTTTGAAAACATTTATACAGAGATACCTGTTGTACAAATAAATAAATATTGGCGTTTGTTCTAAATGTTATTTACTTCATTAGAAAAATATTAGGAAAGTAGAAAAAAATCCAAGTGAAGAGGACGTCGCAGCCAATCAAACAAGTGCAGAGGACATCGCGGCCAATCAAACAAGTGCAGAGGACTTCGCGGCCAATCTAACAAGTGCAGAGAACATCGCGGCCAATCAAACAAGTGCAGAGGACATCGCGGCCAATCTAACAAGTGCAGAGGACATCGCGGCCAATCAAACAAGTGCAGAGGACATAGCGGCCAATCTAACAAGTGCAGAGGACATCGCGGCCAATCAAACAAGTGCAGAGGACATAGCGGCCAATCTAACAAGTGCAGAGGACATCGCGGCCAATCAAACAAGTGCAGAGGACATAGCGGACAATCTAACAAGTGCAGAGGACATCGCGGCCAATCAAACAAGTGCAGAGGACATAGCGGACAATCTAACAAGTGCAGAGGACATCGTGGGCCAATCTAACAAGTGCAGAGGACATCGCGGCCAATCTAACAAGTGCAGAGGACATCGCGGCCAATCAAACAAGTGCAGAGGACATCGCGGCCAATCTAACAAGTGCAGAGGACATCGCGGCCAATCAAACAAGTACAGAGGACATCGCGGCCAATCAAACAAGTGCAGAGGACATAGCGGACAATCTAACATCATTCAAAACAGATTCAATAAGTTATATTGCTGCTGAACATTAAACAAAAAAAAAGAAAATTTGAGTTAATTTTTTTTTTAATGATGTAATAAAACCGTTTATTGAAGACATTCAATTAAGAGGAAAATTTGATGTTTACTCAAAGAGAAACTTGAAAAAAAAAAACAAGTCTAGTGCAAACAGTGGCGGGTCGAAGCTAAAAATAGTGTGGGGTGGGGGAGGTTGCTTTTAAAGGAAATTTGAAGCCTTTGTTTTGAAATTGTATAAAAAGGAAACAAACATAAGTATTAAAAAAAAAAAAAAGAAAATTTTATTCATTAATTCCTTATTAAATAAAAATTTATTTTTTTAAACTTACTATAACCTTATTATACTCACTGTACTCGTAGTTATTGCAATTCAAGCATGATCCATTAATTTAAATATGGTCAGGCACTGCGATATCCACAGTGCTCTCTCTCTCTCTCTCTCTCTCTCTCTATTTCTGTCTCTCTTGCAGCCTCGAGTGTGCCGCTTGTAAGCATTCACACACGGACCAACCACCACGCCGCTTGAACTGTCAAAACGCACAATGCCCAGTGGCGTAGTGAGGGGTGGGGCAGGGGGGCAAGAGGGGGCATCATGCCCCGGGCGCTACTCACAAAGGGGCGACAAATGGTGTATTTTACGTATAATATTATATGGTTTTCGAATGGGGTGGGGGTGGCGCTAAAAAGGTATTGTGCCCCCGGGCGCGAGTTAAGCTCGCTACGCCACAGCCCGTGCCTTACAAAGATTGGTGAATGTGTTTGATAAACTGGAGGATGGCTGAGACGTTCAGCTTAAGGATTTCAATGATTGTACAAATATACAGAAAGAATTACTTGGGGGGAAAAGGAGCCCTCGTTATATAGAATGTTATCGATACAATTAATTGGAAATAGGAGGGAACTGCGGCTTCCACAGTGCCAAATACACGAGCCAGCATTGAAAGAAACAAACATTAAAGGAAGCGTGTTGTTTTATCAAATGGTAAACATGGGAAATAAGCTGTGCGTTCGTGAGCAGTGAGCAATATCCACAGAAATATTGTGTGACAGCATGCGATAAAGGTGGAGGGGGGGAGAGAGAGAGTATGTGCGCGTGCGTGTGAGATACGGAGAGAGATAGACAGTGATAAATAGATTGGCGGGAAGACAGTATGGATAGATAGATAGATAGATAGATAGTTTAGATAGATAGATAGATAGATAGATAGACAGACAGACAGACAGACAGACAGATAGATAGATAGATAGATAGATAGATAGATAGATAGATAGATAGATAGATAGATAGATAGATAGATAGATAGATAGATAGATAGATAGATAGATAGATAGATAGATAGATAGATAGATAGATAGATAGATAGATAGATAGATAGATAGATAGATAGATAGATAGATAGATAGATAGATAGATAGATAGATAGATAGATAGATAGATAGATAGATAGATAGATAGATAGATAGATAGATAGATAGATAGATGACCGTAACAAGTAATCTCTATCAAAATGGTTATCTTTCCTCTTTCGTAAAATATTAACATATAAAGTGAAAAAATAAATCAATTTCAGATTTCTTTATTACAATTTCAGTTGTTGGTTTTTTTTTGGCTTAATTTAAAGAAATCTGGCCATTTTCTTCAAGTTTGTTTTTCTTCTGTATTTCATTATTCCTTTGCTTTAAACAAAAATAAAACATGTCTGTAAATATACAAAAACTCAATTATTATAAATTTTTTTTATTATTCGGTCGTTGACTTTGAAATGAAATATCGAGTTATTTAATATGTCGTCTGCTGAGTATTTTATTTGCGAGTTAACGGTTTTCAAACAATCTTAAGCAGGAGACACTAGATATAAACATAAATAGTGTCCATTTTACCTGACATTTTTTTTTATAACCAGTCAAATCAGTTGTTTTTTTTTTTAAAGTTCAGATAACGTCCGTTTTATTACACGTCAATGAAACTATTTGATTTGGTAGAGTCGTTTGGTTTGGTGGAGTTGTTTGGTTTGGTGGAGTTGTTTGGTTTGGTGGCGTCGTTTGGTTTGGTGGAGTCGTTTGGTTTGGTGGAGTAGTTTGGTTTGGTGGAGTCGTTTGGTTTGGTGGCGTCGTTTGGTTTGGTGGAGTCGTTTGGTTTGGTGGCGTCGTTTGGTTTAGTGGAGTCGTTTGATTTGGTCCTTTCTGTGGGCTTAAAGACTTGGCAGCGCCCATCTCCTCTCCATAAAAAGACTGAGTACGGAAATTTTCTCAAGGACTCATACCTAAAACCGGATCATTGTCATCCACAACTTTATCGCGAAATCGGTGTCGCTGTCGTTTGCGTTGTGTACATTCTTTATAGTCCGTTTGTGAGAGCTCTTTTGCTATACCTTAGTAAATTTCAAATTTATCGCGTGTATCATGAAAGTTAAGAACAAGACTGTCATACAAGTTGATGATGGTCGTTAACTCACTTCCAGGTTCCTGTAGAACTTTGTTGACAATTTTTTGGATCAAGTCTTTCCAAATCAAACACATTAACGCTGTCTCGAAATGGTCCAAATTCTTTATGAGTGATTTGGCTTCATGCACAGATGCTGGTGATTGACGTTAGCTTGTAGCAACATCAGACAATGCTTGTCAAATTTCCTTATAACTGGCATAAAAAGCTCTAGTAGCGTCACTTTGTGCGGACCACCTTGTTGCTGATAGCCCTTGCAACATAAAGGTTTTTTTTTTCTTTCAGGCACTCTGTCAATTTTAACTACCGCCGCGGTAAAAACGAAAAAAAAACGTTTAGACTGGCTGAACAATAGCAAAGTAGTTGACTGAAGATGAACAGCTCTGCACAGCAGATGAGCCTACAAAATTTAAGCTGTGGTCAGCGCATGACACCCACTCCGCTAATTTATTAATCTCTCTAAAGCTAGCTTGTAATCCCGAATAAATCTCACTCATATTACTCGCATTGTCATAGGGTTGCGATCTGCGATTGCCGATATCTATACTATGAAGTATGAGAGTACTGCACACTACCGATCTCTGTTAGTGTTTGTCTACTCCGTCTGTCTGTCTGTTCTTCAAAAATATTAAAAAACAATCACAATTTTCAGTAATTTAAACACAAAATGTTTTCAAACAGTTGGGAGATTCTACGTCCCTTGCTGCAGTGAAAGAGTTAGACAGACAAGGAAGATAAACAGAACAACCAGTGGAGCGCCAGTCAAAGACACAGTTATCGTCCCTGATGGTGGCTACACTGTAATACGATTCAGGGCCGACAACCCAGGTAATAGATGAAAGGTTTTACCATCGAAACAATTTTTGATTGAAACAAAATGACTAACTTAATTAGTATATCTCCTATCTTAACTACTCTTCAAGCACATAAACTAATAGTACTAGTAAGTAGATTAAGTGTGCAGCTCAGATCAAGCTTTGGTCCTTAGACCAAAATATTTGATGAGGCTAAAAAATGTAATGATTTACAGCACAGATCCACATTTATAAACTATAAGAATACGTTTAGCGTTGTAAATACAAAGTCTATACATAATGGCGACAGTTATTGCTTTTATCACTGTAATTATTGAAGTCTGTACAACTTTGTTTTTTGCTCACACTCCAGGCATCTGGCTGCTCCATTGCCACGTTGAGTTCCACGCCGAAACAGGGATGGCGTTACTCTTCCAGGTGGGCAACAGGACACAGCTACCTAGGCGGCCCAAGAATTTCCCCCAAATGTGGCTCCTGGAAGTTCGAAGGCTACGAAGAGGCGGAGGCGGAGACGCCAAACAGCCAGCAGCAGAATATAACAGTCAACGTGCCCGTGCGAAGGTTGAGGTCACCTGCTTGTCTAATAATAACGCTGAGACTCTTTGTCGAGTTTCCATGCCTTTGATTTTATGTGTGGTACTGGCCATTTTACAGCTGTGGGTAGTGTAGATGTATGCGTCCATTTTACTGCTGTGAGCAGTGTAGATATATGCGCCCATTTTACAGCTGTGGGTAGTATAAATGCTTATGTGCCGATTTTACTGCTGTAGGCAGTGTAGATGTTGCGCCCATTTTACTGCTGTGAGTTGTGTAAATGTATTTGTGCCCATTTACTACTTAAATTATACTTTCCCATGACATCATAGAGAACACTACGATTCGAGTGGTTGATGAAAGACTGAAATATTCAATAATGAGAATGTATGAAAGTGTTAGCCAAGTTTAAATTCTAATTACGTTTCAGTGACTCAATTCATTTACAAATGTGAATATTTTTTTTTTAATGTAAAGAGTGAGGTTAAAGCGATGAATCAAATGACGCATCCTACCACAACATCAAAATGTGATAACTCCACGAATGAAGATATGGCATTTGATTTTTGTTGATGTAAATACGTTTTTATTCTCAGAACATAATACATGTAATTTGTGATGCTAGTCTAGATGCTAAGGAGGGGAGGTTATTTTAATTGTTTTTTATTATTGTTGGTGTACATATATTGACAATTACGATTACGTCCCTTGCATATTTGTCTATGTTTTAAGATTTTAATATATATATATATATATATATATATATATATATATATATATATATATATATATATATGAAAAGAACATTATTAAATTATTCATGCGATTTAAATTATTATGTGGAAATATTATAATCAATAATTGTTAACTATAAACTGTATATCCAATTATCACGCGGTATTGCTATTTGAATGATTTTTATAAAATTGTCAATTTAATGAGTGTTATGTTGCAAATTGTATTAAATTTGCTATGCATTTAAGTCAAATTGACATCTTGCTTTGAATTATAATAAATCTTTTGTTTTCAAACAATTTTGAAAAAAAAAAGATTCGGTATGTCAAAGATATCACGTGATCCAAATCATCAACTGGGATAGCTTTTGTTGTTTGCTTTTTATACCCTTAAACCCATCCTAGCAGACGATGAAATGACTGGGTGACCTTCACTACGTCATCATGGTCACAATCAAATTGTCATCAGGTCAACCTCTTTTAGGCTTTTAAAAATTTTTACTTTACTTTTCTTTTGCTGCCTTTTGAGACAGATGGTCAAAACGTATGGCTCCCTGCCACCCCTTGAACTGGCGCTCCATGGGTCAAACTCGGTGACAACCAAATCACTTTCTTTTCAGGTCATGCTTAAAGCTTCAGTGGCCATCAGCACTTTTGGCTGTGGTGGGAGGAGGGTGGGAGTGAGGAGATCTACGGGGATTAAAAGAAAAACAAAACAACAGTTTGTATCGATCTAAGTCATTATTGAGTCATTTGAAGCAAAATGTTGGTCATATACGTCACAGTACACTCTGTGTATCATTAATAAAGTCGTTTAAAACAAACTGTCAATGCCATCTTACAGCCCAAGGCGGGGGAGTAATGTACACATTCGATAATTTAATGATGTCTTACCTAAACTTGCGGTAACGGGAGGGGGGCGCATGGCCTCCCTGTCCCAAATCCGCCCCTGTCTGACACAAAACATCCACATGCCTGTCGGGTAATAGTGTTCACGCTATTTCTCCTGTGATTCTCCCTATCGGCTTCTACGTCATAATAAGTCAATATTAAATGAGTAAAGATCTATTTTTTATAGGCCATGTGTCACAGGGTGAGATGAAATGTAGAATTCACCAGATTTGAAGATAATTTTTTTAGAAGGCTGTGTGCGGTGAAGGATATTAGATATACGCATTACGCAACCTTTGAATGAATATAATTTTGCTGGTGCACAACTTGAACATGCCCACTAAACGACAGTCTTGTGCACTCAGTTGTAGCAGCTGTGCGTTCTTTTAACACATGTAAATATTGGGGTGTGTACAGTCGCACAATGTCCAGCAGTCCTTACTTGAAAGCCCACTAATGTAAAGTTCCCATTTCGGACATGATACGAATCGTGAAAGATCTAACGTCAGTTCGATATTCACTATCCTGATGTCAAGGATTGTCTTTACTCCATGACCAGAAGTCCCACCCCCCGCACACACACAGACATTGCAAACTAAAAAGCTCATTCTCTATGGAACGAAAGTCTACATTTAATGTAGCACAGACAGACAGACAGACAGATAGACAGACAGCTATAGAAGACAAAAAAATAAATAAATACACACAAAAAAAAATTGCCGTCCCGAAATAAAATTCTATTTTTGTATATGACTGGCAATTGTAGAAATTGAATTAAAAATTGAAATCTCAAACATTGTTTTCAGATCTACCAGAGGTAACAGAGTAGACTGAATCTTCATTAATAAATAAAATGTTCTGCTGGAGTACAAAAGTTTCTCCGCTAATCCATCGTCTTTAGATACACTTGCAGGTCGAATGGGAGATGGCTGTCCATATTGATACATTCGCTAAATCGTCTTTTCTTTTTATTTTTATCTTTATATAGAAAATAAATGTATTCAAGTTCACGTAAAGGAAAATCTATAGGATGTCAAATTTTAAATGAGTCACTACTTTGTTGAGCAGATAATCATTTAATATGCGGGAGTCTATTAGAACTAATGCATTTGCGCGAACTGACATCACTCTATCACTTTTTCAACTAATGTATTTTTCTCTAGAAAAAAGATTTTAACTTAAAAAAAGAAAGAAAAATGTTACTATTCTCATAAGTTTTATAAATGTTTTCATGCATAGTTTAAATGTATTCAATAATAAATATTTGTTTCTTTGATTCAAAACAGCAATAACAACAACACCTACAAGAACATCAACAATAACAACAACAACAAAAAGTACAACAACATTTACAGCAACAATATTAACAACAACAGCAAGAACAGCACCAACAACAATAACAAAAACAACTACAACAATATATAATTCTTAGTAGTAGTATTGAGTAAGTTCACTTAGCCCTAACGTGTCATCGGGGCAGATGAAGTGTAGAATTCATCACAACGCCCAGCCCTTCACTTCCCCAACTAAAGCCAGATACCCTTTTAAAGCTTGGTGGACTTGTGGGACGACTTGCACCAAATTTCACCTTGAATTTTTCCATGGGTCTCACCGAGGATCGAACCCAATACTCTCAGGTCGACAGTCAGTATCTACTCCACTCCATCTTAGGCCATTTATAAACGACCGATGTCATATTTTTTATTTTTGAGGATCCAAAATTTTTTGCTTGGAACAGAAGTAACTGCCAACCGTAGGACACAGATGAGCGTAGACAATGTACATTTGTACAATCTATAAAATTGTTTCCGTAAATTTCCTCGACATTGTTTTTATATAACGACTAGCTGACCCTGCAAAATCTTTGCATAGAGTTATATCCTTGGAAAACTTGATCTGTAGGCTAGGTTATTTTTTGGTTTCGGGCGAATCCGATTTTTTCATGATTGCATTTTAAACTGGAATAATGTTGTATGAATTCTTTACTTTCGATTTAACGCAGAACCCAAATCGCTATTATTTATATTATTCTTAAACTGTACACTATGTGCCGTGTAAAAGATTATTAAATTGGAGGGGGACAGTATTTAGTGGTTTGGTTAGTACTAAACAGCTGATTTATTTCATGTGTCTGTTTGTTGTATTAAAGTTATTGATTTATTTAGTTTTGACGTTTATAAAACACAAAAGAAAATATCCCAACTTAAGAATCATTGCTGGAAATAAAAATAATAATAGATAGCAACAGAATTTGTGCATTTTAATTTATTAAACAAAACAAACATATTACTGTTTTGAATAATTTATGTCAAATCCGAATTTTTGTATGGTGCCAGAAACGTTGAGAGTCACAAACACATTGATTACATTGAGAGTCACAAATACATTGATTACGTTGAGAGTCGCAAATACTTTGATTACACCGAGAGTCACAAATACATTGATTACTCTAAGAGTCACAAACACATTGATTACACTGAGAGTCACAAATACATTGATTACACTGAGAGTCACAAATACATTGATTACTCTAAGAGTCACAAACACATTGATTACACTGAGAGTCACAAATACATTGATTACACTGAGAGTCACAAATACATTGATTACTCTAAGAGTCAGAAACACATTGATTACACTGACAGTCACAAATACATTGATTACACTGAGAGTCACAAATACATTGATTACGTTGAGAGTCACAAATACATTGATTACGTTAGAGAGTCACAAATACATTGATTACGTTGAGAGTCACAAACACATTGATTACATTGAGAGTCAAAAATACACTGATTATCATTGAGAGTCACAAACACATTGATTACATTGAGAGTAAAAAAACACATTAATTAACACCCATTATACTTTCATGAAATGTTATATTATCAGATTTCTGAAGATAAGGTGACTAGGCGAAGTAAGGAAGGAATATCTCTGGTAACTGGCAAACTAAGACCCCCATATACTTTCCAATATCCAGAAGCAAATGGAAATGGATTGGTAGTCACTCTGGTAGCCACCAAAGAGGCATTACAAAGATAGCCCTTGCGGTAAGCAGACCAGAGAAGATTAGCCACCTTCAAGAACAGTTTTAACCTACCATGGGGTGAACTTAAGGGCTCTCTGCGCTGGACAGTTAAAACCGTGACCCTTAAATGAGTCCAAAGAATGAAAAGGACTATTCTTTGCTGGGGTGGACGCCCAATGTGGTGCCGTTAGTGAAGCTAACAACAACATTGAAAGTAATTTTGAAGAAAAACTAATCCGGGGGCTGCATGTTGAAGAATTGCTTCATATTAAGGAAAGCTTCGCCCCTGATTCTTTGTCAACCGTTAGCAACCAATAGCATAAGATAAGCACGTGAGATACAGACTGTGATAAAATGCAATTAATTGGGTCAGTATAAAAAACAATGTTTTAATTTCATTCAAATAATTGGTCATTTTTTCAAATTATATAATGAAAAAATTCAATAAAAAATATTAGTGCAATATTTTCTTCTTAGCACCAATAATAAAAGGTATAAATGTAATATACAACACAAATATAAAACAAACAATTAAGCCTGTTCCATTCTGGACACATGACGTGTTAGCGCATTTTCATGTTATGTTTCAGTACGTTTGTTAGCTTTCAGTAAATATTTGTAAATTTTGGAAATGTTTATAAATTCAATTGTGTAATGCATATATCTGTAAAAAAATATTATAAAGACGTTTCTTTATATTTGAAAAAAAATTATTTTCTCTTAAATCTAACTACAAGTGGTTTGTGGTTACTGAAATAGGACTCATAATTGAAAACATTCGAAATTGTAGTCATTTAATCGTCCGAAAACTCCGTCAATTGTTGCATAGCTCTGATACTTTCAATTAAACTCAGAACACAAGCTTACTATTTCATTTGATGAGTTTCTTAATAAATCTTGGTGAAACTACCGTGCTGCAGTATTTCGCACCAAATGAATGGGTTATTAACGTACAAGGTGCATATACAATATAAGCCCTTTAGGAGCCCTAAAGCCCGGCCCTCAGAGATCCTATGCGAAATGAACTTTTGATGTACACACATGGCAGGCCAAGACCTACAAAATGATATATACATCATGGGTCTAGGACTTATGTTTGTTGAGATATAGGCGCTCTTTATTAATATAGCTTATATAGCAAAAAACGGTACTAAGCCCCCTTTTACGGCCCTCAGAAGTCAGATCGCGAAATGGAAAAAGTATTTCTTGGCAGGCCAAGACCTACAAAATGATATATACATCATGGTCTAGGACTTATGGTTGTTGAGATCTACAAGGTGATGATGACGGACAGACAGACAGACAGACAAAACGGGGACAATAGAGCATTGGTAACATAACATTTTAGAATTGGAAAGCTGGTCTAATATTTTACTTTTTCATAACATTATAAAATACACTGATCTCTAAAATACAAGTGGAATGAATGTGCACTAATCAAATTTGATGGGTTGAGCCTAGTAGGATAAAATGTGTACCACGGTGCCTTGGCTTAGTATCTTTACAACATCAGCCACAGGTAGTCGGTGCTCAAAGTCAAAGGTGTACTTCCCATCAACGTACACCCTGTAATCATCGGACGTCACTAGAACAATGATTTCAGTTCTTTTGTGTACACAAACAAATCTGGAGTGATCGGACGGACCTCATTGCCCATGATGACTCTATGCAGCTGTTTAAGGTTGTGGTGTGGTTTCCATCAGCACTGTAGGCTGACTTAAAGTGAAATATGATATAACCTTGAGTGTTTCCAAGGAAATTTATATGGCATACGTAATGGTGTTGGGCTCAATCGTCAAAGTGATACAAACCGTACAAAATATTACACTGGAGTGTGCCTACAGTGGCGCAACTAGGGGGGAATTGAGGGCATTTGCCCCCTCCCCGAAATAAAACAAAAAATTAAAAGATTATACCAAAATTTGTTTAAAATAAAATACAAATATATAAATAATTTGATTTTTTGCCTCCCCCTCCTGAAGTTTGGTCTAGTTGCGCCTCTGTAATCAAACGTATAGGAAATCTCGATATGTTAAAAGACGTTTACAAAAAAAAAGTAAATGTAAAAGTTTCTGAAGTGGACGACGGATAGTTGTTGCGGTAAAGTGCTCGACTATAGACCTGAGGTACTAGGGTCAATCTCCGGTATAGAGAAGCCAAGCGTAAACTTTTTTCAGTAAATATTAAAAGTTCTCCGTGGTGCCTCCATGGAAACTGCACTATCAATTGATGAGCGTGGTAGTGCACACGAAAACAAAAATATCCTATCTTAGGGTCTAGGAGATACACTTCTCATCATTACATGAACATCACGGACACATGTTTCCACGTTGTTCAGAAACAAAGGTACAACATCGTAGGACACGTTGATGTAAACATAGCGAATCAGTATCAGGGAAAAAAAAGTAAAATGATTAAAAAAAAATTTAATCTAAACCGTTTTCAGATTGACGTCAGAAATTACGAAGCATGGTAGAAGGTGTTGGTTTTTAACTCCATGAAAATATTATTCGATGAGATTGTGCAGATTAGCTTTAGTAGACAATTATTAATTGATACGTGCATGCCCACGTACTCTATCTATCTATCTATCTATCTATCTATCTATCTATCTATCTATCTATCTATCTATCTATCTATCTATCTATCTATCTATCTATCTATCTATCTATCTATCTATCTATCTATCTATCTATCTATCTATCTATCTCTATCTATCATCTATCTATCTATCTATCTAAAATTAATAAACTTACCAACTTCCGGGTTTTAATTTAGACTTTAATTGGAAAAATTTATTTCCTGTGTCAAATTTGTGAACCCTCAATCGGGGTAACATGAAGTCGTCTGCTTCAAACAGAAGATCCAGTGACGTCATTTCCTTCACATTGTTGCACAAGTTGTTGCTGGAGTTGTACGTCAGTCCAGCACAGTTATCGAACGACAGACAGTTGATGGCACATGAAGCAACATCCGACAAGGTCACAGTGACATATTGTGTACAGCTTAGCCTGTAGCCTCTTTTCGTATAGGTCACAAATTTGTCCGATTCTATCAAATTTATCTGACTAACAATCAGAAGCAAACATATTAAATGCGCTGTCTTCATCTTATCCAAATCTAGTGGACAAGCGATGTCGAGAATAGTCTTATATTTTAATTGCAAGTAGAGACATTGTCAAAGAAGATAACTCATAATGACGTAATTCTTTCAGAAACCAATTGCCAACTCAGTAGCTGCCAATACTCGCTTTCACAAAAAATGTATTTCTACTTGTGTTAGCCAATAAAACGCTCAGACATAACTGTTCATCGACTCTTTGTTCACTTGATTGCTTTGAAGAAATAAAGTAAAGAGAACAAAAAAAAACAAACACCTCGTTTTAATAAATCTATTTTTAATAACCCTATCGATCTAATTCACCCGATTCGTAGCAATTACATTGTGGGGGTTAGGTCATATACATTGTGGGGTTAGGTGATATACATTGTGGGGTTAGGTCATATACATTGTGAGGTTAGGTCTTATACGTTGTTGGGGCCAGTCAGATATATTATTGGGTAGGTCATATACTTTATTGGGTTAGGTCATATACGTTGTGGGGTTAGTTCATATACGTTGTGGGGTTAGGTCATATACATTGTGGGTTAGGTCAGATACATTGTGGGGTTGGAGTCATATACATTGTGGGGTTAGGTCATACATTGTGGGGTTAGGTCATATACATTGTGGGGTTGAGTCAGATATATTGTGGAGTTAGGTCAGATATATTGTGGGGTTAGGTCAGATACATTGTGGGGTTGGGTCATATACATTGTGGGGTAGAGTCAGATATATTGTGGGGTTAGGTCATATACATCGTGGGGTTAAGTCATATACGTTGTTGGGTTAGGTCATATACGTTGTAGGGTTAGGTCATATACATTGTGGGGTTAGGTCAGATACATTGTGGGGTTAGGTCATATACATTGTGGGGTTAGGTCATATACATTGTGGTGTAGAGTCAGATATATTGTGGGGTTAGGTCAGATACATTGTGGGGATAGGCTAGATACATTGTGGGGTTAGGACAGATACGTTGTGGGTTGCTATTAATTCATTAAGATTTTATACTAAAACAAAGCAAACAGTGCAGATTAAAATATAAATACATTTCAAAGCTGAGTAATTTTTAATTGCAGCGGGTTCGAATCAATAGTGAGGCAGGCCTGTAAGCCTCAGAACTTGAGACGAGCTTAATTGAACATATGACAGTGTATTGTTTTTTTTTAAGTTTCTAGCAAGAATAAATTTACTGCCTTTTATGTTTTTTTTAATTGTCTACTGTTCAGTAAGCCAATTTACAAAGTTATGAAAAAAAAAACGTTGATGTGGTTTTATATAAAGTAATGAAAATGTGTAAATGGTGTCTTAGGACCATAAAGCTGACCAAGTAGCCAGGTGGTTGTGCTGTAAGACATTTGAGATCTACGCTGATGATGCTGTTTGATGTACACTGGATGGTTTCTAATCTAGTAGCGCTGTATGCTGCTATTGTTGTTGTACACTGGTTGCATGTTGGCCATATATATATATATTAACAGTTGCATGTTGACCATATATATTTTAACAGTTGCATGTTGGCCATAGATATTATAACAGTTGCATGTTGGCCATATATATATATTAATAGTTGCATGTTGGCTATAGGTATTTAACAGTTGCATGCTGACCATAAACATTTTAGTTACATGTTGGCTATAGATATTTTAACAGTTGCATGTTGGCCAAATATAAGCTAATATCTGATACATTTTAACATGTAACTACTTCCTGAGATATGTAAAAAGTATTTTAAATGTATTTATCCTTTATGTGCAATAGCTTTTTTTTAAAAAAAAAACACCCTACAATTAATTTGTTTTCAGAACAATTGAACAATTTTATTATTTCTTTTTTTTTAATATGTTTTAATAGCTGTCATATTGATTTTAGTAAACACTTTGTTTCTACAGTTGTAATCAAAGCAGGTTTAAAGAAGAGTGCTTAGTTTCATTGATTTACCATGTCTAATTATTTTTTTGTGATAATTCAAAAACCATTTTTATGCCAAATCAAGAGAACATTTTTGCAAATTGGTTGGGTTGGTCTACGCTGGTGGTTCCCAAAGTGGTCCCTATGGACCCCCAGGGGTCCGCTTATTATCATTCAGGGTCCGTGGAAAATTAAAATTCATTTGGGGGGGTCCCTGAACAACTCAGGGGGTCCCGTGAAGGTTTAATGTAAAATAGTCAAATTATGATCCATTTATGTTGCGAGGCTTTTTCATAAATTTGTATTAGTTGTTCCAACACCAGTGAACAACACTGAAATATACTAAGTCGACGGCAGTTGAAAGTAAAAATACTAATATTTAATGTTTTAGTACAACTGTTTCTTGAACATGAATTGACTCAGGAAGGTACAATTACTACAGTCTAGTTTGGGCATCGTAGTGAAGCGGAAATTGGCGTCATCAATTTCTGACTATAGGATTTCCCCACAATCTGTCGGCACGGCATAGAAAATGCTTATTAAGACATGCCTAGACGACCAGACCAGCAGGCCGTGGGTACTGCTGATCGGCCAAATGTCAATGCAAGCGTTTATTTTCTTGCCACTCGGACAGAGGGGACGGTGTAATATGCCCTGACTACCTGCAGGCTACCACGGTGTGCTTGAGTGGGACAGAGTGGGAGGGTGTGAATACCATTGTCTCAGTTGTCCTCATTGACCACAGTCCACCACCGTCGCTAAAAGTTTTTTTCCTGGCCAGGAGAACCCCAATGATCTTTTTTACCCACAGACTATGGTATGCCTTCTAGACCAAGTTAGCCAAATGGCTAAGATCTATTATAGTGAGATACTACACTTTAATATTAGCCAAAAGGCCGAGAAGCGTCACTGCAACAATTCATTGGGACAACATCTAAGCAAGATGATGATGACTGCATGCATCTCATTGATTGCAAATTCCAGAAAGCTGTATATTATTGATAAAGAACTTATTTCACCAGCTGTAAGTGAGGTAGTACACACAAACCACATTTCGACATTATAAAAAAAAATTACTGAGTAATTATACAGTACAAATTAATATTGACGAAATGGCTCAGTCCGTTGAAAATTCTTTATGTGATTACTTAAAAACATCTGAACTTTCTATACAGCTAGACAAGTTCATTTCAGAGGAATAACAGGGGGCATCTGCCCCGGGCGCTACTCACAAAAAGCCAAATAGTATATTTTACATGTATTATATGGTTTTTGAAAGGGGGAGCGCTAAAAAAGGTGATAAAGGTATTGTGGCCCGGGCACGAGTAAGCTCACTGCGTCATTGGTTTACTTTACCAGGAGCCGAAGCTTTACTTTCTAGCTTATTAAAGATTTGTAAAGAAGAAAAATTTTGCTAAATGTTCGGTACAAAAAGTGAAACGTTATTTACTGAATTAAAAAGATTTTTCAATGTAAAATCTATAACCTTGACTGATATAATTTCTGTTGTTTCTGATGGTGCTTCGGCAATGTTAGGAAGATACCGAGACTTTCTGACATATTACAACAATCTGTACCAATCGTATTGTGTCATTCATCGACATCATTTGGTCGCAAAAAATCTTAGTGAACGTTTGCATGGATCACTAGATTAAGTCATTCAAGCAGTCAATAAAATCAGAAGGAATGCCTAAATTAGATATTTTCTAACTTTGAAAAAGAAAATGATGATGGCGATAACCAATTACTACTTCACAGACGTACGTTCGTTATCTAGGTGACCCTACATATTTAAATAAAATTGTATGCGCTCTTTGATTCAATGATTTCGATACAATTCAATTAATTAAAAAAAATTATCCTGTGTATTTTGTAGCTTTTTCGCAGGGTCTGTGGGCAAGTTTTGATTATTAAAAGGGGGTCATGGGTCAAAAAAGTTTGGGAACCACTGGTCTACACCGTAAAGCACGAACAAAAACAATAAACAGGAGTTCCAGTTTATCCGCATCCGTTGGATTCGGATTTGGCAAATATAAATCCGTCGGATTCGAATGCGGATTCGGATTTGGGTCAACACTTGGCTAAAAGGGAGTATACCAAGGTGTCAGTCCCATGCCTTTCAAATCATTTCAAACGTCATTCCAACTCATTCCAAATCGTTCCAATTGTAATTCCAATTCATACCAAACCATTCCAAATCATTCAGAATGGCATTCCAAATCATTTCTAACGTCATTCCAACTCATTCCAAATCATTCCAAATGTCATTTTAACTCATTCCAAAAGTCATTCCTCCAGCTCATTCCAAATTATTCCAAATGTCATTCCAACTCACTCCAATTAGTCACACATAACCAGCTTTTCGCCATTCCAATCCACACATCCACTCCGCCATTCCAATCCGCATATCCATTCCGAGGTTTAGAAAGCTCGGATGAAAACAGTGTATGGCGTGAGGGGTGTACCTAAAATACGTTCGTGACCAAATACAACGTCTAATCTATGGACAGCTGAGTAAGGGTCCAAGAGTTTAGTTTTATCTGTTTTCTTTATTTCGGGTTTTCAAAAGTCTCTAGGTTTTTTAATTTCAGTTACGATTTCTACGGCCGTGTTTGATCTGAAAGCGGTAATTTTTCAAAGTCGAATCCGACGAAAATCCGTCGGATTCGAATTTGCTCCAAAAACGTCGAAGTGCGAATGTCGTCGGATTCGAATTGGAACTTCGTCACATCCCTACAGAAAACAGAAAGATTTTTTTGTTTTTGGGTCTCTGTTTGACGGCGATATTTCTTCTTCCTGCACTCAGTCGATTGATGTTAAAATGAACAAGTAACATTGACGATACACGCCAGACGTGGACATTGTATGAGCAGGCATCGGTACGACCCAACGGGCCAAATCCGGCCTGTTGGACTCTTTAATCTGGCCCGCCACTATGTTCATTACTGAAACATGGAAGTGACTTCTTATGTAATGAGGTGTGTCTTTATTTACAGTGTTTTATGTCAGCAACCACCCGCTTGTCAAATTTATGAACACACTGTGACCCGCGAGTCCAAAATTTGCCCACCCCCCGATAAACAATATATCGATTGATTTTTTTTTTATTAATAACAGGGCGGAGGGAAAATTAAGGAATATTTTCTGTTGAGGAAAAAAAGGACACGAGGGTTTAATAAAAATTGAAAGCAGGAATAATGAACGGAACGAATTGGACGAACGAAGATCAAACAGGCATGACATGTTTGTGTTGAGGGGAGAAAGCTAATCCCCCCCCCCCCCCTTTACACAGGGTTAGATTAAAAAAACAAACCAGAGAAACAATAAGAAAAAGAGAGGAAGAGGTGAACCAACAAACGAAACAAACATGAACTCGAATTGTTCATGATTCTGTGTGTAGAGATGGTAGGGGAGGGGGATTTGTTGTTGTTTTGAATCAAGGGGAATAAATCTGAAAGACAATCCGAGTGGAATAAGTATAGCCTCCCCTTGTGGAAGTGGCCGGTAACTACACCCCCTAACTGACTATTGGGCCCGTCTGTTTGGTACACTGACGGAGTAGGGGGTCGGGGGTGGGTGGTGGGTGGGGGGGGGCGCTAGGGTGTGCGGCAGACCGTCATGAAGTTGCGGTCTCAGTGGGAGTACTGGAAGTGGCGGGGGCACTTACTTTGCCAACACCAAGAGGGCGGCATCTGTTATATAATTTCATTATTGTAGCGACATTTGCACAGGCAACGACCTCCGCCGCCACCAATTCAAGTTACGCCACTGATAGCCCCCCCGCCCCCTTCATCCCCACATCTTGAAGCCCCCCCCCCCACCACTTTCATAATCTGCTGATAAGTAATGATGATCCCGGGGGGATCAGGGGGGTTTGGTAAAACGCTCCTCAGGGATCCATGGTTGGCCATGGAAGTACTGGTTATAATATGTGTGTGTGTGTGTGTGTGTATGTGTGTGTGTATCCATGTCGAGTCAAAGGGTTGATGACTGGTTTCCAGCAAAGGGGGGGGGCGGCGGATCAAGGAGGGAGGCAGCCCAAGCACTTCCAGGGGCGGGGGGCACCACGGTCTGGTAGGGTGTGGGGGGGGGCTACCCTAGTACTCCCATGGGCACCAAGTCCGGGGGAGGGGGAGGGAAGGTACCCGTCGATCTCGAAATTAAAATATTTTTTTTTAAAATTTTCTGAAATATTGGGAGTAAGGAGGGGTTGGGGGGGTTGGGGGGGTGTCAGAATTTCTGGCTGCTGCCCTGATCCCAGGGCCTTGTTTGTCATTCACGTGCGTGTTTGTCTCAGATGAGGCCCGCCCATCCCCCCCCCCTTTAATAACAATGTGAGCAGATCATGTAGTTTACTCACACACACACACACAGAGTACAGAGCACAACAACTGTGGAAAGTGCAGGAGTCACGGGCGAGTGTTACATGCGGGAACTATTAATGTGTGGGGTGTGGGAGGGGGGGTAGAGCTCCATAACATGGTACCAAAAAAAAAAACGATCCTAGAGATGGACACCCGAGCCCTTAGGCGCGTCACACAAGGAGGGTCGGTGGCGAACCCAAAGATACACACAGACACACGTTTGAAAATGTGGTTATAGGATGAACAAAACAATCACCCTGCAAGGTGCGATGTGAGACCCACTGTTTGACTGCAAACACTGTTCAGTGGTTAAGTTCACTTGGACCAGCGGATTGATGAATAAGAAAGACATGTAGGAATAAAACTACAGTCACGCCGGGGCCACCAAACAAGTAGGTCAACACTTTCATTGATAACATTGTGTACGTCTGCTCACACCCAACCCCTCCCCCACCCACCCATCCCTTTCAATCAAACACACAAACAATTAAAAATACAAAAAAAAATCAATCAGTTTAAATGGACCCGTCCAATGCCTCATTATTTATTTTCTCACTCACTCACTCCTGATACTACTGGCTTCTTTATCTGCCCCCCCCTCTCTCTCTCTCTCTCTCGTATCACTCAATAATCTCCCCATCAAAAATCATTTGACCAAGACGATGTGAAAAAAAAAATAGTCACGTGATCTCGTCTCCCTGTAATCCCATTGGTCGTTCCATTCATTGTGTGTCCGATTCCCCCATTTGACATGACGTAAACAGGGGAAGTATAAACTAGAACCAGATCCGTTATCCAACAAATGGTATCATTGGGTGGCTCTCTATACATTCTTACATAAGGAGGTGGGGGGCATTTATGTGCGATACGTAACTGTACACATTTTGTAACTGTAAAAAGATGTAAATGAACAAAAGAGGTAAATGAACAAAGATGTAAATGAACAAAAGATGTAAATGAACAAAGATGTAAACGAGCAAAAGATGTAAATGTACAAAAAGATGTAAATGTACAAAAGATGTAAATGTACAAAAGATGTAAATGAACAAAAAGATGTAAATGAACAAAAGATGTAAATGAACAAAAGAGGTAAATGAACAAAAGATGTAAATTTACAAAAAGATGGTAAATGTACAAAAAGATGGTAAATGTACAAAAGATGTAAATGAACAAAAGATGTAAATGAACAAAAGATGTAAATGAACAAAAGAGGTAAATGAACAAAAGATGTAAATGAACAAAAGAGGTAAATGAACCAAAGAGGTAAATGAACAAAAGATGTAAATGTACAAAAAGATGTAAATGTACAAAAAGATGTAAATGAACAAAAAATGTAAATGAACAAAAGATGTAAATGAACAAAAGATGTAAATGAACAAAAGATGTAAATGAACAAAAGATGTAAATGTACAAAAAGATGTAAATGAACAAAAGATGTAAATGAACAAAAGATGTAAATGAACAAAGATGTAAATGAACAAAAGATGTAAATGAACAAAAGATGTAAATGAACAAAGATGTAAATGTGCCAAGATTTAAATGTACGAAATATAAATGCATAAATTTATAAATGCACAAAGACGCAAACGTACCTATGTTTTTTTGGTGGGCCCCCTAAGGCTGCAAGTTTGATAGGAACTAGTAGTGGTGGTAGGAGGCCCTCCGGAAATGTGGGGGCTCTTTAGTAATGGGGAACCTTCTTCCTGTGGCCCTACAGCCCATTTTACATTTAAAAATGGGGAACCTAGGTGACGGCTTGTTATACTGGCGCCCTGGGGGGGGACTGACCCTGAAAAATGACGCCCCATCCCCGGGCGCCAAATAGTACAACTAGGAAGACAGATGCCGCCCCTGTCTGACGGTAATATAATGCCGACAAAGGCTATACCCCGCCCCTCCCCAATCCAGTTACGCCACTGATAATATAATTTTGGCCGTATGATGGTTGTAAACTATGTACAGTCACATTAAATGCTCCAAGTAAACATTGCATCAAAGAAGTTTTCATTCAGCGACCAAAAATGACCAATGGCCAATGACCAATGACCAATGGCCAATGTTTCTGTAATGGTTTTAGATCAAAGTACTTTTACATGGGGGGGGGGGGTGTGTTTGGTTATAAAATAAGTCTTCTAAATAGACAGACTCGCCACCCGTACAGTACCGCTAACCCGCTAACTGTCAACGCACGCTGGAAGTATTGATCGGGCGTCCGCGTAATGTCTGGTTAGATTGGTGCCACACGATGGACAGGCCCGGGGGGGACGGGGATAGTTGGTCAGTCCAGGGTCAAGGTGGGCGGAGGATTTTTTTGTAACATGCAACGTATGTCGTTTGATAAAGGCCTATCTAATACGATTGATAAATTAACCGTTCAATCAATCGGTTTGTAAACGTTCAGTCAGTGGAAAAAAATGTATCAATCGGTTGATCAATTAATAGCCCTAACCCTAACACAGTTTATTGATCCATCAATCTGTTAATCATTTGATGTATCAATATATTAATCACTTATTTTTATCTACCTACCAATCTGTTAATCACTTAATTTATCACTTATCAATCTATTAATCACTTAACTTATTGATCTATCAATTTATCAATCAATCACTTAAAAAGTATCAACATATAAGACACTCAATTTATCAATCAATTTCCCCATACAACATAAAACAGGTCAAACGATAATGCCCCAACGATTTACAAACGTGTTCAAAACAGGAAGTTATAATGAACATAATAATTCAAGTGCTTCATTTAAGTAATTGGTGAAATGTTTGTAGCTCATATCCACATTCAATAAAAAAATACTTTACAGAAGCAAAGCCTATGAGACACGTAAATAGAACGCTTGATGTAAACGAGGTGCGCCTGAATTAAATCAACCAGTAAAAATGGGACTTCTGAACCCCGTTGACTTCTGGGTAAGGGGCAGGAGCAGGCGATCTACCCGCTGACCAAAAAAAAATAAATCCATTTAATAAATGAATCATGTAGTTTACAGCATCACGTGACTTTTCATGTTTTCTATTTTGTAAACACTTCAGACCTAGATCATATCATAGACCCCCCTCTTCCCCCCCTCCTCTTACCGGTCCGTTCATAACGCCTAGTTGTGTTTAAACTGTGGGGAGAGAAATATATTTCCCTGTTTTTCTCTGATTTAGCAGTGCATATATATATATATATATATATATATATATATATATATATATATATATGAACCAAACAACAACTAAACAAACAAAATAAGCAAAAATAAAAGCCAAACCTACAAGTTCACTGACCACTGACCAACGAAAATAAACTCAAACGCCAGGGTGTGGGTGGGGGGGGGAAAGGTGCTGGGGGGTGTGGAAGAGGAAAGGGGGTGTTGATGGGAGAAATTATGATGTCGGGGGTGGGGTGGGGAGGCTAGGAAGTTGTGTGTGGGAGAGAGGGGATTTGGGGAGGGGGGTTGTAGGGCGCGCACCAGGGATGGTTGTAGAGGCAGCGCTATGTGTGAGTGAATCAGGCTTTCAAAACAAAACAACAAAAAAAAAAAAACAAAATCTGGCGCAGCGCTCGGCATCGCGCGTGGCGGGGTTATAGCCAGGGAAGTGTCGAGTTTTTCAGCCAAACTTTTTTGACAAATAGGCCTGGTTGGCCAGGTCATACAGAATGTTTTCGCTTTGTGTTAGATTTACCTAATAGGCAAACATAATAAGCTAATGGCGAAATATGTAAAGAAAACGGAGCCAGACACATAAAACCAAGCAGAGTATTAATATGAATTTGTTATGTATAAAACACACCAGCTTACAATTCTGAAAAAAATAAAAAAAATTATGCCATTGATTCTATTCAAAAAATATAATTTTGTAATATGCCGTTTTTTTTTTTCGAAGTTTATAAAACTGTAGTGGAATGACTTATTAATATCTGGTTTCGTTATTGAAGATACTGGTCGGTGATTCTGTACAAAATTATTTTCAGTTTTTTGTGTGTTTTACAGTGTGCAATACTTTTAATATCTTGCTATTAAGTAGCTAGTACGTGGGGTGTTATTATCGCAATGTTATGAAATTTTCACCAATTATTCGCGGCGTGTTTAGTTTAGTTGACTTCTGTAGCGGAAATATTTAACAAAAAAAATTGTTTACATTTATAATTAATTAAGGCATCTGTATTCAGAACATTTTGTGATAATAAGTTACAGTGTTTCAATCAAAGTTCATCGGCTACATTGTACAATCAAAGATCATTCGTTACAGTGTTTCAATCAAAGAACATCGGCTACATTGTACAATCAAAGATCATTCGTTACAGTGTTTCAATCAAAGATCATTCGTTACAGTGTTTCAATCAAAGATCATTCGTTACAGTGTTTCAATCAAAGATCATTCGTTACAGTGTTTCAATCAAAGATCATTTGTTACAGTGTTTCAATCAAAGATCATTAGCTACAGTGTTTCAATCAAAGATCATCGGCTACATTGTACAATCAAAGATCATTCGTCACAGTGTTTCAATCAAAGATCATTAGATACACTCAAAGATGTTTCCTTTATTTTTCATGTGTGGAATTTTTTTCTGCTTTCTTTTTTTGATATAAAAGTTTTTGATTCCGTTTCATATCATGTTGGATGACCGAATTGATAATATCGTTCATAGTCTTTGTAACACTGACCTCCTTAAAACAACGCACCAATAAACAAACGATTGTGTTAATAGCGGAAGGTGAAATGTCAGTCAGCAGGTAAGTAGTGTTTTTTTTATAAGTCTATAGTTATTTAAAGTACTGTGTGTGTGTGTGAGTGAGTGTGTGTGTGAGAGAGAGAGAGAGAGAGTGTGTGTGTGTGTGTGTGAGTGTGTGAAGTCCCTGTAAGGATGAGATGAAAATCTCCTACAACATATACACCATCAATGGGACTATTCTTACGGTGCTCTTCTTTTATCCCCCACCCGATAGTACAACGGCCATGGAGGCACCACGGGAGATAAAGCGAAGACTGTCACCATAAACTGAAATATCCATTGGTCTTCATCGGTGATCGAACCCGAGAGCCTCAGATCGACAGTCGAGTGCTTTATCACACGACCAGCAGTAATACTACTGTAGTACTATTCAATGATTATTATAATACAACCATTTTATTTACCATCACTTAAGGACTTATGAAACCGCAACGTAGACCGCGGTGCTTCGGTTAACGGCGGTAATTCGTACCTTACATTCTATCGTCGTTACCCTAGCCCGTCGTTATTCGAAAGCAGTCGTTATCCGAGTTCGCGATTCGTCGCACGTAGACGATTCATTATTTGTAAAGTTTCATTTCTTTGTTTTCGTGTGTGCATTAGGGAACACACGGGGACCGTGCATTTGGGAACACCAGGGAACTGTACATTTGAAATCACCATGGAACAATACGTTTGGAAACACCAGGGAACTGTACATTTGAAATCACCATGGAACAATACGTTTGGAAACACCAGGGAACTGTACATTTGAAATCACCATGGAACAATACATATGGGAACATCAGGGAACTGTACATTTGAAATCACCATGGAACAATACGTTTGGAAACACCAGGGAACTGTAAATTTGGGGACACCAGGGAACTGTACATTCAGGAACCTTAGGCAAAGCTATTTTTTAGGGTTCCTGGGTCAAATAGCTGTCAGACTACTGCTTCTCCCCCCCCCCCCCACCCCCGATGTCAACTTCTTATTTATTTCATCCACTTTTCATTAAGTCCCGACATAAACAGTCGGCCAGTTGACCAGTCCATAAAGAAAGCTCTGTGCCTTAAACCAAGAAATCGACATCATCATTTTATGTTGTTGGTTTGGATTCGATTCTGCGTACGTCGTTTGCAAGTGTGATAGCGGCACAAGCTGTCTTTTAAAGTAATCGAGTACACGAACGGCTGACTAGCTATCACTATGTCAACTTCTCACCTAGTGGAGACATTTAAGTCCAACATGCTAATGTCAGCTGACCTAGCCATGTTTGACAACCGGCACACTGACTGTCACATGGAGGCTTACACAACACTATGTCTGACCCATATATACACACAAAAAAAATAAAATCTTTATGTTGACCTTTCAGATTGGTTAAACTTTGACGAAGATTGGGTGGTTTCGTGTGTGTAAGCGTATGTATTTGTTTGTGCGTGGGTGTGTGTGTGGTGGCGGGTCAGTTCATTATGATATTCTTTGCAGTGTCCAACCGTTTCATCCATCCATTTTATTTCTAGTCCATACTGTCGTCAGACAAACACACACACACACACGCACACGCGCGCGCGCGCACACACACACACACACACCAAGAGTTGGTTCCAGTAAACATCAATCACAAACGCTAGTATTCCCGTTGGTGCGTTTGCTTGCTTGTACATCAACATCATGGTCGGAGTTGATGGTGGGTCGAGGAGGAGGTGGTGGTGGTGGTGTGGGGGGGGTTGATGGTGGGTTGGGGTGGAGGGGGTGGTGGTGTAGTCATCCATCAAACCATCCGGAATTTTTTTTTTTTTTTAGTCTGGTAGGTGCGCACGGACCAAATACAATTGACTGCACGATAGACAGCGGTCTGTCATTTGGGCTCATCGCCGATGACGTCATAGTAATATGCGCACATTTCTGATCAACCTCCTTTCCACGGACGGATCGACTGACTAAAACATTATCAACGGCACAGTTTGTCTTAAACTTTGAAGAGCAAGATACTCATAAACATAACATTGATA
Organism: Bulinus truncatus; assembly: GCA_021962125.1. Classification (NCBI taxonomy): domain Eukaryota; kingdom Metazoa; phylum Mollusca; class Gastropoda; family Planorbidae; genus Bulinus; species Bulinus truncatus. The sequence goes on along the minus strand of JAGDYQ010000131.1, from coordinate 2,479,549 downwards.
CTTTCAGTTTTCAAACAAATCACAGACAGGGATCTAGATATTTTTGTTATGGTATTTTATTTATTTGCTTTCATTTTTTTTTAAATATAGAAATGGCTACCAATACTATATGAAGAACAAGCATACAAGATTCTAAATCAATAATTCATTCAGCATATTCATTAATTTATTCACACTAATATAACAATCAATCAATCAATTAGTCAATAAATCCACCTATCAATAAATTAACAAATGGCCATACATCAATCAAACAAAAAGTCTATCAATCCGTTAATCCTACATATCTATCGATAAATAATCAATCGAACAATGTATCGATCAATTATCAATCGAACAGTCTATCGATCAATAACCAATCGAACAATATATCGATCAATAATCAACACGTCTGTCGATCAATAATCAATCAAACAGTATATCGATCAATAATCAATCGAACAGTCTATCGATCCATTAATCAATCGAACAGACTATCAATCCATTAATCAATCTCATCCTCAAACTTATAAACTATTTCATCAACCGTTCTATTAACCAGACCATATACCAAATCCACCAATTATCCTTTCAACCAACCAACCAACCAACCAACCAATCAATCAATCACTCAATCAAGAGTTGGATGTATTTATATTTAAAACAAAAATCGACCACTTACTAGCCTGTCTGTGCTGACAGTAAACACTACCATAACATCAGCAGTTAATAGCTTGACCTTTATCCAGTCGCTCCAACCTTCCAGTCCCTCAGACATACACATCTTTCATTAATTTTCCCCCCCTCCCAATGATTAAACAGGGTTTGCGCGTGAAAGGTGGTGATGGTGAGCTTTTGTGAGGTGTCACGTGTCCATGAAGCCCAAAAAGAGACGCCCGCCCACCCCCTTCCTAAACCCCACCCCACTTCCTTAAAAATCATTTTCGATGTAAAAAAAATTTAATAAAATTCTGTGTAAAGCAAACATCACGTTTTTTGAAAATTAACAGCAAAACAAAAAAAAAAATTCAAATTTATGAAAGAAAAACGAATTCAGTGATCAATCACAGGTTTGGTGTCTAAAAATCTGTGAGGGGTGGAGAGGCGTTGTGGGGGCGCGGGGGTGGGGAGTAGGAAGGGGGGGGAGGGAGTTGCGATGTTCTGCTATATATATATATATATATATCCTAGGTAAAGGGTTCTCTAATAATTGTTAATATATATCTTCAATGTTACCTCCAAAACTGAAGTTAAACAAACCAAACAAACAAAACTCACAAACAAACACATTTGGTATCCGAGTATTTGGCGAGTTTTCTGACTTGAAATCCGACCATGCTTTGACATCCGAACGCCTTACGAGTTGTTCTGAGCGTGTGGTTGATTCCCCCCCCCCCAAGATCTGCGCACCAATCTCTATTAGTGCCACGAATAAACTGTGCAAATTCAGTTCAACTAGGGGGACAACGGATAATTGCGATGTTTACCTTTTTTCCCCCACGACGCTTGTCATAAGCTTCATCTGGCTTATGACAAGAGTGGCCGAATGCGGCTCTTAGATCCCTATCCGGCTCTTAGATCCCTATCCGGCTCTTAGATCTGCATGCGGCTCTTAGATCTGTATACGGTTCTTACATCCGTATGCGGCTCTGTAATGAGCTTTGAGTGGCTCCTAATGAGCTAGTTTTTATTTTTAATATTTTGTGATTACTTTTGTTCATTATATTTAGATTAATCAACTAATGGCTTTTAACGTATTCCTTACTTCATGAAAACTTGTATCCGGCTTTCATCGAACTCACCTTGTGTTTACTGCCTGGCTCAGGGTACTCACCTTTCACACAATCTACATACGGCCTCAAAAATAAAAATCAATTTTTCAAAAAAATATGTAAAAATCAATTTTTATTTAAATATAAACAAAATTAATTTAAAAAAATGAAATTTATGGCAACCAGAGAAAGATTGGTTCCAATTTAATTGATAACAGAAAAAAAAACTGGCTTGGAATTCGAACGACTCCAATAACGGGTCAAGTTCGATTATGAAGATATCACTTTAAATACATAGTGTTATCCATAGACTACGGCCAGAGGTCAATTGGTCAGCTAACTGGCAACCTACCATCCCCTCCCACCCCAGCTCAAAAACTTTCCTCAGTACTTCATCCCCCAGCCATCAAGTCAGGCGCTACTTTGAATAGAGCTCTTAACCCATTCAATGCCAGATTTTTTTATTTTGTTTTCTGGTCCTTTTCTATATCAATTCCTTCAACTTCCCTGAGATTAAATTTGGCTTTTACCGGCTCTGTCTTAACAGCCCCAACTGAAATCGTTTATATTTCCCACTCTCTCTCTCCCACCCCTCATCGTGCATACCCACCCCCGCGTCCACACCCCCCACCCACCCTCCCAAGTCAAGTGACTGGAGATTCGGCTAACCATTGGACCACTGATACAGTCTCCTCGGTATCACTCTTATATTTTTTTTTATTCCTATTGGTCGGCTACTGTAACGTGGTTACTCGTGGATCCCAAAAACAAAAAATCCGTTAGGTAAATAAAGTGATATGGTGGTGCCCGTGGTGGGGTGTGGGTGGGTCTTCAGACAGGCTGAGATTTCCCGCAGATACTGGGTCATCTGCAAGAGCTTTTAAAGTTCATCTGAACTTCATCCAGAGAGAGGCGATCTGTTCACTGTCAGATTCAGTGCGCTGATGTCACAGCACTTTAGTGTACTTCATCTATCTATCTATCTATCTATCTATCTATCTATCTATCTATCTATCTATCTATCTATCTATCTATCTATCTATCTATCTATCTATCTATCTATCTATCTATCTATCTATCTATCTATCTATCTATCTATCTATCTATCTATCTATCTATCTATCTATCTATCTATCTATCTATCTATCTATCTATCTATCTATCTATCTATCTATCTATCTATCTATCTATCTATCTATCTATCTATCTATCTATCTATCTATCTATCTATCTATCTATCTATCTATCTATACATATCTGTATTTATCTAATCCAATCTAATCTAATCTATCTATCTGACTTGCTGCACACCAAAGATGTGCAATCTGTCTTTTTGGTTCTAGAAAGCGACATCTCCAACCCCCCTTTCCCCAATATGCGCCTTTTGCTTAGTGCCCCCCCTCCAGGAACCTATGCACGTAGTTTAATAACTGAAATAGAATCACATATAACTCGTAATCGGGCCAATTCCAAACTCGTATTTCCTTTGTAATAAACTCAAGAAAAATTTGACAGAAACCTGGCCAGGAACGTACAGCCAATTAAAAGCGAGTTAATATTTGTGTACTCTTACGTCAGCTGTCAGGATTTCCGGGATCTCGCTCTCTCTATATATAAGCCACGAGACACAGGCGAGGGTATGTCTAAATAAATCAATCCACGCGCTCGCTTTCTGTGCGACTGTCCGAAAATCTGCCCCTCTAGGGTCTTCATCTCCGCTGCTCACGTGACGTTTGTTGTGCTCATTGTGTACACACAGAAACGTGTACATCAAATACATACTATGACGTGTTTATCAGACACGTACACAATATGTTGGTACATAATTAAACATAATTATTGTATGCGCTATGTATTAAGTTTCGAAGACAGGCGAAAACAGCAACGAAATAGATCAAAACAAAAAGTATCGAAGAACCTAAACAGTTGAAATTAATTAATAATGATACTAATGCATTGAAAGAATAGGACAGAAAACAATAAAGTCAAAAACATCGACAGCCGCGCTTTTTAATGAAAATGGTGAAAAAAATTTACTTGTGATTACGTCATTTGATCAATAATTGTCTCTAATTACGATGATGCGCGTGTAGTATACTCTCGTTCACGAAAGCGTTCTAATCTCAGCTGTCATTCACATTACTGAACGTAAACAAAAATGGCGGATCTGTTGAGATCATAGATATATAAGACTAGATCGCTTATGGGCTATGCATAGACATATATTGTGCGGACCATAACTTTAAAAACAGAAGAGTACAATTCTGTATAACCTGATGACGTAGTACGCATAGAAACCTTAAGTAACCGAAATAAATAGCAGAAGACATTTTGCATTGTTTTCCTTGACAAATTTTCAAAAACTTTTTTTTTCAATTAACTTTGAATAAAATGCCTTCGTGTTGTGTACCCGGTTGTTTGATTATATTATTACTAACCGTCAAATATAATTTTTTCGGACACACCAGTAGATTTTAAAAGCGCCAACCTCTAGCATGAATGGGGATTTTTTTTTTAAATTAAAAGGAAGGAAATCTTTTTCGGTAAAAAATAAAGAACTGTACAGAATTGTACTCTTCTCTTTTTAAAGTAGGGTTCTCGAATACAACACTTTTTCGGTCTCTATTAAATAAGCATAAGCGATCTAGTCTATATATCTATGGTTGAGATCATATCTATGGTTGAGATCCTCAAATAGAACTTTTAAAATACCCACATCACTCTTTAAGCCAGGAGAATTTTAATATAAATATTGCCGTGTAGTTGATTCATAATTTCATGAAGAATCTAACGATATATATATATATATATATATATATATATATATATATATATATATATATATATATTAGGGCTGCTGATTAAACTGCGTTAATTTACGATTAACGCGTCAAAAAACTTTTGCGATTAAAATTTTTAACGCAACACCTAAATGCGTTAATTTGACCAGATTACTAAATGTTCAAGAAATCGATAACATTATTTCACTCAACAAATTTGAAGTTTATAGGTTTGTTCACTTATTAAGTAGATCTACCACCCCACCCTGTCGCAATCCGCACACACACACACTCACTCCCAGGTATGTCGACAAAATCCCCACTTGTAATATAAATGAAGATGTATTTGTTTTATAGCCCTACGACTTCCTGCTCTATTCCCGGTCGATGTAAAAAGAGAAAAATTTCATTCACTAGTTTACATTATATACTGTAGTGTATTGTTGAAGTCAAATTGAAGGTAAAAAAAAAATAAGTGTATCATAAGCCAGGTTATAATTAGATCAAAATAACGAGATTCTAGAAATTTTGTATCATTATTTTTTGCGCAAATTTTTTTTTATCACTTTAATAGTTTCATATATATGACACCTGTCAATCAAGGCCTAGACTGCACACGAGACAGTGGTTGTATTTTTCAGAATTATTGTGACACTGAGCTAAATTTAATATTTTATATAGGGGTGTTTTTTAACTACAATTAAAGCGTAATTAATGCGTTAAAAATATGCGACTACATTTTTAACGCAAACATCAAAATGCGTTAAATTTTAGCCAAATGTTGTCATTTCAGTAATCAGTAATTTACCCAATTCTATAACCATAACCAGATCAGACAAGATTAAAAAAAAAAGCAAAAAAAAATACCCCGAACACAGAAACTGTCACGTTGACATAAAATCATAGCAGCCACATGGCCTTGAAACAATAGGAGTGTCATTTCTTAATTCTAATTATGACCCTCAATGATACCATTAGTCAACATCTGCAGTAGCGTGCTCCTAGTTTGATTGACAGGTGCCATGATTTGGAAAAATGGGACAGAGGGGGTACGGTGGTTGGGTAAGCTATAAGTAACGTCATCTTTGTGGGGAGATGAGCTGCTAAGAGTGTCAAAAATCTAACAGGATGGGAAAGGGGGGGGGGGAATAAAAAAAAACGCGTTAATAATAAGTGAGCAAGTATGTACTTTCTGGCTATACTATTATTTTATGAAGGAAAAGGCACATATTAGATAGAAATGACGTGTGTATTTTGTTTTGGGATGGGAAGTGAAGGGGTAGGTACGGTAGTGGAGGGTTGGGTAAACAAGACATACGTCGGGGGGGGGGGAGTGTAGCAAAATATGACAGGGATAGAGGGGAGAGAGGTTGAAATACGTCATTATCTCGGAAACTATGGTACGAGAAAAACACATGTTTGGCATGGTTGTTGATTAAAAAAAAACTCGCATCACTTGACGTGAAGGATACATGTCGAAAAATTGGTCCCAATAACTAACTCAACAGACATATTTGCTAATGCTTAATAAATCTGTTACAATTAATTATACCTCTTTTGTAAATTAATCTGACTTGTTTATTATACCAATTTTATGCTATGATATTATGACTTACTAGTCTGAATACAAACAAAATGTATTATATTGTGTCGATTAAAAAGTGCGTTAATTTGCGATTAAAATTTTTAATCATGCGTTAATTTCGATCAATTTTTTTAATCGAACAACAGCTCTAATATATATATATATATATATATATATATATATATATATATATATATATATATATATATATATAAAATGTTGTCCATTAGCAGTCAGCGAGAGAGTAGTCAGTGTACATATTGGCATACACGAAAGCTGACCAGGAAGTTTTACTTGTATGATACTGCAACGTACAATCCGTGTGCAATGTATTTGGGTATATTTCTGTATTTTGTTTCGTAAAAAACCGTTTGTGTTCTGGAGCGAAATTTTGGTTCCTACATTTTATACGGTATATTTTTTTTAGGCCATAAAAGTGGCCCAAAACATGTCTGTACAATAATTTGCAGAGAACATATGCATACGTTTACATATAAACATGCATTTTCATATGCGTACTAGCATTTATCAGGCCCGTAGCGTGCGGCAGGGGGCTTGGGGGCTGCCTCCCCCCTCCTGCGTTTTGTCTGTGGCCCCCTCTGCTTGTTCGCTCTACTCAGTAACATTTTTTTCCTGCCCCCCTTCCCTTCCCTTCCCCCCTTCCCCTTGCTATTGGCCTGCTGTAGAATTTTCACGCTACGGGACTGGGCATTTATACTATTGCACTTCATTACTAAAATATTTGGCTAAATACGGTAGTTAAACTGTATTTATTTATTATAAATGAGTACAATCTAATTCTTATAGAAAGTTTCTAATTCTATTTACTAATTTAAAAAAAAAAAAATGTAATATTTGCCCCATTTGAAGTAACTACGGTAGTTAGTGAAAGTGAACACTCAAGTAAAAGCTACAGCTGTGCATTTCCATGAACATTTTGACAATGTACAGCTGAAATCGTGTTATGTCGATAAATGCGGTAGTTGAATCTGCATGATGACGTGTAAGTTCACGTGACCTTTCGGGTCGGGTCAAGGGTCATACTTTATGTGGGTGTCATTCGCCCCCCCATTTGTGAGTTGTTAATAACTTTTATGGTAGGGTGAAGGGCGCTTTGGGATGAAAATTTCAAAACATGGCGAATGCCGGGCCAGATAATTGAGGAGACTGAAGCGGGAGAGTGTTCAGTCTGACCGCTGCCCAATTATCAGGTTGAATTAATTGAGTCCCCACTCGGCTCTCTAGTCCTAGCGTGCGCGCGCGCTTGTGTGTGTGGTGTAATTCTCGTGGTTTTCTTAGTGGGCTCTTTATTAAGAGGTCAGTAGATTAAAACGACAGCGTTAGGGAATATAAATATAACTGGGACTGGTCAATTGACTGCCTTGGTCTTGAGATGACCACCCGTTGCTGAATAAAACTTTGAAACTTTTGGCGCAGTCACCAATGAACGGTGACGAATGACGAAGGCGCTGCAGAGGCTTAAACACAGCAGCAGACTCCCGATCTTCCGGCCTGAAATGGGAAAATGACACTTCGGATGCTGGCGATAACGGACGGATAGACCTGAGTTCTAAACTATAAACGGTCATTTCTCACCGATACTTACAAATTTCGTTTATCACATTAAAAAAAAAACAACAACAATAACATTATTACGGATAAACGTTTCAGGCCGGATAACGACAGTGTGCAGGACGGTGAGTTAAATGAGCGCCACACAGGATGACTGAATCATACTCACTCGATTCGGAATGATTAAAACAAAAAAAATAGATGAGGCGCAACAAGTACTGGGACCAGCGTTCATGAGTGAGAACACACACACACAGAGACACATAACAACAAAGCTCACACACGTTCCGCTTGCAGGACCTTCGTTGTATCGCGCAAAGAAAAAAAACTTGTTGAAACTTAGAAGGAACATGTATTGTGGTGTATTTGAATACACAGACCTTTGATAATTACAAGGAACATGTATTGTGATGTATTTGAATACACAGGCCTTTGATAATTACAAGGAACATGTATTGTGATGTATTTGAATACACAGACCTTTGATAATTAGAAGGAACATGTATTGTGATGTATTTGAATACACAGGCCTTTGATAATTACAAGGAACATGTATTGTCGTGTATTTGGACATACAGACCTCTGATAATTATAAGGAACATGTATTTTGTTTGGTGTATTTGGACGTATTAAACATGTTCCTCATCACTCATATTGATCTTTTCAAAAGCAAGAGCGGACTTTTCAATATAACTCTTCCTCATGTACATTTAGCCTGCCAAACTAGGACTTTTGCAAGTTTCAAGGCTGTGCGTGTGTGTGTGTGTGTGTGTGTGTGTGTGGTGATTCAAATAATTTATTTCCTTTTTTTTCGTTGTTGTTGATAAACTTTTGAAATCTGTTGAATGACATAAACAAGGACGTACAGGAAGTACCGACCTAAATCGAGGTCACGTAAATTGTCTCATTTTAGTTTTTCCAGTTTCTGTCGTTACCACTTGTGCAGAATGAACCTCATTCCTCAACTTTTTGGAACATTCCCCGCACCCCCATTTCCGTATTATTGGAGTATTTCCCCCGAATAGGAGTCTTACTCCCCCCCCCCCCAATCCCCATTAGTTTGTCTTCTTCTTCAGCCACCAGCGATCTTAATCTTTCATTGTGTGTGTGTGTGGGGGGGGGGGAAGTGGGGAAGAGCTGGATGTTAGTGGTCGGTGTGTGTGTGTGTGAGTGTGTGAGTATGGGGATTGGAGATGGTCATTATGTCCGAGGAGTAGGGCTGGGAGAGGGGGGAGGGCGGGGCGCCGGTCGAGAGTGCTATGCAAGTGCTTTAAAGAGCCCCGCAATCTACCGCTAAAGTACTGACGTCAGCACTGTTCAATACACCAGTTGCTCATCCCGTGATTAAATGATTTCCTCGTCTACCCGCTTCCTCCCCCCTCTCCCCTTTCTTCTGACGCATCACCGCCCCCCCCCACAGCCCCTCCAGGGACAGAAACGATAAATATAAATAAATAGATGGCCAATAATCACGAAAGAAGGCGATTGGAATTTTTTTTTTTAGAAGACAATTACTTCACTTTATTAGACAAATTCAAATGTCGCCCCATTTACTTCACAAATCCAAATGTCGCCCCATTTACTTCACAAATCCAAATGTCACCCCATTTACTTCATAAATCCAAATGTCGCCCCATTTACTTCACAAATCCAAATGTCGCCCCATTTACTTCACAAATGCAAAATGTCGCCCAGTGTATTTGAGTAAATCTCAAAAAGTCGCCCCCATGCAGCTATTCTCAGTCATTGTCTGTATTTTTCTGTAGGGATCCAGAAATTCAACTAATACCAGACCTGCTGCTGGTGTACATTTTAATGACGTATTTGGTCAGTGACATGTTTAACTATTGCAAGGCGTCTTTGTCACAGCTAGTTGATTTGGACACAGCAAGGTGTCTTAGCCACATCATAGAGTCTTTGCCACAGCAAGAGGTCTTTCCACGGCAAGAGGTCTTTGCACAGCAAGGCGTCTCAGCCGCATCATCGAGTCTTTGCTACAGCGAGGAGTCATTCAAAGCCAACAACCCGGACCCAGGCCGAGGTCATTTAGGTCACACAGAGATAAACTGATAGTCATTAAAGTCTAAATTCACGACTTAGGGTCCTCAGTACTCCTCAGTCAAATCGATACTATTGAAGGTCCAATCGATACTCAAAGAGAAACAAATTTAGAAAAAGTGCCAAGTAAGTGAAATCGTAAAAACCAACCAACCAACAAACACGTTACAAAAACGCAGCCTTTTTTTTTGGGAAAAGTAAACTCTACAGAACACAGAGTGACAAACCGTCCCTCCCCCCCCCCCTACCGAACCTCCCCCCCCCCAAAGTAAAGAACCTACACTCGTATCCGTATCACGGCGTGTTTAAGCACACATTTTATCCGGAGACAAGGTAAAAGATAAATCTGTCATGCGCAGTCAAGCGATTAATCATAGCGTTGATCTACTTTTAGCATCAGTGCCCCCGGGGGGTTATGGGGTGGGGGAAGAGGAGATCTACTATCACGCCATCTATTGTCAAGTCTTATTGTCTCTGTTAAATGACATCACTATTTTTTTTTGCCTGTCAAATGACACCAATTTCTTTCGTTCGTACACCGAACTACAGCGGACTTCTTTTGTGCAAAAAATGTCATCAGCCTAAGTGTCATCAAATGCCATCAGTATTTTTTGTCGGTCAAATGACATCACTCTTCAAGAATGTCAATTTAACTTACCGCAGTCCTATTGCATGTCTTATGACGTCGGTCTTATCGTCTATCAAATGACCTCAGCCTTCTGGTATGTCGAATGACATCAGTATTCATGCCCGTAAGATGCCGTCTAGTCTACTCCCCGTCTTTAAATATATATATATGTCAAGAATGTCATGGATGAAATCATAAATGACATCCCTGGGATTCAAACCCGCATCCTCTACCACCGTCGATCAAGCTCACAAACCTCAGCTTCTCTACAAGTAGCGTGTCGGGCTTTAGTGGCGTCATGGGACTTCGTCTAACTAAACACGACGCATCTTTTTAGTATGCTTTAAAAAATAAAATTAAGTGATTGAATTACTAAAAATGCGCTCCCCTTGCCGGGTACCCCCTCCCTATTTACTCAACAGCCCACACGCAGGAGCGTCTTGACGCTCTGACGCAGCCGGGGCCCCTACAAAGAACAAACTAAGCCCCCCTGTTAAAAGTTTATATCTCATTTTTTTCTTCAATGTTTTTAGCAGGTGCGCCAACCCATAGGTCTGCCCGGTGGCCCAGTTGATAGTTCGGCCCGGGTGGCCCAATGGATAGTTCCGCCCGGTGGCCCAATGGATAGTTTTGCCCATAATGGTGTCACCAGGGCCCGACGTTCCTTTTCTATGTATTATTTTGACTTTCAACTTCCAAATTACGTCATACAAACCCAAAATACAATTTTGTTTTTTTTTCACATTTTTTACCAAACTGGATTATTTTATTTTTTAAATCAGCAACATTTTAACGCATCGTTAAATTTACTTCTAAAAAAAATGCATATGTAAAATTCTCCATTTTTTCAATCAAACCTTTTAAATTTCTCGTTCATTAAAATTTTTCTAACACATTTTTTCTTCAAGATTTCTTCCACAATGACGATATCAGAAATCACTTAATCTTCAACGCCCAAGACTTGCGTACATCACAAGGTCGAGGTGTCCCCAGAGAAATAACATGTTCATTTATATTGTCATTACGCCCGTGTAACCCCCCGCCCCCCCCCTCTCCAGCATGGCCAGGGAAACGGTTTAAGCCGACTTTGTGAGTCAAACGTTATGTGCCACGTTGGCTGATGAGCCGTTCAAATCACGGGGAAGCTGAACTTTTTTTGCCGTGGGAATAAGGCTTTATGACGTGCCTCGGGCCGTTAATGGCACATGTAGTAAGTAAGTGATGGCCGCCAGGATCGATATCCAATTTTTTGTTTGGTCTATACCGGAACAAAAAAAAATGATGCAAGTTTAATCATTTCGATACAAAATGGAAGAAAAACGTTTGGTTTTTTTTTTTTTAAATTTAAAATTTTGTTGTTTAGTTTTGTTGTGATTGGTTTAATTTTGCTCTTTAATTTTGTTGTGATTGGTGTAATTTTGCCGTCACTGATATAATTTAAAAAACTGTTTTTGTTTAACAAGGGTTTAAACTTTTGGATTTATCGTTTAGTTTTTGGTTAAATACTAAACTGTGCATCCAGTATTTGTCAAATATTTGTCTTCGATTTCACACAATCATTGAACATAATATTTTCACAAAATCATCGGGCATAATATTTTTACACAAACATCGGACATAATATTTTCCCACAATCATCGGACATAATATTTTACCACAATCATTGGGCATAATATTTTCCCACAATCATCGGACATAATATTTTCACACAATCATCGGAATAATATTTTCCCACAATCATCGGACATAATATTTTCCCACAATCATTGGGCATAATATTTTGACACAATCATTGAACATAATATATTCACACAATCATTGGACATAATATTTCCACACAAACCCTTTCACAAATCCTTTCAGGAAATTCATTGCACGCACTCATTTTTCAAGCATTGAACTTAATCATTGATTTCAAATCTTTGTACGTAATTATCCATGTAGTTGTGAATATGTGTATGTATGTCAATATTACCTTGCCATGTATGTTGTTATAAGTTATAAGAGGGATGGTCGTGCGGTACATCGTGCTCGACTGTCGAGCTGAAGGCAGGGGCGCCGAGAGCCAACAAGGGCCCCGGGGCAGGACATCATTGTGGGCCCCTTAATAAGCAATGAGTCGTGAAAAAATTGACATGGTCGGGGCGGCCGGGCCCCCTTACAGATGCGGGTACCCTGGCAATGAACCCCCTGCCCCCCCCCCACTCTCGGCGTGCCTGCCTGAAGGTACCTGGTTCGATCTCCAGTAAGGACATTTTTCATGTCATGGCTTAAGTCCCAGCTATATCTCCCGTGGTGCCTCCATGGTCATTGCACTATCGGCTATGGTGGGGATGACAAAAGGGGCCCTGCGAAAAAAACCCATCCCATTAGTGGTTTATAGGATCTAAGAGATTTCGTCTCATCCTTAAAGGGGCGTCACACATAAGTTCACTGAAGCGCCCGCCCCCCACCACCCAGGAGCTCACCAGGGCAGATAAAGTATATAGGCCTACAGTTAATCTGTTTTAGGAATTTATGCCGCTAGCACAACGCTTGTTAAAGTTGGGTTGACTAGAAGGTGGGGTTTGGGGGGGGGGAGTGGAAAAAAAATCCCGAGGTTCTTATTGAGGTTCGAACAGCAGAGCGCTCTACATGCACGACCACATTCCCCTCCCCCCCCCCCCCCCCAAGTATGTTGGTAACCAACAATGGCTGGAATTTAACATAACATTTTAGTATATACATATCTATCTTTATATATATATATATATATATATATATATATATATATATATATATATATATATATATATATATATATAAATATAAATATACATCTTGTGTCGTTTTTGTCAATAACGTGCTGCTTTGCCTGTCACCCGTACATCGCATGAACAGTCACGTGACATCTTTTTCATGATGTCATATTTACTTCATTTTTATCACACGACGCTCTGTCATTAACCCCCTCCCTCCCCTTCCAACCGCCCATATATATAAATGACAGTCCATAGTCACCGCCACTTCTGTGTGACCATACTGTCCAGAACCTATCGCCTTAAAAGCTTTTCTCTCTCTCTCACACACAAACACACACTCACACGCGCGAAACCAAAAAGGATGTACCTTTTAAACGGCCAAGCGCTTAAGGGGAGAGAAGAAAAATCATCAACTTGATTTCCTTTACTGTAGGATTATGTGGGGGCAGGCCAAGGAAACTGGCCAATTGAGTTTCTCCCCCCTTTAGATAGATTGAACGAAAATAACGTAAGAATAATAAAGGGAGAGAAAAAAATAGGGGTCTCTTTTTTTGAGAAGCGAGAAAGTCAAAAGAAAGTCATTTTCCTGAAATGTTTGTAACTTTGTTACCGGAAAGCCTATGTTTTGTTCTGGTTTATCAGGTGTTCACTGTAAATATGACGCGTTTGATAAACACATTTTTGTGGTTGTAAACATGTTTCTGTTTGTCGTTTCGTCCTTACCTACCATTCACCCCCTTCGATCATCTTGTTACTCGTAAACAAAAGAGAGATTCCCAAAAAAAAACAAAACAAAACAGAGCGACGGGTTTATATGTCAACCATAGGGAGTGGGTTCAATTCTTATTGTTAGTTTATTTACCAACCAACTTCCTATCGACCTACCTAACTAGAAAATTTACTTTTCCCTTTTAACAACGTTCTATATACAAAACACCATCATACTATCCGCCCATCTATCCATCCCACCACCCAACCATCCCACCATCCATCCAACCATCCAAACCATCCAGCGAACCATCCCACCATCCATCCAACCATCCCACCATCCATCCAACAATCCACCATCCAACCATCCATCCAACAATCCACCATCCAACCATCCCACCATTTATCCAACCATCCCGCCATCCAACTATACATCCCACCATCCATCCAACCATCCCGCCATCCAACTATACATCCCACCATCCATCCAACCATCCCGCCATCCAACTATACATCCAACCATCCCGCCATCCAACTATACATCCCACCATCCAACTATACATCCCACCATTTATCCAACCATCCCGCCATCCAACTATACATCCCACCATTTATCCAACCATCCCGCCATCCAACTATACATCCAACCATCCCGCCATCCAACTATACATCCCACCATCCATCCAACCATCCCGCAACCCAACTATACATCCCACCATCCATCCAACCATAAAACCATCCATCCAACTATCCCACCATCCAACTAACCATCTATCTATCTGTCAGTCAGCCTGAATATCTCATGAACATTTCATACTATAGGTCTACTATCAGCATGTGAAGGTCATTGTTGACGGTTTTGGGCCCAGCCGACCACCAACTGTCACGTTGTTTTAGCCCCGTGGTAACAAACAGGTTCCAAATTGGATTTCAAATAGCAAACATATTTCTTTAACTTTTTAAAATTGGGGAACGGTAAAGCTAAAAAAATTGAAAAGGGGGCCCGGATCATCATCCGGGGGCCCTCATTAATATCGGAGAGGGGGGGAAGACCTGGTGAAGTCGCCTAGTTCGTCTATTCATAAAACCGGCCCTGTTTGTCTCTACAGCTGATAATCTTGATTTATATTGAATGCCTTTGTCGAAGCTGGAAATATTTCTTCTTTAATCAAACCAGTAAACCATTAAGTTGTCTTGACACAAATCATTAGCAGCAAGTGTAAACTACTCACAAAAGTTTTAAAAATAAAAAAAATGACAACCAAAGATGGAAGACAAACTTCAAGTAAATATACGTGTAACTCTCACTGCAGCAACTTCCGAAATGAAAACGAGGCACATTAAAAATAAATAAAAAAAACACAGCGAGAAGGAAAAAAAAAACCCACAACAGGGGAAAAAAGGGGAAATTGTATAAAACCATCGGGGATTACCGTTCTCGACAAGTGTTTGGAAAGGGACAGCATCCAAACACACCAGGGGAGCCAACGCAATCCTAAACCTAACACCGGTAAAGGCGGTTGGAGGAAGAAGAAAAATAATAATTCGGAAAGGGGATTTCCCGAGATTAGATGTAAGATATCGATTGTGTAACACTGTTCAACAAATGTCTTCATATCTATTTGTCTTGGAGAGTATATTGTTGATCTTTTTTCTTTTATTTTTAGTATCTGTCGTGTCATGTGACGCGCATAGACATCACGTGTTTTTTTTTGTTGTTGTTGTTTAAATGTGCTATAAATAGAAGCGTTTTGCGTAATTGCTTGTTCGATTTTTAACTAAACCTGATCTATCTATCTAAACCTGATCTATCTATCTATCTATCTATCTATCTATCTATCTATCTATCTATCTATCTATCTATCTATCTATCTATCTATCTATCTATCTATCTATCTATCTGTCTGTCTGTCTGTCTGTCTATCTATCTATCTATCTATCTATCTATCTATCTATCTATCTATCTATGGGAATACCTTTTAATATCATAAAGTACATTTCATATCAAGTCAAGAAGTACATTTCATATCAAGCCAAGAAGTACATTTCATATTAAGTCAAGAAGTACATTTCATATCAAGTTAAGAAGTACATTTCATATCAAGTCAAGAAGTACATTTCACATCAAATCAAGAAGTACATTTCACATCAAGTCAAGAAGTACATTTAATCCTGACTCGAGGCCTCATGGACAAGCACCGCCTACTGTGACCTTATATAATCTGATGACCCTTCCCCCCCTCCCAAACCACCTAACCCTGTGACGGACGTGTTGGGGCAATTTGTCTCAGATATTACTAAGCGGACGTCACTCACACCTTCAACATATTCCTGGAGGAAATGCAATTCCCACCCCCGTCCACCCCCTCCCAATGCTGGGCTAGCCACCAGGAGATATTGACTTACGACTGGCACAGTCTTGCGCGCACGTTGGAATTTATTGACTCAAGAGTCAATTTACCAACTTTTGTACATGGCGGCTCCTTTATTTAAAACCGAGGCCGAGTACGTTTTAAAATATACTGCAACCATCAAACTCCAGTTTTTTATAATAACGATTGGTTTACGGTACTAACTGGTATACCGAATCTGGAATTACAAGTGACCTGTACACATCATCAGAGCTCTTCTTTGCAAATCACCAGAGATGTTCTTTACACGTCATCAGAGATGTTCTTTACACATCATCAGAGATGTTCTTTACACGTCATCAGAGCTGTTCTTTACACGTCATCAGAGCTGTTCTTTACACGTCATCAGAGCTGTTCTTTACACGTCATCAGAGCTGTTCATTACACGTCATCAGAGCTGTTCTTTACACATCATCGCCATATACAATACAATATGTATTTAGCACAAACAAAGTCCCATTTAGCTCATCGAAGCTAATAAAATGTACAACCTGTTTTAGTAGCCACTCAGTCTCAATGGTCATTGTGTGGGTAGCACAGTGTCCAGCAGCCGTTACATCACTAACTGATCCTCGGAAGCGCGTTACAGTTGAGTGGACTTGTGAACTTTCATGAGGACCTGAAAGGACTCTGACATTTTCTCCGAGGTTCGAATACAGCTCAGTGGTCTACCAAGGCTCTAATGATGCAAAATACTGACCAATCATTTGTGTCGATACAGAGGCGTGCAGTCAGGGTACTTCTTATGGATTTGCTGCCTAGGACCCCTCACTACGCCACTGATAGCCCCCCCCCCCTACAATCAAAGGGGCCCCTGCTAGCATTAATTCCTATTAACTCTGATGCCATCGACGAAATTCTCAGACTGTGTCAGTCGTACACATTCCAAAGGCCCGGCATACGAGATGTGTAGGCCCGGCATACGAGATATGCAGGCCCGGCATATGAGATGTGTTGGCCCGGCATACGAGATGTGTTGGCCTGGCATACGAGATGTATGGGCCCTAGATAAACTAGTTGGGTCACCTAAATATTTAGTATTACGAGTCCCACTGCACGACAGACTTCTGTTAAGACCAACAGACACCGACATACAAGATTTGTACATCAGAAATATGTTTGACATGCCATTTTCTTGTAACTTAACAATAGATTAGCAGGCAACTTTGCTTAGATACGACAGTAGATTTGACATGCCATTTTATTTGTAAACAATGAGATGTTTACACACAATGTGTTTACTTTTATAATTTATTGAATAAATGTTGCGCGTATCAACATCATATTATACATAACCATTATAAATATAGGATAAAAAGTAGTTTATATACTAAAACAGTACAAACAACATCGTAAATTTATTAGTTTCTAGTCTGGTGACCTGTCATGACCCTGTAAGGAAGTTGATGGTGACCAGAGCCGGAGCTGGCTATTGTGGCGCCCTGTGGCGAGTTATAGATTTCTTTTTGGCGCCCTCCTCCGAATCTGAAAAGTGGAAAAAAAAATTATCGGCGCCCAGTTCTGCGCCACATTTATAGTTCGGCACCACGTGCGGCCGCACAACCCTTCCAACGCCACTGTTAACGACGTACAGTTTTAGACAGATAAACACTTACCCTTGTTGGCAATATCTCGAGATTATTTTTTTTTCAACTTAATCGGTCACACATCATGTTTTATTAAGTGAACAACACACCGGTGTTTTCTCTGGAGTGGTGACAGGTGTTTCTGGTGAATCTGCTGCGAGGTCAGTGCTGGGTTAATCTGATTCACTCCCCCCATACTGATTTGTTGTTTATTTATGAGAGTAAATACCATTTCGTTTTGAGGGATTTAGTGAATTATGGGAAGGGGTGGTGTGTTTGTGGGTGGGTGGGGTGACAGGAAGTTCATTTTTGTAAGTTGTTATTATTAAAAAGTTTCCGACGTAAACAACCTATCTATCTATCTATCTATCTATCTATCTATCTATCTATCTATCTATCTATCTATCTATCTATCTATCTATCTATCTATCTATCTATCTATCTATCTATCTATCTATCTATCTATCTATCTATCTATCTATCTATCTATCTATCTATCTATCTATCTATCTATCTATCTATCTATCTATCTATCTGTCTGTCTGTCTGTCTGTCTGTCTGTCTGTCTGTCTGTCTGTCTGTCTGTCTGTCTGTCTGTCTGTCTGTCTGTCTGTCTGTCTGTCTGTCTGTCTGTCTGTCTGTCTGTCTATCTATCTATCTATCTATCTATCTATCTATCTATCTATCTATCTATCTATCTATCTATCTATCTATCTATCTATCTATCTATCTATCTATCTATCTATCTATCTATCTATCTATCTATCTATCTATCTATCTATCTATCTATCTATCTATCTATCTATCTATCTATCTATCTATCTATCTATCTATCTATCTATCTATCTATCTATCTATCTATCTATCTATCTATCTATCTATCTATCTATCTATCTATCTATCTATCTATCTATCTATCTATCTATCTATCTATCTATCTATCTATCTATCTATCTATCTATCTATCTATCTATCTATCTCTCTCTCTCTCTCTCTCTCTCTCTCTCTCTCTCTCTCTATATATATATATATATATATATATATATATATATATGTGCTTTGATTTTATTAAGAAATTAGTTTTAAGAGAACGTATTTCTTAATACACTGTAATTTACAGAAGTAGGTCAAGTTGATTATCCAAATAAACGGCAGGGGTTAGGGATTTGAAAATGATGGAGGTGGGTTCGATTCTCGAAGACGACCTTGACGACTTGCTTTTTTCACTCTTTACATATTTACACACGTGAAGGTAAAAATGGGTCTAACACAGATCCTAAATCAACACAATCGGATGAAAATACTAAATTAATCTCTTGTGATACCAAAGAATGCGCCGAAAAAAAAAAACGAAAATGAAAATTCCAAAAGAGTTCAATGAATCATCCAATAGCCTAGCGTCTAGACAAAAAGGTTTACAAATAAAAGTAAAAATACAACAAGTCCATGAGGTGTTTACTTTGATCACGTGCTAGAGAGATCAAATTCTGATTGGCAAGATCTGATTCAAGCCCTTAAGGTAATTCACTCTCTCTCTCGAGTCATCTTTTGATTTTGTTTTCTCCCTTTATGACTATTTACATTTTTTTTAAAGCTTGGAATTCTTTGTCTATCTCAACTATCTGATTATCTCCCTTGAAAGAAAACAAAAAGTAAAAGGGGTTTGAACGTAAACACACGGGAAACTACGGCCAAGCGAGGAGTCACTCGATCAGATTGTTCTTGTCCGATCAAGCAGAATAAAATATATCGGGTTACCGGGAATGTGGGGGGGGGGGTTCGATGTTTGGGTGGGGGTTTGAGGGGGGACCCATCAACGGATTGATTTACGTGAAATCTGGCGCCCAGGTTTTGAAAAGGCACAATCGTCAAAACTATTTGGGTTTGGAGAGTTCACGTCTGGAGCTAACGTCAGCGACGCAGATGGCAGATTAGCAGTTTAAAAAAAAATGGTGGAATAAAACAAGTTATTTATTGATGCATCTCTTGTTTTTCCCCATTGTAATTATTTGTCGTGGTTCTTTGATGATTGCGGCCTCTTCCTCCCCCCCCCCCCCCGCGGGAGATGGAGGTAGATGTGCCTGTAAACTTCACCTGCGCACCCTGACAAAAAAAGTTGTGTTTTGGTGGTTAAGGTTGGTGTATGAATGAGGAAGATAAGATAAATCAATCGTATCCTTCCATCTCTACATCCATCTATATGTATATCTATCTATCTATCTATCTATCTATCTATCTATCTATCTATCTATCTATCTATCTATCTATCTATCTATCTATCTATCTATCTATCTATCTATCTATCTATCTATCTATCTATCTATCTATCTATCTATCTATCTATCTATCTATCTATCTATCTATCTATCTATCTATCTATCTATATGTCTGTTAGTTTCGAATTTTTCACCGAATTGTTGTAGATCAACATTCTTCAATATATTTATTGATTTATTACATTTTTAAAAGATATCAAAAGTAAACATCAGCTTAGAATCAATCAATCAACCAATCAATCAACCAATCAATCAATCAACCAACCAATCAATCAACCAACCAACAATTCAATCACCCCCATCTGTATAGGCATTCCAAATATCCAATCAAATCGTACTGCAGTCGCTTGTATCAATCAAGTCAACAAAGTCAACTAATTGACAACAAATAAATATTTGTGGCGTTGCTTGGGAGGAAAGGAGGAAAGGCCGGGAGGGGGGGGGAGGAGAGAAATTGAAATTCTAAAAGTTGGTAAATCTGCGAAGTAAAAGGGGCTAAAAAATATATATATATATAATAACAAACGCTTTTATTATTTGTCGGGGCTGTTCAGTGGCGTAGCGAGCTTATCTCGCGCCCGGGGCACAATACCATTTGAAAACCAAATAATATTATATGTTTTGCGGACCCTTTGGCGCCCCTTTGTGAGTAGCGCCCGGGGCGTGATGTCCTCCCCTCCCTCACTACGCCACTGGGGATGTTTTTCTTTGAAAGTGGGTTTTGAAAATGAAACACCAAGTTTAACATTATGAGAATCACTGTGTTCTCTGATTGCATTTTTCTTGTGTCACCAACTTTGTACTTTGGGGTATGGTTATAATCTTATATGGTTGTTATACATATATATATATATACAAACTCAATTTTTGAGCATTCTGTAAAGTCTGTTAGTTCTATTATGTATCGAAAGAGTGATCGACCATTAGCATGATACTGTGTGTGTGTGTGTGTGTGTGTGTGCGCGTGTGTGTTTGTGTGTGTTTTGTCTAGGTCGCTATTTTGATGAAAGTAAATACACGTCTATCCATGTGGTGACTTGGTGTGTCTGTTTTCAGTAGCCGCTGCTTTGTCTGATTTTTGTCTGTTAATAGTGTCTGTCTGTCTGTCTGTCCCATCAGCTGATCGCGTCATGTTGGTGCGTGCGTGCGTTGTCGGATCAAGGCCTGGTGCTCACTTCATCATACAGTGTGGTATATAATGCAGGCAGAGATTGAGAGAGAGAGAGAGAGAGAGAGAGAGAGAGAGAGAGAGAGAGGCGGGGGAGGGGAGAAACGAAGGATGAAATCATATAAGAGGATTCAATTGCAAAAGATGCAAAGACGAATAGTAAGTACGTATCCATTGTCTCTGTGTGTGTATGAGTATGTGTGTGTGTGAGAGAGAGAGAGAGTGCGTGAGAGAGAGAGAGAGCGAGAGAGGGTGCGTGAGAGAGAGAGAGTGCGAGAGAGAGAGAGTGCGTGAGAGAGAGAGAGAGCGAAAGAGAGAGAGAGAGTGAGAGAGAGAGAGTGCAAGAGAGAGAGAGAGCGAGAGAGAGAGTGCGAAAGAGAGAGATAGATAGATAGATAGATAGAGAGAGAGAGAGAGAGTAGAGAAAAGAAACAGAAAGTTAAATGACTCTACTGAATTAGAATAACACAACAAAGAGTGATAGAAAGAAAAGATAAGAAAAAAGAAATACATAGAAGGAGTGAGGGGCGGAAAAAAACGTTACAAAAATATAAAGACTGGGGAGAGGGGCTGGAGGGTGAACGATTGATTGCTTTGGGGGGGGGGGATAAGATACAAGGACAGAGGGATAGAAAGAAAGTAGGAGAGAGACAACTAAATATAGCGATAGTAGAGAGGACCTAGAGATGGCTTCCAGGAAGATTTAGGTAGTTTGACAGTAACGACTGGAATATACTCAAGTCAATCAATAGGAAAGAAAGACAAGAGAAATGTAAGGAATGAAGGAAGAAAGGAAGGAAGGAATGTGAATTAATAGAAGGAAGCTGGGAAAACTTGGGAAAGACACAAAATAATAGAAAGAAAGGTATAATGTTGTTAAACAGCTGCTGTATGTTTGGAGTGTAGTTAAACAGGTGCATTTTGCTTGGGGTGTTGTTAGACAGGTGCTGTATGTTTGGAGTGTAGTTAAACAACCACTGTATGTGTGGAGTGTAGTTAAACAGCTGCTGTATGTTTGTAGTGTATTTAAACAGCTGCTGTATGTTTGTAGTGTATTTAAACAGCTGCTGTATGTTTGGAGTGTAGTTAAACAACCACTGTATGTTTGTAGTGTATTTAAACAGCTGCTCGTATGTTTGTAGTGTATTTAAACAGCTGCTGTATGTTTGTAGTGTATTTAAACAGCTGCTGTATGTTTGTAGTGTATTTAAACAGCTGCTGTATGTTTGTAGTGTATTTAAACAGCTGCTGTATGTTGGAGCTGATTGGAATCGAGGGCGTGGAGAGACAATGTCTAAATGGAGTTTATGTCATTAACGATGATGGCATTGGGATAGATGTCAGATGCCAATAATAATAATAATAATGACAAAATGACTTGCTGTCATCTCCAGGTCATATAGTAGTATATCTACTTATACATTTAAACCTGGAAGTATTTTATCTGTATATAATACTTCATCATGACGTGGTGTACTATACTTGTCTATTACTGTGGTATGACCTAAAATTCTTGCTTGCGTGGTTCTGAAAAATGATCAGTTAACGTAACTGACCAAATGTTCATCTGACCAACTGACCGATTGACCAACTGTTTGATTTTCTCATATGACTAACTTGTTTTTTTCTATGTGTGTGTTTCAGAAAATTTTAAATGAGAAACTGGCGGAAATAAAGGACCACATTCTGAGCAACAAGCGTCTAAAGTTGAGGTCGACTGTATGCTGTCAGCTAGCCAGTGTCCATCTCCAGATGTCCACTGACCACTGTCCATCTCTAGATGTCAACTAGCCACTGTCAATCTCCAGATGCCAACTAGCCACTGTCCATCTCTAGATGTCAACTAGCCACTGTCCATCTCCAGATGCCAACTAGCCACTGTCCATCTCTAGGTGTCAGCTAGCCACTGTCCATCTCTATATGTTAACTAGCCAGTGTCCATCTCTAGATGACAACTAGCCATTGTCCATCTCTAGATGTCAACTAGCCAGTGTCCATCTCTAGATGTCAACTAGCCACTGTCCATCTCTAGATGTCAACTAGCCAGTGTCCATCTCTAGATGTCAACTAGCCACTGTCCATCTCTAGATGTCAACTCACTACGCTGACGATCTAAGGAGCTGGTCACTTCTAACATCACTTATGCGTGTGTGTGTGTGTGTGTACACTTCCTGTTGAATTTCACTTACAATAACCAGTAAAGACCTCACCGTCTTCAACAGCATTCATTTCCG
>JAGDYQ010000131.1:2440885-2455551 GCA_021962125.1 Bulinus truncatus | reverse complement strand
TTTTGAATGAATTCTTTTGAAGATGGTGGGGTCTTAACTTGGTTGTTGTAAGTGAAATTCGCTTAAGGAAGTGTACACACACACGCACAAAGTGGTGTTTGAAGTGAACGGCTCGTAGATCATGAACGAGAGAAATGGTATGTTGACATCTAGAAATGGACAATTATTAGCTGAAATCATATAGATGGACAGTGGTCAGTGGGCATCTGGGAGATGGACAGTGGCTGGCAAACATATAAAGAGATGGGCAGTGGTCGAGTGGAATCATGGAATGGACAGTGGCTAGTTGACATATAAGGATGATATGTGGTTCTGTAGACATCTGGAGATGGACAGTGGCTAGCTGAGCGAGCATACAGTGGGCCTTAACTATGGGCAACTTGTTGCTCCCAGAATGTGGTCCTTTCTTTTCGCCGATTTCTCATTTAAAATTTTCTGAAACATACACACAAAACAAGTTAGTTATATGAGAAAACCAAACAGTTGGTCAATTGGTCAGTTGGTCAGATGAACATTTGGTCAGTTACGTTAACTGGTCAGAATTTCAGAGCCAAACAAGCTTAAGAATTTTAGGTCATACCACAGTAATGAACAAGTATAATACAACCACGTCCCATGATGAAGTTATTATATACAGATAAAAATACTACTAGGTTTAAATGTATAAGTAGATATACTACTATATGACCTGGAGATGACAGCAAGTCATTTTGTCATTATTTTTATTATTATTGGCATCTGACATATATCCCAATGCCATCATCGTTAATGACATAAACTCCATTTAGACATTGCCTCTCCACGCCCTCGACTCTAATCAGCTCCAACATACACTGTTTAAATACACTCCAAACATACAGCAGCCTGTTTTAAATACACTCCCAAACATACAGCAGCTGTTTAAATACCGCCTAGAAACATACAGCAGCTGTTTAAATACACCTGAAACTGTACAGCAGCTGTTTAGAAATACACTACCATTATGCAGCAGCTGTTTAAATACACTACAAACATACAGCATTGCTGTTGTGCCTTCACTAAAACATACAGTGGTTGTTTAACTACACTCTAAATATACAACTCCTGTCTAACTACACCCCAAGCAAAATGCACCTGTTTAACTACACTCCAAACATACAGCAGCTGTTTAACAACATTATAACTTTTCTTTCTATTATTTTGTGTCTTTCACATTCCTTCCTTCCTTTCTTCCTTCATTCCTTGCATTTCTCCTGTCTTTCTTTCCAATTGATTGACTTGAGTATATTCCAGTCGTTACTGTCCAACTACCTAAATCTTCCTGGAAGCCATCTCTAGGTCCTCTCTACTATCACTATATTTAGTTGTCTCTCTCCTACTTTCTTTCTATCCCTCTATCCTTGTGTCTTACCCTCCCCCTACCCCCTGCTAATGATCAATCGTTCACTTCTCCTATTCTCTCTACTCAATCTTTATCTTTTTATGTAACGTTTTTTTCCGTCCTCACTCATTCTATGTATTTCTTTTCTTTATGTTTTCTTTCTATCACTCTTTGTTGTGTTATTCTAATTCAGTAGAGTCATTTAACTTTCTGTTACTTTTCTCTACTCTCTCTCTCTCTCTCTCTCTCTCTCTCTCTCTCTCTCTCTCTCTTTCGCACTCTCTCTCTCTCTCACGCACTCTCGCTCTCTCTCGCTCTCTCTCTCTCTCACGCTCTCTCTCTCACGCTCTCTCTCTCGTACTCTCTCTCTCACGCACTCTCTCTCGCTCTCTCTCTCTCACGCTCTCTCTCTCTCACACACACACACACACTCATACACACAGAGACAATGGATACATTCTTACTATTCGTCTTTGCATCTTTTGCAATCGAATCCTCTTATATGATTTCATCCTTCGTTTGTCCCCCCTCCCCTCTCTCTCTCTCTCTCTCTCTCTCTCTCTCTCTCTCTCTCTCTCTCTCTCTCTCTCTCAATCTCTGCCTACATTATATACCACACTGTATGATGAAGTGAGCACCAGGCCTTGATCCGTAAACGCACGCACGCACCAACATGACGCGACCAGCTGATGGGACAGACAGACAGACAGACAGACACTATTAACAGACAAAATCAGACAAAGCAGCGGCTACTGAAAACAGACACACCAAGTCACCACATGGATAGACGTGTATTTACTTTTATCAAAATTAGCGACCTAGACAAAACACACACAAACACACGCGCGCACACACACACACACACAGTATCATGCTAATGGTCGATCACTCTTTCGATATATAATAGAACTAACAGACTTTAGAGAATGCTCAAAAGATTGAGTTTGTGTATATATGTATAACAACCATATAAGATTTTAACCATACCCCAAAGTACAAAGTTGGTGACACCAGAAGATTGTAATGAGAGAGCACAGTGATTCTCATAATGTTAAACTTGGTGTTTCATTTTCAAAACCCACCTTCAAAGAAAAACACCCCCAGTTGCGTTGTGAGGGACGGGGGGGGGACTTCACGCCCCGGGCGCTACTCACAAAGGGGCGCCAAAGGGTCCGCAAAACATATAGTATTATTTGGTTTTCAAATGGTATTGTGCCCCGGGCGCGAGTTAAGCTCGCTACGCCACTGAACAGCCCCGACAAATAATAAAAGCGTTTTTTATTATATATATATATTTTTTTTAACCCCTTTTACCTCGCAGATTTACCAACTTTTAGAATTTCAATTTCTCTCCTCCACCCACCCCACCCCTCCGGGCCTTTTCTCCTTTCCTCCCAAACAACTCCACAAATATTTATTTGTTGTCAATTAGTTCACTTTGTTGACTTGATACAAGCGACTGCAGTACATGAATGTAAATGTTGTGTCATTCGATTTGATTGGATATTTGGAATGCCTATACAGATGGGGCTGATTGAATTGTTGGTTGATTGATTGATTGATTGGTTTGGTTGGTTGATTCGTTGATTGATTGGTTGATTGATTGATTGGTTGATTGGTTGATAGATTCATTGATTCTAAGCTGATGTTTACTTTTGATATCTTTTAAAAATGTAATAAATCAATAAATATATTGAAGAATGTTGATCTACAACAATTCGGTGAAAAATTCGAAACTAACAGATATATATATATATATATATATAAATGGATGTGGAGATGGAAGGATACAATTGATTTATCTTATCTTTCTCATTCACACACCAACCTTAACCACCAAAACAAAACTTTTTTGTCAGGGTGCGCAGGTGAAGTTTACAGGGACATCTACCTCCATCTCCCGCTTGGGGGGGGGGGGAGGCCGCAATCATCAAAGAACCACGACAAATAATTACAATGGAAAAAAAACACGAGATGCATCAATAAATAGCTTGTTGTATTCCACTTTTTTTTTTTTTAAAACTGCTAATCTGCCATCTGCGTCGCTGACGTTAGCTCCAGACGTGAACTCTCCAAACCCAAATTGTTTTGACGATTGTGCCTTTTCAAACCTGGGCGCCAGATTTCACGTAAATCAATCCGTTGATGGATTCCCCCTCACCTCCCCCCCCCCCCCACAAACATCGAAACCCCTCCCCCCCCCCACATTCCCGGTAACCCGATATATTTTATTCTGCTTGATCGGACAAGAACAATCTGATTGAGTGACTCCTCGCTTGGCCGTAGTTCCCCGCGTGTTTACGTTCAAACCCCTTTTACTTTTATTTTCTTTCAAGGGAGATAATCAGATAGTTGAGATAGACAAAGAATTCCAAGCTTAAAAAAATGTAAATAGTCGTAAAGGGAGAAAACAAAATCAAAAGATGACGAGAGAGAGAGACAGAGAGAGAGAGAGAGAGAGAGAATTACCTTAAGGGCTTAAATCAGATCTAGCCAATCAGAATTCGATCTCTCTAGCACGTGATCAAAGTAAACACCTCATGGACTTGTTGTCTTTTTACTTTTATTTGTAAACCTTTTTGTCTAGACGCTAGGCTATTGGATGATTCATTGAACTGTTTTGTTGGAATTGTCATTTTTGTTTTTTTTTCGGCGCATTCTTTGGTATCACAAGAGATTAATTTAGTATTTTCATCCAGTTGTGTTGATTTAGGATCTGTGTTAGACCCATTTTTACCTTCACGTGTGTAAATATGTAAAGAGTGAAAAAAGCAAGTCGTCAAGGTCGTCTTCGAGAATCGAACCCATCTCCATCATTTTCAAATCCCTAACCCCTGTCGTCTATTTCGATAATCAACTTCACCTACTTCTGTAAATTACAGTGAATTAAGAAATTTGTTCTTTTAAACTAATTTCATAATGAAATCAAAGCACGCCAATATATATATATATATATATATATATATATATATATATATATGCATAGATAGATAGATAGATAGATAGATAGATAGATAGATAGAGAGATAGATAGATAGATAGATAGATAGATAGATAGATAGATAGATAGATAGATAGATAGATAGATAGATAGATAGATAGATAGATAGATAGATAGATAGATAGATAGATAGATAGATAGATAGATAGATAGATAGATAGATAGATAGATAGATAGATAGATAGATAGATAGATAGATAGATAGATAGATAGATAGATAGATAGATAGATAGATAGATAGATAGATAGATAGATAGATAGATAGATAGATAGATAGATAGGTTGTTTTACGTCGGAAACTTTTTAACAATAAACAACTTACAAAAATGAACTTCCTGTCACCCCACCCACACACACACACACACCACCCCTTCCCATAATACACTAAATCCCTCAAAACGAAATGGTATTTACTCTCATAAATAAACAACAAATCAGTAGGGGAGGGGGGAGTGAATCAGATTAACCCAGCATTGACCTCGCAGCAGATTCACCAGAAACACCTGTCACCACTCCAGAGAAAACACCGGTGTGTTGTTCACTTAATAAAACATGATGTTTGACCGATTAAGTTATTAAAAAAAAAAAGAGAAATAATCTCGAGATATCGCCAACAATGGTTAGTGTTTATCTGTCTGAAACTGTACGTCGTTAACAGTGGAGGGGTTGAGCGGGTTGTGCAGGTTGCGCGGGTTGTGGGGGGTTGGGCGGGTTGTGCGGAGGCACAGGGCGCCGAACTATGAATGTGGCGCAGAAAGGGCGCTGATAAATTATTTTTTTTTGTTGTTTTTTTTTTCCACTTTTCAGATTCGGAGGCGGGCGCCAAAAAGAAATCTATAACTCGCCACAGGGCGCCACAATAGCCAGCTCCGGCTCTGGTCACCATCAACTTCCTTACAAGGTCGTCACAGGTCACCTGACTAGAAAAATATAAATTTACGATGTTGTTTGTACTGCTTTAGTAGATATAAACTACTTTGTGTCCTATCTTTATATTGATTTTCTATAAAATAATATGGCGTTCATACGCGCAACATTTTCATTCAATAAATTATAAAAAGTAAAACACATTGTGTGTGAACATCTCATTGTTTACAAGTATAATGGCATGTCAAATCTACTGTTGTATCTAAGCAAAGTTACCTGCTAATCTATTGTTGAATTATACAACAAAATGACATGTCAAACATATTTTTGATGTACACATCTTGTATGTCGATGTATGTTGATCTTTACAGAAGTCTGTCGGGCAGTGGGACTCGTAATAATAAATATTTAGGTGACCCAACTAGTTTATCTAGGGCCCATAATCTCGTATGCCGGGGCTACACATCTCATATGCCGGGGCTACACATCTCATATGCCGGGCCAACACATCTCATATGCCGGGGCTACACATCTCATAAGCTTGAGGCTACACACTCGTATCGCCGGGGGCTACACATCTCATATGCCGGGGCTACACATCTCATATGCTTGGGGCTACACATCTCATATGCCGGGGCTACACATCTCGTATGCCGGGCCAACACATCACGTATGCCGGGCCACAAATCTGGCATGACAGGCCTACACATCTTGTATGCAGCGCCTTTGGAATGTGTATGACAGACCCAGTCTGAGAATTTTGTCGATGGCATCAGAGTTAATAGGAATTAACGCTTAGTAGGGGCCCCTTTGATTGTAGGGGGCCTATCAGTGGCGTAGTGAGGGTCCTAGGCAGCAAATCCATAAGAGGTACCCTGCCTGCACGCCTCTGTATCAACACAAATGATTGGTCAGTATTCTACAGCATTAGAGCCTTGGTAAATCACACAACTATATTCGGTGAGGGTCCCGCGTTCGAACCTCGGAGAAAATTTCAGAGTCCTTTCAGGTCCTCATAAAAGTTCACAAGTCCACTCAACTGAAACGCGCTTCCGAGGATCAGTCAGTGACGTAACGGCTGCTGGACACTGTGCTACCCACACAATGAACATTGAGACTGAGTGGCTACTAAAACAGGTGATACACTTCGTTAGCTTCGATGAGCTAAATGGGACTTTGATTGTGCTAAATACATATTGTATTCTACAGGGTGTTTCATAAAGTACGCAGTTTTTAAAAATGCAATAAATCAGTCAAAATCGATGCAAAATTCAAAATTGTTATTTAATTTCATTCAACATATACTACAATTTAACAATTCAATGCACCGAAGATGTTGACATACCCAACTGTTGCGAACAACGGCGAAGCGACTTCACGGGGCTCACATTCACACTGTTTTGCACCACCGCAATGTTTTGTTGCGTTCGGAACATTACGGTTTCACCGTGCGATTTTCTGGTTGCAACTGGCCCAGATTCTTCGAATTTCTGTACCAACCTCGAAACTGTTGTTGCGGTCGGGGCATTGTCACGTCCAAAGAACGCGTGGAGTTTACGGACAGTCTCTGCGTAGCACTCC
Organism: Bulinus truncatus; assembly: GCA_021962125.1. NCBI lineage: Eukaryota > Metazoa > Mollusca > Gastropoda > Planorbidae > Bulinus > Bulinus truncatus. The sequence goes on along the minus strand of JAGDYQ010000131.1, from coordinate 2,448,742 downwards.
CCTTTTTTGTAATGAGTTTTCACAATAAGAATGCGTTGTTTGATACTGAACCGCTCAATGGCTACAAAATGGAAAAACGACAAATGATCTTCTAATCGGAGTGATGATAGATAACGAAAATGATAGGAACGGTGCTGAGAATCTTCAAACAAAAAAATGATAGGAACAGTGCTGAGAATCTTCAAACAAAAAAATGATAGGAAACAGTGCTGAGAATCTTCAAACAAAAAAATGATAGGAACAGTGCCGAGAATCTTCAAACAAAAAAATGATAGGAACAGTGCTGAGAATCTTCAAACAAAAAAATGACAGGAACAGTGCTGAGAATCTTCAAACAAAAAAATGACAGGAACAGTGCTGAGAATCTTCAAACAAAAAAATGATAGGAACAGTGCTGAGAATCTTCAAACAAAAAAATGATAGGAACAGTGCTGAGAATCTTCAAAACAAAAAAATGATAGGAACAGTGCTGAGAATCTTTCAAACAAAAAAATGATAGGAACAGTGCAAAGAGAATCTTCAAACAAAAAAATGATAGGAACAGTGCTGAGAATCTTCAAACAAGAAAATGATAGGAACAGTGCTGAGAATCTTCAAACAAAAAAATGATAGGAACAGTGCTGGAGAATCTTCAAACAAAAAAATGATAGGAACAGTGCTGAGAATCTTCAAACAAAAAAATGATAGGAACAGTGCTGAGAATCTTCAAACAAAAAAATGATAGGAACAGTGCTGAGAATCTTCAAACAAAAAAATGATAGGAACAGTGCTGAGAATCTTCAAACAAAAAAAATGATAGGAACAGTGCTGAGAATCTTCAAAACAAAAAAAATGATAGGAACAGTGCTGAGAATCTTCAAACAAAAAAAAATGATAGGAACAGTGCTGAGAATCTTCAAACAAAAAAATGATAGGAACAGTGCTGAGAATCTTCAAACAAAAAAAATGATAGGAACAGTGCTGAGAATCTTCAAACAAAAATGATAGAAACAGTGCTGAGAATCTTCAAACAAAAAAATGATAGGAACAGTGCTTTGAGAATCTTCAAACAAAAAAATGATAGGAAACAATGCTGAGAATCTTTCAAACAAAAAATGATAGGAACAGTGCTGAGAATCTTCAAACAAAAAAATGATAGGAACAGTGCTGAGAATCTTCAAACAAAAAAATGATAGGAACAGTGCTGAGGAAATGTTCAAACAAAAATGATAGGAACAGTGCTGAGAATCTTCAAACAAAAAAATGATAGGAACAGTGCTGAGAATCTTCAAACAAAAATGATAGAAACAGTGCTGAGAATCTTCAAACAAGAAAATGATAGAAACAGTGCTGAGAATCTTCAAACAAAAATGATGGAAACAGTGCTGAGAATCTTCAAACAAAAATGATAGAAACAGTGCTGAGAATCTTCAAACAAAAAAATGATAGGAACTAGTGCTGAGAATCTTCAAACAAAAAAATGATAGGAACAGTGCTGAGAATCTTCAAACAAAAAAATGATAGGAACAGTGCTTTGAGAATCTTCAAACAAAAAAATGATAGGAACAGTGCTGAGAATCACCAAACAAAAATGATAGAAACAGTGCTGAGGAATCTTCAAAGCAAAAAATGATCAGAAAAGTGCGAGAATATTCAAACAAAAAAATGATAGGAACAGTGCTGAGAATCTTCAAACAAAAAAAATGATAGGAACAGTGCTGAGAATCTTTAAACAAAAAAATGATAGGAACAGTGCTGAGAATCTTTAAACAAAAAATGATAGGAACAGTGCTGAGAATCTTCAAACAAAATGATAGGAACAGGTGCTGAGAATCTTCAAACAAAAAAATGATAGGAACAGTGCTAGGGGAATATTCAAACAAAAAAATAGTGATAGGAACAGTGCAGGAAATCTGAGCAAAACTATATGAACAGTGCTGAGGAGATCTTCCAGAGCAAAAAATGATAGAACAGTGCTGAGAATCTTCAAACAAAAAAATGATAGGAACAGTGCTGAGAATCTTCAAACAAGAAAATGATAGGAACAGAGCTGAGAATCTTCAAACAAAAATGATAGGAACAGTGCTGAGAATTTTCAAACAAAAAATCCTGCGCAATTTGCAAAAAACTGCGTACTTTATGAAACACCCTCTATATAGCGATGATGTGTAGCCTGATGGCAGCTCTGATGATGTGCAAGAATAGCTCTGATGACGTGTAAAGAACAGCTCTGATGATGTGCAAAGAACAGCTGTGATGATGTACAAAGAACGGCTCTGATTATGTGCAAAGAAGAGTTCTGATGATGTGTGCAGGTCACTTTGTTGTAATTCCAGTTTCGTTATACCAGTTACTACCGTAAACCAATCGTTATTATAAAAAACTGGAGTTTGATAGTTGCAGTATATTTTAAAACGTACCCGGCCTCGGTTTTAAATAAAGGAGCCGCCATGTACAAAAGTTGGTAAATTGACTCTTAAGTCAATAAATTCCAACGTGCGCGCAAGACTGTGGCAGTCGTAAGTCAATATCTCCTGGTGGCTAGCCCCAGCATGGGAGGGATAAACAGGGGTGGGAATTGCATTTCCTCCGGGAATATGTTGAAGGTGCGGTGACAATCGCTTAGTAATATCTGAGACAAATTGCCCCAACACGTCCGTCACAGGGGTTGGGGGTGTGGGAGGGGGAAGGGTCATCAGATTATATAGAGTAAGGTCACAGTAGGCGTTGCTACAATTCCACAGGCCTGAGTCAGGTTTAAATGTACTTCTTGACTTGATGTGAAATGTACTTCTTGATTTAATATGAAATGTACTTCTTGATTTGATATGAAATGTACTTCTTGACTTGATATGAAATGGACTTTATGATATTAAAAGGTATTCCCATAGATAGATAGATAGATAGATAGATAGATAGATAGATAGATAGATAGATAGATAGATAGATAGATAGATAGATAGATAGATAGATAGATAGATAGATAGATAGATAGATAGATAGATAGATAGATAGATAGATAGATAGATAGATAGATAGATAGATAGATAGATAGATAGATCAGGTTTAGTTAAAGATCGAACAAGCAATTACGCAAAACGCTTCTATATATAGCACATTTAAACAACAACAAAAAAAAACATGTGATTTCTACGCGCGTCACATGACACGAGAGATACTAAAAATAAAAGAAAAAAGATCAACAATATACTCTCCAAGACAAATAGATATGAAGACAAGTGTTGAACAGTGTTACACAATCGATATCTTACATCTAATCTCGGGAAATCCCCTTTCCGAATTATTATTTTTCTTCTTCCTCCAACCGCCTTTACCGGTGTTAGGTTTAGGATTGCGTTGACTCCCCTGGTGTGTTTGGATGCTGTCCCTTTCCAAACACTTGTCGAGAACGGTAATCCCCGATGGTTTTATACAATTTCCCCTTTTTTCCCTTTTGTGGGTTTTTTTTTCCTTCTCGCTGTGTTTTTTTTTTATTTATTTTTAATGTGCCTCGTTTTTATTTCGGAAGCTACTGCAGGAGGAGGGATTTACGTATTTGAAGTTTGTTTTCAATCTTTGGTTGTCATTTTTTTTTTATTTTTAAAACTTTTGTAAGTGGTTTACACTTGCTGCTAATGATTTGTGTCAATATTTTCAGCTTCGACAAAGGCATTCAATATAAATCAAGATTATCAGTTGTAGAGACAAACATGTTCAGGGCCGGTTTTATGGATAGACGAACTATGCGACTGCACCAGGTCTTCTCTTCCTCTCCGATATTAATGAGGGCCCCCGGATGATGATCTGGGCCCCCTTTTCAATTTTTTTTAGCTTTACCGTTTCCCCAATTTAAAAAGTTAAAGAAATATGTTTGCTATTTGAAATCCAATTTGGAACCTGTTTGTTACCACGGGGCTAAAACAACTTGACAGTTGGTGGTCGGCTGAGCCCGAAACCGTCAACAATGACCTTCACCTGCTGATAGTAGATCGATATTATGAAATTTTCTTGAGATATTCAGGCTGACTTACAGATAGATAGATGGTTTTGGTTAGTTGAATGATTGTTCGTTGGATGGATGGTTTTTATGGTTGGATGGATGGTGGGATGTATAGTTGGATAGTAGGATGTATAGTTGGATGGTGGGATGGATGGTGGGATGGTAGGATGGTGGGATGGTTGGAATGATGGTTGGTTGGTGGGATGGTTGGATGGATGGTCGGATGGTTGGATGGATGGTGGGATGGTTGGTGGGATGGTTGGTGGGATGGTTGGTGGGATGGTTGGATGGATGGTGGGATGGTTGGTGGGATGGATGGTGGGATGGTTGGATAGATGGTGGGATGGATGGTGGGATGGTTCGATGGATGGTTTGGATGGATGGTGGGATGGTTGGATAGATGGTGGGATGGTGGGATGGTTGGATGGTGGGATGGATAGTTGGATGGTGGGATGGTTGGATGGTGGGATGGATAGTTGGATGGTGGGATGGTTCTGGATGGGCAGGATGATTTGGATGGATGGTCAGGATGGTTGGATGGATGGTGGGATGGTTGGATGGATGGTGGGATGGTTGGATGGATGGTTGAATGGTGGGATAGATGGTGGGATGGTTGGATGGATAGTTGGATGGTTGGTGGGATGGTTGGATGGATGGTGGGATGGTAGGATGGTGGGATGGTTGGAATGATGGTTGGATGGTGGGATGGTTGGATGGATGGTGGTATTGTTGGATGGATGGTTGGATGGATGGTGGGATGGTTGGTGGGATGGATGGATGGTGGGATGGATGGTGGGATGGTTGGATAGATGGTGGGATGGTTGGATGGTGGGATGGTTGGATGGCGGGATGGTTGGATGGATGGTGGGATGGTTGGATGGATGGTGGGATTGTTGGATGGTTGGATGGATGGTGGGATGGTTGGATGGTTAGATGGTTTGATGGATAGTTGGATGGTGGGATGGATAGTTGGATGGTGGGATGGTTGGATGGTGGGATGGATGGTGGGATGGTTGGATTGTTGGATGGTTGGATGGATGGTGGGATGGTTTGATGGTGGGATGTATATTTGGATGGTGGGATGGTTGGATGGTGGGATGGATAGTTGGATGGTAGGATGGTTAGATGGTTTGATGGATAGTTGGATGATGGGATGGTTGGATTGTGGGATGGATAGTTGGATGGTGGGATGGATAGTTGGATGGTGGGATGGATAGTTGGACTCCATTTGGATGGATTTGGATGTTGGGATGGATAGTTGGATGATGGGATGGTTGGTGGAAGGACGGGTGGTCGTGCGGTGTAGAGCGCTCGACTGTCGACCGGAGGGATCCCAGGTTCGAATCTCAGTGAGAGCAGGATTTTTCGAGGTCCTCGTGAAAGTCCCACAAGTCCGCCCCAGCTTTAAATAGGTACCTGACCTTAAGTTGGGGGGAGTAAAGGCGGCTGGTAGTTGTGCTAACCACACAGCCCCTTCATGTGCCGAGGTTATAGAAACAGATGAATTCACTTCATCTGCCCCGATGGCCGTTAGGGTTAAGGGAACTTACTTTTTATGGTTGGGTGGATGGTGGGATGGATAGAATGGGCGGATAGTATGATGGTATTATGTATATAGAACGTTGTTTAAAGGGAAAAGTAAATTTTCTAGTTAGGTAGGTCGATAGGAGGTTGGTTGGTAAATGAACTAACAATAAGAATTGAACCCACTCCCTATGGTTGACATATAAACATGTCGCTCTGTTTTTTTTAGAGGAATCTCTCTTTTGTTTACGAGTAACAAGAGGTTCGAAGGGGTGAATGGTAGGTAGGGACAACAACAACAGAAACATGTTTACAACCTAAAATGTGTTTATCAAACGCGTCGTATTTACAGTGAACACCTGATAAACCAGAACAAAACATAGGCTGCCAGTAACAAAAGTTACAAGCATTTCAGGAAAATAATGACTTTCTTTTGACTTTTTCAACTTCTCCCAAGAGACCCTTTTCCCCTCCTTTATTATTCTTGCGTTATTTTAGTTCAATCCATCTAAGGGGGAGAAACTCAATTGGCCAGTTTCCTTGGCCTGCCCCCATAATCCTACAGTAAAGGAAATCAAGTTGATGATTTTTTTCTTCTCTCCCCTTAAGCGCTTGGCCGTTTAAAAGGTACATCCTTTTTGGTTTTCGCGTGTGAGTGTGTGTGTGTTAGAGAAAAGCTTTTAAGGCGATAGGTTCCGGACAGTATGGTCACACTGAATTGGCGGTGACTACGGACTGTCATTTATATGGGCGGTTGGGGGGGGGGCGGTTGGCGTTGGGGGTGGGGTGGATAATGACAAGAGCGTCTTGTGATAAAAAGACGTAAATAGGACATCACGAAAAAAGTCACGTGGCTGTTCATGGGGTGAACTTATGTGACGCCCTGAGAGATAATCTAGATCCTTTTAGGCCACTAATGGGACGATTTTTTTTTTTGCAGGGCCCATTTTGTCATCCACCACCATAGTCGATAGTGCAATGAATATGGAGGCGCTTTACAGGAGATATAGCGGGGACTTAAGCCATGACATGAAAAAATGTCCTTGGTCACTCGCTGGAGATCGAACCAGGTTCTTTCAGGTCGACGGTCGAGCGATTTACTGCACGACCATCCGTCTTATAACGTGTAACAAAGTCCTTATTGACATACATACACATGTTCACAACTACCCCTTAGATAATTACGTACAAAGGTTATATCAATGATTGAGTTCAATGCCTGAAAAATGAGTACGTGCAATGAATTTCCCGAAAGGATTTGTGAAAGGGTTTGTGTATTGAAAATATTGTGTCCAATGATTATTAATATTATGTCCACTGATTGTGTGAAAGTATTATGTCTCCAAGGATTGTGTGAAAGTATTATGCCCAATGATTGTGTGAAAGTATTATGCCCAATGATTGTGTTAAAGTATTATGTCCAATGATTGTGTGAAAGTATTATTTTACAGGATTGAGTGAAAGTATTATGCCCAATGAATTGTGTGAAAATATTATTCCCAATGATTTTGAAATCGAAGAACAAATATTTGACAAATTCTGGATGCACAGTTTAGTATTTAACCAAAAACTTTCTAAACGATAAATTCAAAATGTTAAGCCCTTGTTAAACAACACATTGTTTTTTTTTAAGAATTATATCTATACCGCAAAATTAAACAACAATTTTTTTTTTTTTAAAAAGCGTCCTTCGGCCAGTTTGTATCGAAATGATTAAACTTGCATCGCATTTTTTTTGTTCTGGTATAGACCCAAAAAAAAAAATTGGATATCGATCCTGTAGCGGCCATCACTTACTACATGTACCATTAACGGCTGCAGAGGCTCGTCACTAAACCTTATTCCCCACGGCAAAAAAGTTAAAACTTCCCCGTGATTTGAACGGCTCATCAATAACGTGGCACATAACGTTTGTTCCACAAAGTCGGCAAACAATTTCTCTACATTATGCTGGAGAGGGGGAGGGGAGGGCGAGGGGGTGACACAGGCGTAATGACGATATAAATGAACATGTTATTTCTCTCGGGTCCACCTCGCCCTTGTGATGTACGCAAGTCTTGGGCGTTGAATTGAGTGATTTCTGATATCGTCATTGCGGAGGAAATCTTGAAGAAAAAATGTAGAAGAAAAAAATTTTAATGAACGAGAAATTTAAAAGGTTTGATTGAAAAATGGAGAATTTTACGTATCCATTCTTTTTTAGAAGTAAATTTAACGATGCGCTAAAATGTTGCTGATTTAAAAATAAAAAATAATCCGGATTTGGTAAAAAATGTGAAAAAACAAAATTGTATTTTGGGTTTGTACTTAAGCGTAATTTGAGTCAAAAAGTCAAGGTGATTCAAAATAATACA
>JAGDYQ010000131.1:2360285-2440385 GCA_021962125.1 Bulinus truncatus | reverse complement strand
AATATAACATTTTTTTTTTTCTTGGTTCTATTTCAATTTTAGATACTTGAATCAAGGACCTTGAAGTTGACATTTATTTACACTATGGATCAACTTGATTCAAAGGAGGGGGGGGGCGTATTTTTTGTTGAAGGTGGCGATCTGGTAGTGAGCTGGGTCTTCATGCTTCAGCATGATCTGCATGTTATGGGTTAAGGGTTCGATTCACCTAAATATGTCTCCCGTGGTGCCTCCGTGGCCATTGCACTATGTGTTATGGTGGTGATGAAAGAAGGACACTGCTAAAAACCGTCCAATGTTTGGTTTATAACATCTCAGAAATAAACATCTTTGAATTAATAGGACCCATTTGTATTTTGATCTAATTTATAAAGAACCATAACTTTAGATTGTCAAAGAATAAAGTTATCTAAATTAACTAGTGGGTTATGTACCCCTGATCTAGACGTCATTCTAAATAAACTAGTGGGTTATGTACCCCTGATCTAGGCGTCATTCTAAATAAACCAGACAGTCCTGCAGCTCGTTCATTGGTCAGAAACCACACATCGCCCCCCCCCCAACCCCCTTCACACCTCCACACTAGTACCTTCACTGTGTATCAGGTGGTTGTCCGTGAAGAAGCCGTTGGTCTTGGTGTAGATGACCCCTTCAGTCGAGTAGCCGGCCGTGTACAGGGCCAGCATGGTGATGTCCATGTAGTTCCACATCTGGGAGAAGTAACCTTTAACCCCTTCCTCCCACAGCTGCTTGCACTCGGCCCAGAACATACCTGGGGAGGGGGGGGAGGGTGGACAGGTAAAGAAGTAAAACGATATGCAATAGACCAAATGGTGACGAATACATTAGTATTATTTCCTATTCATGGTTTGAGTTTGTAGGAAATGTCTGTAAGAGGAGATAACCCGTGCTAAGAGAAACTTTTTTAGAAAGTCTTATTCGTTATCTCCCTTGCATTCTTCCTTTACAGTGCAGTGGTCAGCAGTTATGTGTCTTATATCAGTGGTTCCTGAACTTTAACGTTTTGCCACCCCACCTTTGTCAACAGTTTGGGTTTCGCGGCCCACCTGCAAATAAAAACTATGATAAAACAAAGAGTGTACATGCGTCATAGTTTGTATACATCAATTTACTGCCCCCACCCCCCCCCCAACCCCTTTGGTTGTGTTGATTTCCACCCATTTAGTTTTGAGCCGTCTAGAGAGAAACAAAGTTGTAATTATGCATGTATATTGGTGGGTTTAGTCGTATATTGGTGGGTTTAGTCGTATATTGGTGGGTTTAGTCGTATATTGGTGGTTTAGTCGCCATCTAGATCAGTGGTTCTCCAAGTACTGGTGGCCACTCACCCGTGGGTCGGGGATGGCTTTGAAGAGGGTCGCTGAGAAATTAACAATAACTTAATTCAGAATAGATGCAAATTAATTTTAAAATATGTTCTCTTTCTTTTCCCATTCCTGGGATTCTTAACATATTTCTTAGCGGGTACCCTTATATACCCCTGATCTAGACGTCATTCTATATAAACTGGTGGGTTATGTACCCCTGATCTAGGCGTCATTCTAAATAAACTAGTGGGTTATGTACCCCTGATCTAGGCGTCATTCTAAATAAACTAGTGGGTTATGTACCCCTGATCTAGGCGTCATTCTAAATAAACTAGTGGGTTATGTACCCCTGATCTAGGCGTCATTCTAAATAAACTAGTGGGGTACCCCTGATCTAGGCGTCATTCTAAATAAACTAGTGGGTTATGTACCCCTGATCTAGGCGTCATTCTAAATAAACTAGTGGGTTATGTACTCCTGATCTAGGCGTCATTCTAAATAAATCTAGTGGGTTATGTACCCTGATCTAGGCGTCATTCTAAATAAACTAGTGGGTTATGTACCCCTGATATAGGCGTCATTCTAAATAAACTAGTGGGTTATGTACCCCTGATCTAGGCGTCATTCTAAATAAACTAGTGGGTTATGTACTCCTGATCTAGGCGTCATTCTAAATAAACTAGTGGGTTATGTACTCCTGATCTAGGCGTCATTCTAAATAAACTAGTGGGTTATGTACCCCTGATATAGGCGTCATTCTAAATAAACTGGTGGGTTATGTACCCTTAATCGCCAAAAGTTTGAGAACCTTTAGTCTGGATGGGATGTGTACTCAATAGACCAACTCACCTAGTACATAAAACATAATTAGACTGTTCACAACACCCTCGACACCGTTGAACAAATGCACGCTCTTGAAGGAGGACAGCTGTGTGCCTAAAAATAGCAGCACGAGGAAGGCGGTGTAGGAGCAAATATAGTTCATAAATTTCATAAACGGTGACTTGAGAATTTTACCGATCTGAAAAAAAACACACACACACACACGAGTCATAACAGCAATGAAATATATGCGATTATGTTCAACCCGCATAATATAAATTATACAGAATGCGCATGTGCAATTTAAATGGACATTTCCAAAAGCCGCCATATTTGTGATCTATTTCGTATCTTTATTTAGGGTGCTATACTATTTAAAAGGATAATAACGATTGATGGTATTATTAATGATGGTATTCTGTACAAATATATTCCGTGTGCTAACGAATGCTCTGAATGTTAAACTCAGTATAAAAAAAACTGAAAAAGTAAAGCTCTCTATTTTCTTTTGAGCCAGTTGAAATGTAGAATTCATCTGTTTCTGCGACCACGGCGTATAAAATGATTGTCTGGCTAGCACAACGGCCAGCTTAAAGTCACGTGACCTATTGAGAGCTGGGGATACTTTCAACTAGACTGGGAAAATTTAAATTTTTTTTACTAAGAGAGAACAGACTCTGAGAGTCAAAAGTCGAAGAAACCAGAAAAAAAAAGAGGAAGTGTGTGTGTGTGTGTGTGGGGGCGGTGTGGGGGTGAGGAGAAGTCTAAAATATAATAAATATCAAACGGGGGGGGGTTTTTGGGGCCCCTTTCTTTCATCCCCACCATAGCCGATAGTGCAATGGCCATGGAGGCACCACGGGAGATATAGCGGGGACTTTAGTCATGACCTGAAAAATTTCCTTGGTCCTCGCCGGAGATCGAACCAGATACCTTCAGGTCGACAGCCGAGCGCTTTACCGCACGACCATCCGTCCCCATTTCTATATGTAGTGCCTCTGTGTAAACTATACGTTTAATCTACACTGTCATAGACTATATATACTGTACTGGACTTATCCTAGAGTAAGGTGTTGTAGTTTCTATATGTAATACCTCTATGTAAACTATACGTCTAATCTACACTGCTATAGACTTTACGGTACTGGACTTACTCTAGAGTAAGGTAGAAAGACGTAGACGATGGCGGTGACTGGAATGAAGATGATCCCCAACGGCACCAGGACCAGCTTGATGGGGAAGTTCTGATGCTGGAACCACGAGGCCCCGGCGTACCACATGCTGGCCAGGTGCTCCTGACAGCTGGCATTAGCTATGAACTGAAAGGTAAGACAGGTCATGATGACCAGGTCAGTGAAGCACAACATGGTTTAGCTGTTAAAGCGAATATAATGCATGTTAGCATAACGTGTGAATGATTACATGTTGGGAATATATACCTGGCTTTTAGGATGCATGGAAATTAGCTTATGATTTATTATGATTTGATTTCTCACTGACTGATCAACCATTGGTGGATAGGAATTTGGATTTCTAAGGGAATGATTAGGATTAATCTCTCAATTGTTGATTATCTAGTGATTGATTTGAATTTTTTTTAATTGATTGATAAGCTTATGATTGATTAGGATTCGATTTATTGTTGATTGATTAGATAGTGGTTGGTTAAGATTTAATTTCTCATTGATAGTTTGGTTAGTTATGGATTAGAATTTGATCTCATTGATTGATTGATTGGCTAGTGATTGATTTCTAGTTGCAGTTGTAATGTCGTTACTTTTTAAACAATTCCAAAGTCTTCTATTACGGTATTACTTCCACTGTGTGGCCGAATATTTTGTCTCTATCACTTGTGTATAGCTATCTTCCAAGTTCTCTATTTACAGGTGTGGGACCCAATTGCGCCCTGGGCTCCAACAGACCTTAATCCGTCTCTGAGAGACATTGCCCAGCTGTAGCAATAGTGAAATACCTACATTCCATGAATTCCCCTTTTTAATACAATTTGGCCCAAGCCACGTGGCAATGTAACTGAGTTTAGAAATGTCCATCTGTCCACATCATTCACAAAAATCAACAAACAGACCAATAAAGCCAAACAGCTACTAAAGTCTGGCGACAGTGGCGTAGCGAGCTTAACTCGCGCCCGGAGCATGATGCCCCCCTCCACTTTGCTCCCCTCCCCCTCGCTACGCCACTGTGTGACGATTTACCTTTTTCTGTTCGTATCGTATGGCCATCTTGATCCTGGACAGATCTTTCGTGTTCGTGCCCCCGTGCAGAGCCGCCATGACCTCCTCGTTGGTCCGGCACTGGTCAAGCAGGTCAACGGCGAAGTTTTTGCACTTGTCGCTCAGTCCCCTGTACTCGTTCTGGAAAATAAAGGGGAAACAATCAATCCAAGGGAAGCAAGCAATTCATTACTTATTGGTTGTTGTTTTATTCCTTATTAATCTTGATCATTTCGTGTCTGACAACTCGTACAACAGTTCCTATGTATTTACTGTTTATACTTTTTATATCGGAGCTGTTAGAGATGGTACCTACTTCATATCATAGCCGTTAGAGATGATACCTACCTCATATCACAGCCGTTATAGATGGTACCTACCTCATATCACAGCCGTTATAGATGGTACCTACTTCATTTCACAGCTGTTAGAGATGGTACCTTCTTTATATCACAGCTGTTAGAGATGGTACTTACTTCATATCACAGCTGTTAGAGATGGTACCTACTTTATATCACAGCTGTAAAAGATGGTACTTACTTTATATTACAGCTGTTGGAGTAGGTACCTATAATTTAATAGCCAAGCTAATTTTTCGCCACCTTTTTGTCTTTTTGTATGTGTGACATAAAGACATGGCCCAACTGAAGCTTTTTGAAATTCTAATGCCCCCCCTACATGCAGGGCCGTTCTTAAGTCTTCGGGTGCCCTAGACTTCAAGAGACCTTGGAGGGGGGGGGGGGGCTCAGGCTTCTAAGAAACCTTACGGAGCCTAAGATTTTTGAAAAAACTTTTGAAAGACATTTTGAGCCCTAGACTTTTGAGCGAAAATTTGGGGCCTAGACTTTAGAGCTGGTGCTATGGAAGACTCAATAGCTACATGGGGCTAGGGACCCTAAATATATCCGAGTGCTGACCGGTACATTGACCTATGACCCCTTAATATTTCTGAATTTCTTTACCTAGGGGGTCCCGAAACACCAAAGAACGGCTTTGATTGTTGTTGACCACTGGATGACCTAATTTTATCTGGAGACATTTCATATGCCGGGGCTAAGAAATGACTGAAATAGTAATTCAACGGGGTGGATATGGATGTTGTCCACTTCTACAAAATGTGCCACACGTAGGCAGCAATTAATTCTTTACACGGGACTGACCACAAAGGGGACCAAGTGGACTCTAGTGACCCAGCGGTGTAAACAAACGAAAAGTCACTGACCCGGAACCACCCCACTACTAAAATTTATAAAAAAAAAAAATAATAATAAAAAAACCTCCAAATATATAACAGAAAAAAGAAAAAGAAAAAAAGAATGGTGGGGGGGGGGGGGGGGGAGCCCGGGGGGAGGGGGGTGTATCCACCACTGGCGTAGCGAGCTTAACTCGAGCCCGGGGCACAATAACCTTTATAGCGCCGCCTCCCGCCATTCGAAAACCGTATAATATTATATGTAAAATATACCATTTGTGAGTAGCGCCCGGGGCGTGATGCCAACCCTCACTACGCCACTGGTCTCCACCCCCATCTTTCATCTTTGGAGCTTTGACCTGCTGGGCGTTAAGTGCAGCTGTATTCGTCAGGGCTGCACCTCTTTAGGATTTGAGGTCGGCTGTTAAACGGAACGTGGCACACGCAGTGGGAAAAAGAGACTTGACACTTGCAGTAGCAGTGGACAGGTAAATACGGCATGTATAAAGAGAGCGTTAAATGTGATTTATTACTTTTAGAAATATATATTTAGCTTTTAATGAATGTCTAAATGGTTTTAAAAATTTTAATATTCACATTCGTTCTTAAGTTCGATACAATGTCAGTATTTTATTTAAAATGATAAATTAGGTGATGAATGGACTAAGTGATCCCCAACCTTTTTCTCGCCACGGACCGGTCAGCGTTTGATAATGTCACAGCGGCCCGCAGTAAGGGGGGGGGGGAGAGAGAAGACGTTGAATATTTCTCGGCCATGGAAAATCAAACAATCCCGAGAGAAATACACGTCAGTAAATAAAAAGGAGATTATTTAATGTTTCTTGGGCGGCCCAGTACCAGTCGATCCACGGGGCGGTACCGGTCAGCGGCCCGGTGGTTGGGGACCACTGGACTAACTGATTGTCGGATAGATAGATACAGATAGATAGATAGACAGACAGACAGACAGACAGACAGACAGACAGACAGACAGACAGACAGACAGACAGACAGATAGATAGATAGATAGATAGATAGATAGATAGATAGATAGATAGATAGATAGATAGATAGATAGATAGATAGATAGATAGATAGATAGATAGATAGATAGATAGATAGATAGATAGATAGATAGATAGATAGATAGGCGAAAATTGGATAGAATGTGGTATAAAAGGGACGTAATTTGTATACAAGCAGACGACGAAGCAGACGATATTTCCCTTGTTAAATAATGTAAGATGTCGTTACACGTTAACGAGCAACTGTTGAGCGTCATCTGGAACCAAAAAAAAAAACACTCTGCAGTAAATAAAAGGGGAGATAAGAGATCATCATCAGGACATTAACTACGCTCATTCTAGCAGACGATTGTGCTGTCCAATCAAATACTGTTTGTTGTTTTTTTTTTTTTGGTTGTTTTGTGGTTTGTTGAATCAGCCTAAAAAAAAAAAACGAGAGCCAAAGAAGGGAACGAAATGAAAACAAAGAGTTGATTCTTATCTTGGTGGTAACTCAATCTTCTAACAACTCATCTCAAGCAATGGCTGGAACGGTCCTATATATATATATACCATAAGAGGAAAATGGCGGTAGGAAATGGAGGTTAATGAAGCGATGTATTAGTGACTGGTTTTTTTTTATTTGTATGTACTTTCCAGGCGATCTATTACCTGGATAGGCGGGGAGTGAGGGGGCGGGGGGGTTGATGGGGGGTATAGTGGGGCAGAAATGGTGGCGGAGTCAGAGAGGAGGGAGAGATAGACAGAAAAGAGAAGGTATACATACACATGTATTTTTAACATTTGGTTTGTTTGTTGTTTCAATGTGAAGAGTACGTTCTGGGGCAGAGATTATTGCGATGTATTTGGGGTGAATGTTTTGCAAAAATGAGTGGATGTACATGTCTGATTGGCTGATGTACACGTTTGATTGGCTGATTTAGACGTTTGATTGGCTGATGTACACGTTTGATTGGCTGATGTACACGTTTGATTGGCTGATGTACATGTTTGATTGGCTGATTTAGATGTTTGATTGGCTGATGTACATGTTTGATTGACTGGTGTACATGTTTGTGTGGCTGGTGTACATGTTTGATTGGCTGATTTACATGTTTGATTGGCTGATTTAGATGTTTGATTGGCTGATGTACATGTTTGATTGACTGGTGTACATGTTTGTGTGGCTGGTGTACATGTTTGATTGGCTGATTTAGATGTTTGATTGGCTGATTTAGATGTTTGATTGGCTGGTGTACATGTTTGATTGGCTGATGTACATGTTTGATTGACTGGTGTACATGTTTGATTGACTGGTGTACATGTTTGATTGACTGGTGTACATGTTTGATTGACTGGTGTACATGTTTGATTGACTGGTGTACATGTTTGTGTGGCTGGTGTACATGTTTGATTGACAGGTGTACATGTTTGATTGGCAGGTGTACATGTTTGTGTGGCTGTTGTACATGTTTGATTGACAGGTGTACATGTTTGATTGGCAGGTGTACATGTTTGTGTGGCTGTTGTACATGTTGGAATTGACGAAGTACATGTTTGAATGGGTAGTGTAAATTTTTGAGTATATCAACAAATATAGAAATATGATATAGAAACATGAGTATAACTAAGAGTTAAAGAAATAAAAACTTCAATCAAATAAAAGCGGCGAGTTTGATATTAACAAAACTTGGTCGGCTATAACCATCATCACTTTTAAGTTTAAATAATTCAGTCGTTAAGTTCCTCCCTTTTTTTTAAAGTGCCTTTAATTAAACAGAACGTAACAACCGATGCGTCTGTCTCATTGATTTTCTTTTCGGTCCCCCCGAGTGAAACCGATTGGTAAATACGACGGAAGTGGAGATAGGCACGGGCTTGATCCGGGGCTGTGACGTAACAGTACACACACAATATGGCGGAGTGTACTAACAGACCAGTGGGAAGATAGAGAGAGTGAGGGGTGCAGGAAATGTGGAGGGTGGGAAAGCCAAGGATGGACAGAAGAAGATAGGAGGGTGTGGGCAAGAGGGGTTGGGGGACAGAAAGACGGAAAGAAGTAATAACAGAAAACGGATAGACAGATGGACAGACAGATGGATAGACCGATGGACTGACAAATGGTTAGACCGATGGACAATCAGATGGACAGACAGATGGATAGACTGATGGATAGACCAATGGACAGAAAGTGATGGACAATCAGATGAACAGACAGGTGGACATACAGATGAACAGACCAATGGACAGATGGATGGACAATAGATGGACAGGCAGATGGACAGGCAGATGGACATACAAATGGACAGAAATCAAACAAATATATATTGGTTTAAAAACACTCTTGCAAAGAACTAGTGGGGTGATTTGGGGGGGGGGCGGTGTTGGCCGTGTATGTGAACCCTCAAAGTAATGACCATAACATTGTGTTAGAGTAATGACCATAACATTGTGTTAGAGTAATGACCATAACATTGTGTCAGAGTAATGACCATAACATTGTGTCAGAGTAATGACCATAACATACTGGTTAACTTTGCTAAATTTGATTTTATGTTAATTTATAATACTGGTTTAACTTTGCTAAATTTGATTTTATGTTCTATTATAATACTGGTCTAACTCTGATAAATCGATATTTTATGTTCTCTTTAAAACTACAATACTAGCTTTACTTTACTAAATTGGTGTTATGTTTACTTTTACTAATTAGTGTTATGTTTACTTTTACTAATTGGTGTTATGTTTACTTTTACTAATTGGTGTTTACTTTACTAAATTGGTGTTTACTTTACTAAATTGGTGTTATGCTTACTTTACTAAATTGGTGTTATGTTTACTTTTACTAAATTGGTGTTATGTTCTTTTAAGGAACTAGATTAACTTTGGTTAAAAATGAAACCAAGTGCATTCGCTCAACATATTCAATGCTGTTCTGCCAAGCCACAGAATAAATATATGTTGAAAAAATAATAATAAAACGTGATTTTTTTTATTTTGTGTAACATCCCCCCCCCAATCCCCGGGACTCCCCCATCCCCTACCATGGGTCGAAGAGAGAACTTTGGCCAGTTGGACATCTCCGGTGGCTGGAGATCTGTGGACTCTTGGTATGGGTAATCAATCTAGCAATAAGCTCGGTGTTTATCCACTGGAACTCCTTGAGCCCTACATTCCTGCCAGGGCCGTCTTCAGGGAGGGGATGCTCCAGGCAATCAGTAGAGATAGGGGGGGGGGAACTTGTCAATACTGGGGACTGCTATATGCGGATACACGGACTGTCTGTCGGCCCAGTTATAGAGAACAGACGTCTAGAAATATTTATGATGACGTCTCATCTTTTGAAGGCATTCATTTTATCTTTTTTTTCTTTTTCTTTGTGTCGTCCCGTCCATGGGACTGAGGGGAGAGGGGGGGAGGGTAGGTAAAGGAAATACTTAACTATAGGATTTGGATCTGATTTTTTTTTGACATAGATGTTGGGTTTAAAAAATTTGGAAATGGTATATGAGTCATAAGGTCATCATGTGGTCAGTGAGACGACATGTGGTCACTGAGACAATGTATGATCGTTGGGACAACATTGTATCTAACCATACAAATTGTCATAATTCGTTTAAATATTATTAAAAAAAAAAAAAGAATTTTGATTGTTAGTTCAAAAAATGAGCTAAGTTGGTAACATCTCAAGCAATAAATATTACTACATTTTCTTTTTAAAATAAAGGCATATTATTTCTGTCAACAACAAAATTATACTGTATTTAGTTGTTTAAAAAATTTTCGTTCCCTATTAATTAAATCAGGGTTGGGTATTTATACAGACAAAAAAAACACATAAAACGTGTGGTACACTGTCTCCCGTCCCCGTCCCCCCTTTTTCCTTTTTTTTTTGTCAATCTGCTTGCATTCTTTGTGTGTGTGTGTGTGTGCGTGTGTGTGCGTGTGTGTAATTTAACCCTCTGGCAGTCAGAGCCTGTGGTCTGGGGTGTGACGTCACGTGAAATTGGGCTCATACCGACGCGGTAAACAAGAAGACACTGAGACAAACACACCCTAAGGCCCGGTGATCTGCAGGTGTACGTCTGCCAATTAAAAGCTGCAAGCGACACCAGAGGTAAACAGACGACTGTAAATCTATCTAGATCTTTGCATGTACTGTTAGTATAGGTTTACTTACATCTGTGGGCCTGCAAAACTCTCTAGCCCCAATGTTTCCAAACCTTTTTATTTTTTTGTGTGTGCAAAACTCTCGGAGCCGAGAGAGATTCGGTGTCGAGATTATAGCGGGTCCATATTGAATTAGATCTAATAATAGTTTGATTACATCACTAGGCAAGCATTGAGTTGGAATCCTCAAGGAAAAAGAAAAAGAGGCCGGCCAAAAAACACCTGGAGGCGAGAATTTGAAGCGGACATCACCAGGATGGGGTTCAGCTGGAAGCAGCTGGAGAGAATGGCTCAGGACAGAAGTCGCTGGAGATCTTTAGTTGGTGGCCCATACCCCGATAGGAGTGACGGGCCATGATGATGATGATGACTCCTCTTGAACTAAATCTTGTTTAAACTTGCAATATAATGAAATGTCCGGGTTTTTTTTTTTTTACGTTACTTGGGGTAGAATAAGGGCGCTTTAGATAGAACTATATGAAGGGGGACCTAAAGGTATTAGTTCTAAAAGGAATATTTACCGAACTGGACTTTTGAGCAGTGGTGGGGGGAGGGGGGTTCCAAGGCAGTGTCCAATTTTTTTAGAAGAGCTATGAATCGCCTACACACAGAGGACAGGCCGATAGACAGATGACAGGCTGACAGACAGTGACTGACCGACAGACAGACGGACTGACAATCAGACTGACAGACTGTTGACTTTACCTTATGTTCTTTTTCTCTCTCCGCCAATTTTTGCAGACTTCTGCTGAGTTCAAAAGCTGCCAGAATTGGGTCATCGCATGACAGGGCCAGGTAGGCCGTACTGGCCAGGCCGCGATAGGCGTTGAGCCTGGACTTGGAGTGGACAACCCTGTGGGTGGGAGATATAAGGACAGTCAATTTACGATATGGCGACATGGCCAATGCGCTTCTATCATGTATAATAATTGAATGCGGTTTATGATAGATAGATAGATAGATAGATAGATAGATAGATAGATAGATAGATAGATAGATAGATAGATAGATAGATAGATAGATAGATAGATAGATAGATAGATAGATAGATAGATAGATAGATAGATAGATAGATAGATAGATAGATAACTCACCTATCGAAGTTCTTGTGGTTGTAGCACTCGGTGCACAGACAGAAGTAGTTGTGCGGGGTAGGGATGGTGAACCCCTTCTGTATCAGCATGTGCACTATGTCGAAGTTGTTGCACTGCGCCGCCAGGACGATGGGCGTGATGTCAGGAGCGAAGCTGGAGCTGCTGTCCTCCTGCTCGTAGAAGCCGTGCTGAAACTCCAGCTGAGGAGATCGTGAGGGACTCAGCCAGCCGTTAAATGTCATAGTGGGGATGACCAAAAAAAAAAGATCAGCAGGCTTTTGTGTGTGGAGGTTCCCGTGAACTATTGTATGGGGCATCTGGTGAACTATTGGATGATTGTTCCTTAGTTCCGATTGCATGGGGGACTTGAGTGAGCTATTTGAGTGGGGCCCCAAGGAAACTATTGTATGTGGCCCATAGTGAGCTATTGGAAGGGGGGTTCCAAAGGTCCGATTGCATGGGGGACTTTAGTGAGATATAGAATGGGGCTATGTGATCTCTAGAGTGGGTACCCTTAGTGAGATAATGTATGGACCCCCTAAAGAGCTATTTTAGGGGCCCCCTAGTGAGCTGCTGTGTAATAATACGTATATTCAGTCGCTAATCAAGGAAGGACCGTCTGAAGCAGCACTATAAAGAAGAGGAATGTCTTTGAGAGCCTTCATCTTAGCACACTCGCCCCCGGGAATCCAGTGTGTTGGGGCCCCCCTGACACAATTACTCAAAAAAAGTATCATGAGCCCCCTATATGAGTCGAGTCCCCAAGCTTGTTGGTCAGTTTAGCCACCCCCCCTCCTAAGATAATCAATCAATTCAATGAAATATCAGAGGTCCATTTATCTTGCACCCCCCACCCCTCTATTCATGTGGACCCCGAGACCCTGCACTAAACTGTCCCTTGTGTCATTTTGATTACAAAAAAAATTTTTTACAGTAAATTAATGTTTCATGCAACTACTTTCCCGTAATTTTAGGTTTGTAAGGAATGTTCCTAAGATGGTTGCCGCCCCTGTCGCCAGATAGCCATGGACAGCCACTGACGACCCTGCATGAACTGGACGGTTGGCCTGCGTTCTGGTCACTGCAACGTAGTTACCTCTCCCTCGATAGACTTAAGAGAGGATGAGCCCACCCAAGAAATTGATGAAGCGGAAGACCATAATGTAGATCTGACACAAAGACGCAAAGCTGCGCCAATCACGGAATGAGTGAGTGAGATTACAAGAACAGAGAGAAGCAAAAATGAGCTCACGTTACTTGGAAATGGGTCGCCACACGAAATGGTGAATCAAGTACACCATACTGCTGGATGACGCACATCAGGGTCAGGCGCGCATTAGGTCCATGGCATCCGCGTTCACGTTTTAGTTATACGCTCAGGGTGGGCAACTTATGGGGGTAAATATGTCTGTTGATGTGTCCATTCGTTCCCACAACGACAGCGTCGGTTAATGGTGTGAGGATGATGATGATGATGATGAGGTTGGGGATGAGGATGAGGTATGATGATAATGATGATGATAATGATGATGATGACGATGATGATGATTATGATAATAAGGATGATGTTGATGATAATGATGATGATGATGATAATAAGGATGATGATGATGATAATGATGATGACGATGATAATAAGGATGATGATGATGATAATGATGATGAGGAGGAGGGGGAGGAGGAGGATGATAATGATGATGAGATTGAGGAGGATAATTTTAAAAAAATGGCTCCTAGAGACCCGAAAAAACATTCAACGGAGAGCCGCATGTGGCTCCAAGAGCCACATTTGTCCACCATTGAAAATTACGCAGATTTAAAAATAATGAAGAATACGCCTGCTTATGTAACACTTAATTAAACAGATGAGTTGATTCACTCACAAAAAAAAGAGTGAATCAGTGAAATGATGAAAGACATGAAAAACATCGAGCGCTGGCTGACCTGCATCCTTGACCTCTGGTCAGAGTAGACCGGATGTGCCAGGAACATGTCGCATATCTTGACATTCTCCGTCTTGATGGCGTGCAGCAGGCCTTCCTCGATGACCTCAAGCCTGGACTTCTCCAACAGCAGCTGTATGCAGTCATAGTGCTCCCCTAGGACAGCCAGCTGTAGGGCGGTGCGACCTAGGTAATCCCTGGGGGGCAGGAAAGAAAGAAAATAGGTCAGTGCTAAATGGTGGACGTGGGGCGGTGACGACATTTTGATATTTTGTATTGACAATTTTCGTCGGTGGATATATATTGTCTGAAAGATACCTATGGATGTCCAAACAGATACTGAGAGGAGTGTTAAACAAGGGAGTTTGAACATAATAGGTAGATAAACAGGTGTATGGAGACAGGCAGATAGACAGACGGACAGATAGATAGATAGATAGATAGATAGATAGATAGATAGATAGATAGATAGATAGATAGATAGATAGATAGATAGATAGATAGATAGATAGATAGATAGATAGATAGATAGATAGATAGATAGATAGATAGATAGATAGATAGATAGATAGATAGATAGATAGATAGATAGATAGATAGATAGATAGATAGATAGATAGATAGATAGATAGATAGATAGATAGATAGATAGATAGATAGATAGATAGATAGACCTGTACTACACTGAAACGTATATCGATATTAGCCACTATAATAAACATATCTATATCAAGTACAAACAGACGCACGAATAGATACACAAACATATGTAGCAAAATATAGACGATTATTGATTCCAATTAATAGATTATATTTGATTTGACTGTATATTTACCCCGACTAACGGCTTGATCGTTCGACTTAATCATACATGATTATCCCTCTATAGCTTTTTACCCCATGTATTTATTATTGTGGTCAGTTTTTTTAGAAAAATTCGGCCATAATTTAAATACAAGTCCGGCTGGACATTTGTTCAGACCAGTCACGTAGAAAGAAGCATAGCAATAGCACACCTGCTGTGTGCATAGCGCTGTACCGTTAAAAGGTGCAGGTACAATATGTACTTCACTTTCAGTTGTGGTTAGTATTTCGAAGACAAGCTTCATAGTACAGGTATGTAGCATGCAAAAATGTCATTTATAAAATGTCATCTAGAATGCAAAGATATATTTCACAAAATGTCATCTTGACTGATGTCATTTGATAGAATGTTATACACATAGAATGCAAAGATATATTTACTAAATGTCTTCTTCAGTGATGTCATTTGATAGAATGTTATGCATCTAGTATTCCTACATGTCAAGGATTAAACTGTGATTCCTCGGGCCAACTGTATATAGTGCTAGATAGTTTACAGGAACCGAATCTGTCAAATGATTTAATCACATGTACATTTTTAGGATCCAAACATCTCAAGTGATTTAATCATTTGATTACTTTTTCCTCCCTCTCCTCTTCTTCCCTCCCCCCTTACCACCCTCCCCCACCCGGGACGCATGTGATGATCCGAGTCTTTCAAGTGATCTAATGACTTCTTGTGGTGTTTGATGATTTATGACGAACGACCACAACAAAAATAAAAGAAGGGAAGAAAAAGAAAAATGAATCAAATCATTTAACTGCACGTGACTCACTGAGCCGAACGATATTGATAGGCGCGCGGGGAGGGAGGGGACGGGCGGGGGGGAATTGAGAGAGGTAGGGGAGGAGAGGGGGTGGGGGTTGGGATATCCTCTCGCACACGTGACGTCTGATGGGCTTAAAGTGCAGTGGGTGAGGTCACGCCGAAGGGCCCGAAGACTCTCCCTCCACTGGACATGGGGGTCAGAGTCATGTGACTGGTCAGCGCATTCGTTTGAACGCCTTGACCGGTGGAGGCTATGTCTAGACCTGGACATGTGGTCAGCGGTGCAGAGAATATTTCAAAATAGTGTGGACGATTGCAATAATAGTGTGTTGTTTTAACTTATTCTGTATGGTCATTAAAACAGTCAAATAAAAGGACATGTCTGTCTTGTATATAGCTGCCCTCGTAGAACTCAACAAGTTTCAATTGGGCTATTTACTGGCTGGTTGCATTTTAAAAGATCTGTGATCGAACGTGCAGATAAATGGTATTAGAAAGACAGACACAACGGAAATGACTCCTTTATTCGTGCAAGCGGCCCTTACATGTAATGAACCCAACATACTGACAGACAGACAGACAGTCGGCGTGTCAGTCTTGGATAGAAGAAATCTTTTGTTAAATAAATTCCTGAATATTTTAATTTAAAAAAAAAACAGAAAGCCAGTATCAGAGTCTGAAGTTCCGGGTGTTCAAGGGGCGTTCACACTGATCGCGCCCCCCGCTCTCCACACTCCATTTGTTGGTACATCAGTACCCGGTGATTCCCCAGTCCACTCCCCCCCTCACCCCCTTTCCCGACACCAATTTAGGGGCGGGGGGTCTATTTATGGTTACAGTATAGCTCATTAAACGTCTGGAGCGGAATCTCCTGTCACAATGTGGAGGCAACCTAAGGCTATATAGACAAAAAAAAAAGAAAAGAATCAGGTTAACCAGCCAGACGAGTTGAAACACAAGAGATCGGCCCAGAATGTTGATTATGTTGTTTACCTTCTATTGATGTCAACTTTTTGAATTCGTTTGGTGCCATAAATGTGGATTATTTAGGTTAACATTTCAAATGGCATTTAGACACCTTAGCTTGTTGGTGTTTGGCATTAAAACTTACTAGCTGTACCCTGCAAAACATTTGCATAGAGTTATATCCCCTTAGGCTTGATCGGCAGGCGAGGTTATTTTTTGGTTTCGGGCAGATCCGATTTTTTTCATGGTTGTATTTTAAACTGGAATACTGTTGTATTAATTCTTTACTTTCGATTTAACGCAGAACCCAAATCGCTATTATTATATTATATACTGGTATTAATTGATAGCGCTCTTAATGTTGACAGTTTTATATGTAAAGTTTTTTTAGTTCTATGTTACTAGAATCGTATAGTGTGTTTGGATGTTCAGACAAATACCGGACATTGTAATGAAGTCGATAAAGATTTGGTATCGATTAATGATAAATGATAACTGGGTGTGTGATATGGACGTGTCGATAAGTTGGTAGATGGGAAGGTACTTAATAGATAATGACAACAAAAAAACATGGGCAGACGTGCAGTATTATTATTATTTACATTAAAGTTATATTGTTTGAATATAAGTTATTATTGATTAAGGCTTTTATCGTCTTTTAAGATATTATGGTTAAAAATTTAAGTACGTAAATTTTAACCAATCAATTATCTGTGGTTAATATGTAAATTATTATTGCTAACATTTAACTTACTGTTGTAACTCTTAGGCTATTATCGTAAATGCTAGAAGTTTGTTAACGAGTAAATAGTAGAAACATGTCACTAATGAAACTTAACTGATGTCAATGCTGCAGTGCCCGGGGCACAATACCTTTTTAATACCGTTTTAGCGCCCCCCGATTCGAAAACCATACAATGGTATATATAAGATATACCGTTTGGCGCCCCTTTGTGAGTAGCGCCCGGGGCATGATGCCCCCCTTGCCCACCCCTCGCTACGCCACTGTAATGTTATGGTCGTTTAAGTTCTAAAGATTTTAGTAAATGGACTGATTATAAAGTGAAAGATTCCGTCTATTCCGTTTATCATGTACTGGAAGACGTCGAGGTGTAAATATTCCGAAACGGAATATCTTGTGGGGAAATACAGCTGGGGTTTTGTTTCCTCCCCGAGTGCTGGGGTCCCACGAGAGAAGCTGGGCTCATATTTCTCAGACTTGTCATGTCGTCTGGTGCCGGAAACAACAGGAAAGACAAACTACTGGCATTGACCCTCAGTGCAATGGTCCACTACTGGCTAGTGGTAATGAAAGTCTGGACTGAGGTCTGGATGTAATCGCATATAATTATCACATTCACACTGAAAACATTCACACAGAACACATTCATACAGAACACATTCACACTTAACACATTCACTTACATAGAACACATTTACACAGAACACATTCAAACAGAACACATCCAAACAGAACGCATTCACACTTAACATTTAACACATTCACTTACATAGAACACATTTACACAGAACACATCCAAACAGAACATACTCACACTTAACACTTAACACATTCACTTACATAGAACACATTTACACAGAACACATTCAAATAGGACACATTCTAACAGAAAACATCCAAACAGAATACATTCATTTACACGGACCACATTCACACAGAAGACATTCAAACTGAACACATTCACACTTAACACATTCACTTACATAAAACACATTTACACAGAACATATTCAAACAGAACACATTCACACAGAACACATCCAAACAGAACACATTCACACAAAACAAATTTAAATAGAACACACTCACACATAACACTTAACACATTCACTTACATAGAACACATTTACACTGAACACATTCAAATAGAACACACTCACACATAACACTTAACACATTCACTTACATAGAACACATTTACACTGAACACATTCAAATAGAACACACTCACACATAACACTTAACACATTCACTTACATAGAACACATTTACACTGAACACATTCAAATAGAACACACTCACACATAACACTTAACACATTCACTTACATAGAACACATTTACACTGAACACATTCAAATAGAACACACTCACACATAACACTTAACACATTCACTTACATAGAACACATTTACACTGAACACATTATACACACAAGACATTCACATAAGGGAAATTCGCACTTACAGCTAAAACATACACACTGACAGCACACACAAACACAAACAAAACAAACACAGTTACACACACTTAATACAAAACACGAATACACACATCAACACGACTCAGACAATACAACAACACACACACACAGACTGGCAAACAGTTACTCAAAGACAAGTGTAACAAACACCCATGCGATCCATTATGTTTTTGTTTCGTTGATTTGGATTTTCTTTCACATTTTTTTTGTTTTCCCGCGAGTTCAACTAGTGGAATTCCCGATAGTTGTTGTTCTATATGTATGCACTGCTACTGAGTAAATGATAGCATAGGAACTGATATGCACTATGTATGTGCGTATCTATGTATGTATTATGTATGTATTTATGTAACGAAGTGGCTACGGTTACGCTCAAGACGGACTATTTTTTTTTGGGCTAGGAATATGATTAGGGTTAGTGATAGGGTTAAGGTTAGGGATAGGGTTAGGGTTAGGGTTAGGGATAGGCTTAGGGATAGGAACAATATCTATAGGGTTAGGGTAACCGTAGCCACTGCGTTTATGTAAATATATAAGTATGTATATAGATATTATGTATGTATTATGCACGTATGTAAATATGTATGTGTGTGTATTGGCTCGTTTAAAATTCAACACAACGGAAATGAAGCCAATGCACCTACATGTAATGAACCCAATGCCCCTACATGTAATGAACCCAATGCACCTACATATAATGAACCCAATGCACCTACATTTAATGAACCCAATGCACCTACATGTAATGAACCCAATGCACCTACATGTAATGAGCCCAGAGTACCTACATGTCATGAACCCAATGCACCTACATGTAATGAGCCCAGTGCACCTACATGTCATGAACCCAATGTACCTACATGTAATGAGCCCAGTGCACCTACATGTCATGAACCCAATGCACCTACATGTAATGCGCCCAGTGCACCTACATGTCATGAACCCAATGCACCTACATGTAATGAGCCCAGTGCACCTACATGTAATGAACCCAGTGCATCTACATGTAATAAGCCCAGTGCACCTACATGTAATGAACCCAGTGCACCTACATGTAATGAGCCCAGTGCACCTACATGTAATGAACCCAATGCACCTACATGTAATGAACCCAATGCACCTACATGTAATGAGCCCAGTGCACCTACATGTAATGAACCCAATGCACCTACATGTAATGAGCCCAGTGCACCTACATGTAATGAACCCAGTGCACCTACATGTAATGAGCCCAGTGCACCTACATGTAATGAACCCAGTGCACCTACATGTAATAAGCCCAGTGCACCTACATGTAATGAACCCAGTGCACCTACATGTAATGAGCCCGGTGCACCTGTTTAAACTGTTGAATCGGCAACATGGCATTGATGACACCTCTAATTTCTACTTGTTAAGATACGGTGATATGATACAGTGATATGATACGGTGATATGATACGGTGATATGATACGGTGATATGATACGATAATATGATACGGTGATATGATACGGTGATATGATACGATGATATGATACGGTGATATGATACGGTGATATGATACGGTGATATGATACGGTGGTATGATACGGTGGTATGATACGGTGATATGATACGGTGATATGATACGGTGGTATAATACGATGATATGATACGGTGATATGATACGGTGATACGATACGATGATATGATAAACTATGTTCCATGATAGATCTATACGTCTTAACCTACCTGCAGCTGAGATTGAATGTGCCAGATTCTTCTACCAGGAGCTCCAGGGCGGGGAGGTTGCCACTTTGTGCCGCCCACAGGAACCTGCGCTCTGTATCTGTCATGGAAGATAATGAGGTCATGTATAAACTATGACATTTCATATATGTACACTGTCATGTAAGAAATGAAATATGGAAGTAATAAAAAGTGACGTGTTTTAGACATGTACAATGTTATGGTCGATAGTGTAGTTATAGAGATGTTATGTTAGGTTAGTTAAGATACTGTCGTCACTTCTAAACTAGACGTACGGGGACGGATTTATGCTGTGAAGGACCCTGATTGGGCAACAGTTAAACTCCACCCAAGGAAGTACAGCGAGTGGGGGGAGGGGTTGTATATTGCAATAAATTGTTGTTACTAATTCACGAGTGTGTCGGTCATGTGTCTGTCCAGTCATCTCAGTCAATCAGTCATCTCAGTGAATCAGCCATCTCAGTCAATCTATCATCAGTCATCTGATTACACACAGTATCACAAACTTTTTTTTAATCTTTTCTTCACCTTCTGTACACATTATTCCTGTTAGTGTGAACTGCATCACTATACCTGCTGTTGTTGTTTGCTGTGAACTACATCACTATACCAGCTGTTGTTGTTTACTGTGAACTACGTCACTATACCAGCTGTTGTTGTTTACTGTGAACTACGTCACTATGCCAGCTGTTGTTGTTTACTGTGAACTACATCACTATACCAGCTGTTGTTGTTTACTGTGAACTACATCACTATACCAGCTGTTGTTGTTTACTGTGAACTACATCACTATACCAGCTGTTGTTGTTTACTGTGAACTACATCACTATGCCAGCTGTTGATGTTTACTGTGAACTACATCACTATGCCAGCTGTTGTTGTTTACTGTGAACTACATCACTATGCCAGCTGTTGATGTTTACTGTGAACTACATCACTATGCCAGCTGTTGTTGTTTACTGTGAACTACATCACTATACCTGCTGTTGTTGTTTACTGTGAGCTACATCACTATGCCAGCTGATGCTGTTGTCCTTGTTTCGACTGTGTGCCAATTCAACAGGGTCAGTAAAACTTTGTGTTTCTTTTATCATTTTTTGTCCTCGTGGGCCACGAAAGCCGAACTTCTTTTTAAGTGGGTCGCGATGGAAAATGTTTGAGAACCGGTCATATTTAAATACTCATTTCCAGCACGTGTGTATGATCTCTCTACACAGTTGCGCACATCTCTCTGCACAGTTGTGCACATCTCTGTACACAGTTGTGCACATCGCTCTACACAGTTGTGCATGTGTCTCTCTACACAGCTGTGCACATCTCTATACACAGTTGTGCATGTGTCTCTCTCTGTTTTCATTTCAGTGTTTGCCCCTGATAGACGTGATAACCAATTGACCTCTTGACCGAGATCATCGGCCCCGCCCTTTTAATATGCACGTTACTTGACCCGTCTCTCTCAGCAAGACGCAATCTACCTTTGTTTCCATCCGTTTATTCATCCGATTCTTCCATCCCTCTGTGGATACATTTCATTGTGAATAAATCTGCCACAGCTCGTTCACCTAATTACCGATGCAGTCTTTACACCACACCCAACGGTGGCCCAATGGGGGGAGGGAGAGATGTAGACATGTATTATTAGTAATAATTGTTACGGGTCCTTATAATGAAGATACTTGTAGAAGGTGTAATAATTCAGACAACACAAATCCCGAAGTTAACTCCAGTGAAGTAACATCAAACAATCATTTAATTCTTGAACATAAACTGACATAAAGGTAAACTCAGGAGGAGTACAATAGCAAACTGTAAACATGCATCCATCTACATCGATGCCCAAAGCTAGACTCTAATAATACAGACATCCGCATCCTATGATGCACAGAGCTCGACTGACTATAAAACAAAGCATGTGCTCCCAACTGTCGTTTAATATACATCATTTGTACCAAATGACGTATACACTAAAATCTACAATAAACTACAACACAAGGTGGCGGAATGACGCCATAGCAACTGCGGTGGGCGGAGCCTACCGAATTGCGTCATTAAGCTTAGACTATACTATTTCTGTACAATAATAATTAATTATTTTTGGGAGGAGAGGGGAGCTTCAGTTATCATAGTTTGTCAGAGGCCCCAGTTATCATATTTCATTAAGGGCCCTAGTGGTCAGTTTGTCAGAGGCCCCAGTTATCAGACTTCATTAAGGGCCCTAGTGGTCAGTTTGTCAGAGGCCCCCAGTTATCAGACTTCATTAAGGGCCCTAGTGGTCAGTTTGTCAGAGGCCCCCAGTTATCAGACTTCATTAAGGGCCCTAGTGGTCAGTTTGTCAGAGGCCCCCAGTTATCAGACTTCATTAAGGGCCCTAGTGGTCAGTTTGTCAGAGGCCCCCAGTTATCAGACTTCATTAAGGGCCCTAGTGGTCAGTTTGTCAGAGGCCCCCAGTTATCAGACTTCATTAAGGGCCCTAGTGGTCAGTTTGTCAGAGGCCCCCAGTTATCAGACTTCATTAAGGGCCCTAGTGGTCAGTTTGTCAGAGGCCCCCAGTTATCAGACTTCATTAAGGGCCCTAGTGGTCAGTTTGTCAGAGGCCCCCAGTTATCAGACTTCATTAAGGGCCCTAGTGGTCAGTTTGTCAGAGGCCCCCAGTCATCAGACTTCATTAAGGGCCCTAGTGGTCAGTTTGTCAGAGGCCCCCAGTTATCAGACTTCATTATGGGCCCTAGTGGTCAGTTTGTCAGAGGCCCCCAGTTATCAGACTTCATTAAGGGCCCTAGTGGTCAGTTTGTAAGAGGCCCCCAGTTATCAGACTTCATTAAGGGCCCTAGTGGTCAGTTTGTCAGAGGCCCCCAGTTATCAGACTTCATTAAGGGCCCTAGTGGTCAGTTTGTCAGAGGCCCCCAGTTATCAGACTTCATTAAGGGCCCTAGTGGTCAGTTTGTCAGAGGCCCCCCAGTTATCAGACTTCATTAAGGGCCCTAGTGGTCAGTTTGTCAGAGGCCCCCAGTTATCAGACTTCATTAAGGGCCCTAGTGGTCAGTTTGTCAGAGGCCCCCAGTTATCAGACTTCATTAAGGGCCCTAGTGGTCAGTTTGTCAGAGGCCCCCAGTTATCAGACTTCATTAAGGGCCCTAGTGGTCAGTTTGTCAGAGGCCCCCAGTTATCAGACTTCATTAGGGACCCTAGTGGTCAGTTTGTCAGAGGCCCCAGTTATCATACTTCATTAAGGGCCCTAGTGGTCAGTTTGTCAGAGGCCCCAGTTATCAGACTTCATTAAGGGCCCTAGTGGTCAGTTTGTCAGAGGCCCCCAGTTATCAGACTTCATTAAGAGCCCTAGTGGTCAGTTTGTCAAAGGCCCCAGTTATCAGACTTCGTTAGGGGCCCTAGTGGTCAGTTTGTCAGAGGCCCCAGTTATCAGACTTCATTAAGGGCCCTAATAGTCAGTTTGTCAGAATCTGACTCCTGTGGCGTTGATGCTACTATTACCTACATCGCTTAGCCGATGGGTATTGTTGATTAATGCCCCCCCCCGCGAGTATCTCTCAAAACAAACAACCTAGGGCTCCCGAATACCCGGAGACGGCCCCTGTCCAGAGGTTCCTTAACTTTCACTCCTAGCTCCACATTCTAGAAACAAATTAATATTCCACCCGGGCTACATTTCAAAAAGGGTTCAATATGGGGGCTGGGGAGGGGGTCAATGAAAACCCCTCAAGGGTCGCAACAAATGGGGAAAGGGGAGTGAGTGTACCACTGATCTAGTTTCTCGGCTTATCCTCATTAACTGTTGGCTACCTCGGAAGGGGATCTAAATATAGAAACAGGACAGCCTCGTTTTTGAATCAGTTTCGCCCATTCATCATTTTTAATGTGTTCCCCTCTTCGACAGGGGCGGTATCGAATATGAAATTTTTTCGTCATGAGCTGTAATGCGAACATCCTTTATTCGATGCGTATCGATGTAGTGCTACAGTATCGTTTCACGTGTTACATAACTAGGTCAAGCTATCGGAGATAATTGTGTAAAGAAAAAAAAAAGTGCAGTCTGCCAGAGATTCATTTGGGCAAAGATACATTTGTTACGAGCATTAATCATGTAGAATTACGTAATGTTAAAAAAAAAGACACTTTCAGCATTAACTTTGTTTTGTTACTGTTTAGAAGCAGCTGAAGGTCATTATTGTTTTAAAAAATAGTTAATATGTTCAATGCCAGAGCTCTCAAAGTATCGCCAACTTGCAGGAACGCACATTGGTGTGTGTGTGGGGGGGGGGTGAGGGTGAAGGGGTGTGCTATTAAAGACTTCTCAGTTTAACATGAAGATTACGCTAGAAACCCCCCTCCCCAATGCTGGCCCTGCCTGGAGCTAAACGTTTGTTTGTGAGGGATAAATAATATAAAAAAAACCCATTTCTGAGCGGAGATAAAAATCAAGAAAATTGATTATGGAAAATGGATATAGGCCTATGAATACCTCCCCCCCCCCTTCCCTCTCTTAACACTTATAATGTTTGACTGATAAACGTCTGTTTCATGCGTCTGATTCTCTAAACTGCTCGTGAATGTTTTCGGGGCTAGCTCTTGAACCGAACGGAAATACCCGATGAGCTAACAAATTTAAATTTAAAAAAAAAAAATAATAATAATAATAAGCTATGAGAAAGTTTGTCTGTTTTGGCAAACTGGCAATGAGTTGTGACGACGAATGGATTTGTCTCTTACCTGTGAGCGGCACATCCCCGAAGATGCTGCGAGTGGCTTTGTCCGCGTCCCGGTTGTCATGGCGACTCCTCTGCCGTTTCTCATGCATGTCATTATGCTCGCTCCCGGCCTGCCCTTTCTGCGAAGAGTGAATGTCTTTCCGGTTCTCCCTCGACTGCTTCCGACCGCTATTAAAAGATCTCCGGAATCCGAAGGACGACCGACTCATGCTATCACCACCTCACTGAAATGAACGGTGGGGGTGGGGGTGGAGGGAGTGGGCGGGGACATCTGTGAAGATAAGGGGAGTGGGGAGGAATGAGAGGCCGGTTCTGGTGGGAGGGTTGGGGGGGGGTTAGATAGAAGCCCCCGGGAATCCGTGATTTTTTAATGTTTTTTTGTGTTTTATTTTGAGGAAATTATCCGCCGGTTTAGCGGAAGTGATTAGAGTCTGGCAAGTGTGAGGGGGGAGGGGCGTGGACCTGGTTACTTTAAGTCTTGTTACCATGGGGGCTTGCTGCGATGACCTTGCTCGGACGGCCCTCACCCAAAAAATACGATGTACACACACACACAAGTGTTGTTGTGTGTTTGGTTGTTTTATCGTTTGTTTTATAAAACCGTTTTATCAATCAGTGACGTCTGTTTTGCTGATACGTCCGTTGAGTGTTTGTGTTCAATCACTCATTGAATAAATGTTTTTGATTAATAAGTTTCATCCATGACGAATAAACGTGAGTGAGTCTTGGACATTCTGTGTCAATTATGAGTCTTTTGACCTAAAAATAGATGATTTTAACAGTGTGGGGCCAATATATCAAGTATGATTATTACCATTCGGTCAAAAACACGTGACGTGAATCCTATGACAGTTACACTTTGTATAATAAAAAATAATTTAACATTTTAAAAAGCGACTTTAATAAATTAACTGGATTCCCGATTCCAAGACACAGGTTATAGAAGCAACATAATCCACGGGAAATGAATGCTTTTTGAATGAATTCTTTTGAAGATGGTGAGGTCTTAACTGGTTATTGTAAGTGAAATTCAACAGGAAGTGTACACACACACGCACAAGTGATGTTAGAAGTGAACAGCTCCTTAGATCGTCAGCGTGGTATGTTGACATCTAGAAATGGACAGTGGCTAGCTGAAATCATATAGATGGACAGTGGTCAGTGGGCATCTGGAGATGGACAGTGGCTAGCTGACATATAGAGATGGACACTGGCTAGTTGACATCTAGAGATGGACAATGGCTAGTTGTCATCTAGAGATGGACACTGGCTAGTTGACATCTAGAAATGGACAGTGGCTAGCTGAAATCATATAGATGGACAGTGGTCAGTGGGCATCTGGAGATGGACAGTGGCTAGCTGACATATAGAGATGGGCAGTGGTCAGTGGAATCTGGAGATGGACAGTGGCTAGTTGACATATAGAGATGGGCAGTGGTCAGTGGACATCTGGAGATGGACAGTGGCTAGCTGACAGCATACAGTTGACCTCAACTGTAGACGCTTGTTGCTCAGAATGTGGTCCTTTTCTTTTCGCCAATTTCTCATTTAAAATTTTCTGAAACACACACACAAAACAAGTTAGTTATATGAGAAAATCAAACAGTTGGTCAATTGGTCAGTTGGTCAGATGAACATTTGGTCAGTTACGTTAACTGGTCAAATTTCAGAGCCAGGCAAGCAAGAATTTTAGGTCATACCACAGTAATAGACAAGTATAATACATCACGTCATGATGCAGTATTATATACAGATAAAATACTTCTAGGTTTAAATGTATAAGTAGATATACTACTATATGACCTGGAGATGACAGCAAGTCATTTTGTCATTATTTTTATTATTATTGGCATCTGACATATATCCCAATGCCATCATCGTTAATGACATAAACTCCATTTAGACATTGCCTCTCCACGCCCTCGACTCTAATCAGCTCCAACATACACTGTTTAAATACACTCCAAACATACAGCAGCTGTTTAAATACACTACAAACATACAGCAGCTGTTTAAATACACTACAAACATACAGCAGCTGTTTAAATACACTACAAACATACAGCAGCTGTTTAAATACACTACAAACATACAGTGGTTGTTTAACTACCTCAAACATACAATTTTAAATACACTACAAACATACAGCAGCTGTTTAAATACACTACAAACATACAGCAGCTTGTTTAACCACTCACATACAGTGGTTGTTTAACTACACTCCAAATATACAGCAACCCTGTCTAACAACACCCCAAGCAAAATGCACCTGTTTAACGTACACTCCAAAACATACAGCAGCTGTTTAACAACATTATAACCTTTCTTTCTATTATTTTTGTGTCTTTCCCAAGTTTTCCCAGCTTCCTTCTATTAAATTCACATTCCTTCCTTCCTTTCTTCCTTCATTTCCTTACATTTTCTCTTGTCTTTCTTTCCCTATTGATTGACTTGAGTATATTCCAGTCGTTACTGTCAAACTACCTAAATCTTCCTGGAAGCCATCTCTAGGTCCTCTCTACTATCACTATATTTAGTTGTCTCTCTCCTACTTTCTTTCTATCCCTCTATCCTTGTGTCTTACCCTCCCCCTACCCCCCAAGCAATCAATCGTTCACTCTCCAGCCCCTCTCCCCAATCTTTATCTTTTATGTAACGTTTTTTTCCGTCCCTCACTCATTCTATGTATTTCTTTTTTTCTTATCTTTTCTTTCTATCACTCTTTGTTGTGTTATTCTAATTCAGTAGAGTCATTTAACTTTCTGTTTCTTTTCTCTACTTTCTCTCTCTCTCTCTCTATCTATCTATCTATCTATCTCTCTCTTTCGCACTCTCTCTCTCGCTCTCTCTCTCTCTTGCACTCTCTCTCTCTCACTCTCTCTCTCTCCCTTACCGCTCTCTCTCTCTCTCACGCACTCTCTCTCTCTCGCACTCTCTCTCTCTCACGCACACCTCTCTCGCTCTCTCTCTCTCCCTCACGCACTCTCTCTCTCTACTCAAACACACACAACGCCATACTCATACACACACAGAGACAATGGATACATACTTACTATTCGTCTTTGCATCTTTTGCAATTGAATCCTCCTTATATGATTTCATCCTTCGTCTCTCTCCCCTCCCCCGCCTCTCTCTCTCTCTCTCTCTCTCTCTCTCTCTCTCCTCTCTCCAAATCTCTGCCTCCGCTATTATATACCACACTGTATGATGAAGTGAGCACCAGGCCTTGGATCCACAACGCACGCACGCACCAACATGACGCGATCAGCTGATGGGACAGGACAGACAGACAGACAGACACTATTAACAGACAAAATCAGACAAAGCAGCGGCTACTGAAAACAGACACACCAATTGTCACCATGGATAGACGTGTATTTACTTTCATCAAAATAGCGACCTAGACAAAACACACACAAACACACGCGCGCACACACACACACACACACACACACAGTATCCCATGCCTAATGGTCGATCACTCTTTCGATACATAATAGAACTAACAGACTTTACAGAATGCTCAAAAATTGAGTTTTATATATATATATATGTATAACAACCATATAAGATTATAACCATACCCCAAAGTACAAAGTTGGTGACACAAGAAAAATGCAATCAGAGAACACAGTGAATTTCTCCATAATGTTAAACTTGGTGTTTCATTTTCAAAACCCACTTTCAAAGAAAAACATCCCCAGTGGCGTAGTGAGGGACGGGGAGGACATCAGCGCCCCGGGCGCTACTCTACAAAGGGGCGCCAAAGCGGTCCGCAAAACATATAATATTATTTGGTTTTCAAATGGTATTGTGCCCCGGGCGCGAGCTAAGCTCGCTACGCCACTGAACAGCCCCGACAAATAATAAAAGCGTTTGTTATTATATATATATATTTTTTTTAGCCCCTTTTACTTTTCGCAGATTTACCAACTTTTAGAATTTTCAATTTCTCATCCTCCACCCACCCCACCTCCGGGCCTTTCCTCCTTTCCTCCCAAGCA
This sequence comes from Bulinus truncatus, assembly GCA_021962125.1. Classification (NCBI taxonomy): domain Eukaryota; kingdom Metazoa; phylum Mollusca; class Gastropoda; family Planorbidae; genus Bulinus; species Bulinus truncatus. The sequence continues at coordinate 2,411,321 of JAGDYQ010000131.1, read as the reverse complement.
ACGCCACAAATATTTATTTGTTGTCAATTAGTTGACTTTGTTGACTTGATCCAAGCGACTGCAAGCATGACTGCAAATGTTGTGTCATTCGATTCTGATTGAATATTTGGAATGCCTATACAGATGGGGCTGATTGAATTGTTGGTTGGTTGATTGATTGATGGTTTGGTTGGTTGATTCGTTGATTGATTGGTTGATTGATTGGTTTAATGATTGGTTGATAGATTTCATTGATTCTAAGCTGATGTTTACTTTTGATATCTTTTAAAAATGTAATAAATCAATAAATACATATTGAAGAATGTTGATCTACCAAACAATTCGGTGAAAAAATTCGAAACTAACAGACATATAGATAGATAGATAGATAGATAGATAGATATAGATAGATAGATAGATAGATAGATAGATAGATAGATAGATAGATAGATAGATAGATAGATAGATATAGATAGATAGATAGATAGATAGATAGAATAGATAGATAGATACGCGAATGAATATTGATAGAATAGATAAGATAGATAGATAGATGATATACATGATAGATGGATGTAGAGATGGAAGGATACAATTGATTTTATCTTATCTTCTCATTCATACACCAACCTTAACCACCAAAACACAACTTTTTTGTCAGGGTGCGCAGGTGAAGTTTACAGGCACATCTACCACCTCCATCTCCCGCGGGGGGGGGGGGAGGGAAGAGGACGCAATCATCAAAGAACCACGACAAATAATTACAATAGGAAAAAACACGAGATGCATCAATAAATAGCTTGTTGTATTCCACTTTTTTTTTTTTTTAAAACTGCTAATCTACATTCGCGTCGCTGACGTTAGCTCCAGACGTGAACTCTCCAAACCCAAATTGTTTTGACGATTGTGCCTTTTCAAACTCCAAGCGCCAGATTTCACGTAAATCAATCCGTTGATGGATCCATCTTCCCCCCCCCCACAAACATCGAAACCCTCCCCCCTCTACACATTCCTGGTAACCCGATATATTTTATTCTGCTTGATCGGACAAGAACAATCTGATTGAGTGACTCCTCGCTTGGCCGTAGTTCCCCGCGTGTTTATTGGGTTCAAACCCCTTTGTTTTTTGGCTTTCTTCTTTTTCAAGGGAGATAATCAGATAGTTGAGATAGACAAAGAATTCCGGGTGTTTAAAAAATGTAAATAGTCGTAAAGGGAGAAAACAAAATCAAAAGATGACGAGAGAGAGAGATAGAGAGAGAGAGAGAGAGAGAGAGAATGGCCTAAAGGTCTTAAATCAGATCTAGCCAATCAGAATTCGATCTCTCTTAGCACGTGATCAAAGTAAACACCTCATGGACTTGTTGTCTTTTTACTTTTATTTGTAAACCTTTTTGTCTAGACGCTAGGCTATTGGATGATTCATTGAACTGTTTTGTTGGAATTGTCATTTTTGTTTTTTTTTCGGCGCATTCTTTGGTATCACAAGAGATTAATTTAGTATTTTCATCCAGTTGTGTTGATTTAGGATCTGTGTTAGACCCATTTTTACCTTCACGTGGTAAAGAGTGAAAAAAGCAAGTCGTCAAGGTCGTCTTCGAGAATCGAACCCATCTCCATCATTTTCAAATCCCTAACCCTGTCGTCTATTTCGATAATCAACTTCACCTACTTCTGTAAATTACAGGGAATTAAGAAATTTGTTCTTTTAAACTAATTTCATAATGAAATCAAAGCACGCCATATATATATATATATATATATATATATATATATATATATATGCATAGATAGATAGATAGATAGATAGATAGATAGATAGATAGATAGATAGATAGATAGATAGATAGATAGATAGATAGATAGATAGATAGATAGATAGATAGATAGATAGATAGATAGATAGATAGATAGATAGATAGATAGATAGATAGATAGATAGATAGATAGATAGATAGATAGATAGATAGATAGATAGATAGATAGATAGATAGATAGATAGATAGATACGAGATAGATAGATATGTAGATAGATAGATAGATAGATAGATAGATAGATAGATAGATAGATAGATAGATAGATAGATAGATAGATTAGATGAATAGATAAGATACTACGTCGGAAACTTTTTAACAATAAACAACTTACAAAAATGAACTTTCCTGTCACCCCACCTAATACGACACCACCCCTTCCCATAATACACTAAATCCCTCAAAACGAAATGGTATTTACTCTCATAAATAAACAACAAAATCAGTAGGGAGGGGAGTGAATCAGATTAACCCCAGCATTGACCTCGCAGCAGATTCAATGCCAGAAACAGTTCCGTCACCACTCCAGAGAAAACACCGTGTGTTGTTCACTTAATAAAACATGATGTTTGACCGATTAAGTTATTAAAAAAAAAAGAGAAATAATCTCGAGATATCGCCAACAATGGTTAGTGTTTATCTGTCTTGAAAACTGTACGTCGTTAACAGTGGAGGGGTTGAGCGGGTTGTGCAGGTTGCGCGGGTTGTGGGGGGTTGGGCGGGTTGTGCGGAGGCACAGGGCGCCGAACTATGAATGTGGCGCAGAAAGGGCGCTGATAAATTATTTTTTTTTGTTGTTTTTTTTTTCCACTTTTCAGATTCGGAGGCGGGCGCCAAAAAGAAATCTATAACTCGCCACAGGGCGCCACAATAGCCAGTTTTCCGGCTCTGGTCACCATCAAATTTCCTACAAGGTCGTCACAGGTCACCTGACTAGAAAATATAAATTTACGATGTTGTTTGTACTGCTTTAGTAGATATAAACTACTTTGTGTCCTATCTTTATATTGATTTTCTATAAAATAATATGGCGTTCATACGCGCAACATTTTCATTCAATAAATTATAAAAAGTAAAACACATTGTGTGTGAACATCTCATTGTTTACAAGTATAATGGCATGTCAAATCTACTGTTGTATCTAAGCAAAGTTACCTGCTAATCTATTGTTGAATTATACAACAAAATGACATGTCAAACATATTTTTGATGTACACATCTTGTATGTCGATGTATGTTGATCTTTACAGAAGTCTGTCGGGCAGTGGGACTCGTAATAATAAATATTTAGGTGACCCAACTAGTTTATCTAGGGCCCATAATCTCGTATGCCGGGGCTACACATCTCATATGCCGGGGCTACACATCTCATATGCCGGGCCAACACATCTCATATGCCGGGGCTACACATCTCATATGCCGGGGCTACACATCTCGTATGCCGGGGCTACACATCTCATATGCCGGGGCTACACATCTCATATGCCGGGGCTACACATCTCATATGCCGGGGCTACACATCTCGTATGCCGGGCCAACACATCTCGTATGCCGGGGCCACAAATCTGGCATGACAGGCCTACACATCTTGTATGCAGCGCCTTTGGAATGTGTATGACAGACCCAGTCTGAGAATTTTGTCGATGGCATCAGAGTTAATAGGAATTAATGCTAGCAGGGGCCCCTTTGATTGTAGGGGGGCCTATCAGTGGCGTAGTGAGGGGTCCTAGGCAGCAAATCCATAAGAGGTACCCTGCCTGCACGCCTCTGTATCAACACAAATGATTGGTCAGTATTCTACAGCATTAGAGCCTTGGTAAATCACACAACTATATTCGGTGAGGGTCCCGCGTTCGAACCTCGGAGAAAATTTCAGAGTCCTTTCAGGTCCTCATATAAAGTTCACAAGTCCATCAACTGAAACGTGCCTTGGAGGATCAGTCAGTGATGTGTAACGGTTGCTGGACACTGTGCTAACGGCCATAATGAACATTGAGACTGAGTGGCTACTAAAACAGGTGATACACTTCGTTAGCTTCGATGAGCTAAATGGGACTTTGATTGTGCTAAATACATATTGTATTCTACAGGGTGTTTCATAAAGTACGCAGTTTTTAAAAATGCAATAAATCAGTCAAAATCGATGCAAAATTCAAAATTGTTATTTAATTTCATTCAACATATACTACAATTTAACAATTCAATGCACCGAAGATGTTGACATACCCAACTGTTGCGAACAACGGCGAAGCGACTTCACGGGGCTCACATTCACACTGTTTTGCACCACCGCAATGTTTTGTTGCGTTCGAACATTACGGTTTCCACCGGCGATTTTCTGGTTGCAACTGGCCCAGATTCTTCGAATTTCTGTACCAACCTCGAAACTGTTGTTGCGGTCGGGGCATTGTCACGTCCAAAGAACGCGTGGAGTTTACGGACAGTCTCTGCGTAGCACTCCCCTTTTTTGTAATGAGTTTTCACAATAAGAATGCGTTGTTTGATACTGAACCGCTCAATGGCTACAAAATGGAAAAACGACAAATGATCTTCTAATCGGAGTGATGATAGATAACGAAAATGATAGGAACGGTGCTGAGAATCTTCAAACAAAAAAATGATAGGAACAGTGCTGAGAATCTTCAAACAAAAAAATGATAGGAACAGTGCTGAGAATCTTCAAACAAAAAAATGATAGGAACAGTGCTGAGAATCTTTCAAACAAAAAAAAAATGATAGGAACAGTGCTGAGAATCTTCAAACAAAATGACAGGAACAGTGCGAGAATCTTCAAACAAAAAAATGACAGGAACAGTGCTGAGAATCTTCAAACAAAAAAATGATAGGAACAGTGCTGAGAATCTTCAAACAAAAAAATGATAGGAATTAGTGCCGAGAATCTTCAAACAAAAAAATGATAGGAGCAGTGCTGAGAATCTTCAAAGAAAATGATAGGAACAGTGCTGAGAATCTTTAAAACAAAAAAATGATAGGAACAGTGCTGAGAATCTTCAAACAAGAAAATGATAGGAACAGTGCTGAGAATCTTCAAACAAAAAAATGATAGGAACAGTGCTGAGAATCTTCAAACAAAAAAATGATAGGAACAGTGCTGAGAATCTTCAAACAAAAAAATGATAGGAACAGTGCTGAGAATCTTCAAACAAAAAAATGATAGGAACAGTGCTGAGAATCTTCAAACAAAAAAAACGAAAAGTAGGAACAGTGCTGAGAATCTTCAAACAAAAAAAATGATAGGAACAGTGCTGAGAATCTTCAAACAAAAAAATGATAGGAACAGTGCTGAGAATCTTTCAAAAACAAAAAATGATAGGAAGAAAAGTTCTGAGTAATCTTCAAACAAAAAAATGATAGGAACAGTGCTGAGAATCTTCAAAAACAAAAAAAATGATAGGAACAGTGCTGAGAATCTTCAAGCAAAATGATAGAAACAGTGCTGAGAATCTTCAAACAAAAAAATGATAGGAACAGTGATGAGAATCTTCAAACAAAAAAATGATAGGAACAGTGCTGAGAATCTTTCAAACAAAAAAATGATAGGAACAGTGCTGAGAATCTTCAAACAAAAAATGATAGGGAACAGTGCTATGAGAATCTTCAAACAAAAAAATGATAGGAACAGTGCTGAGAATCTTCAAACAAAAAAATGATAGGAACAGTGCTGAGAATCTTCAAACAAAAAAATGATAGGAACAGTGCTGAGAATCTTCAAACAAAAATGATAGAAACAGTGCTGAGAATCTTCAAACAAAAATGATAGAAACAGTGCTGAGAATCTTCAAACAAAAATGATGGAAACAGTGCTGAGAATCTTCAAACAAAAATGATAGAAACAGTGCTGAGAATCTTCAAACAAAAAAATGATAGGAACAGTGCTGAGAATCTTCAAACAAAAAAATGATAGGAACAGTGCTGAGAATCTTCAAACAAAAAAATGATAGGAACAGTGCTGAGAATCTTCAAACAAAAAAATGATAGGAACAGTGCTGAGAATCTTCAAACAAAAATGATAGAAACAGTGCTGAGAATCTTCAAACAAAAATGATCGAAAAAGTGCTGAGAATATTCAAACAAAAAAATGATAGGAACAGTGCTGAGAATCTTCAAACAAAAAAATGATAGGAACAGTGCTGAGAATCTTTAAACAAAAAAATGATAGGAACAGTGCTGAGAATCTTTAAACAAAAAAATGATAGGAACAGTGCTGAGAATCTTCAAACAAAAAAATGATAGGAACAGTGCTGAGAATCTTCAAACAAAAAAATGATAGGAACAGTGCTGAGAATATTCAAACAAAAAAATGATAGGAACAGTGCAGAGAATCTTCAAACAAAAAATAATAGGAACAGTGCTGAGAATCTTCAAACAAAAAAATGATAGGAACAGTGCTGAGAATCTTCAAACAAAAAAATGATAGGAACAGTGCTGAGAATCTTCAAACAAGAAAATGATAGGAACAGAGCTGAGAATCTTCAAACAAAAATGATAGGAACAGTGCTGAGAATTTTCAAACAAAAAAATCCTGCGCAATTTAAAAAACTGCGTACTTTATGAAACACCCTCTATATGGCGATGATGTGTAATGAACAGCTCTGATGATGTGCAAAGAATAGCTCTGATGACGTGTAAAGAACAGCTCTGATGATGTGCAAAGAACAGCTGTGATGATGTGCAAAGAACAGCTCTGATTATGTGCAAAGAAGAGTTCTGATGATGTGTGCAGGTCACTTTGTTGTAATTCCAGTTTCGTTATACCAGTTACTACCGTAAACCAATCGTTATTATAAAAAACTGGAGTTTGATAGTTGCAGTATATTTTAAAACGTACCCGGCCTCGGTTTTAAATAAAGGAGCCGCCATGTACAAAAGTTGGTAAATTGACTCTTAAGTCAATAAATTCCAACGTGCGCGCAAGACTGTGGCAGTCGTAAGTCAATATCTCCTGGTGGCTAGCCCAGCATTGGGAGGGGGATAAACAGGGGTGGGAATTGCATTTCCTCCAGGAATATGTTGAAGGTGTGAGTGACGTCCGCTTAGTAATATCTGAGACAAATTGCCCCAACACGTCCGTCACAGGGGTTGGGGGTGTGGGAGGGGGGAAGGGTCATCAGATTATAGAGTAAGGTCACAGTAGGCGTTGCTTGTCCATGAGGCCTGGAGTCAGGTTTAAATGTACTTCTTGACTTGATGTGAAATGTACTTCTTGATTTAATATGAAATGTACTTCTTGATTTGATATGAAATGTACTTCTTGACTTGATATGAAATGGACTTTATGATATTAAAAGGTATTCCCATAGATAGATAGATAGATAGATAGATAGATAGATAGATAGATAGATAGATAGATAGATAGATAGATAGATAGATAGATAGATAGATAGATAGATAGATAGATAGATAGATAGATAGATAGATAGATAGATAGATAGATAGATAGATAGATAGATAGATAGATCAGGTTTAGTTAAAGATCGAACAAGCAATTACGCAAAACGCTTCTATATATAGCACATTTAAACAACAACAAAAACATGTGATTTCTACGCGCGCGTCACATGACACAGAGAGATACTAAAAATAAAAGAAAAAGATCAACAATATACTCTCCAAGACAAATAGATATGAAGACAAGTGTTGAACAGTGTTACACAATCGATATCTTACATCTAATCTCGGGAAATCCCCTTTCCGAATTATTATTTTTCTTCTTCCTCCAACCGCCTTTACCGGTGTTAGGTTTAGGATTGCGTTGGCTCCCTCTGCAGTATGTTTGGATGCTGTCCCTTTCCAAACACGTCGAGCACGGTACATCCCCGATGGTTTTATACAATTTCCCCTTTTTTCCCTTTTGTGGGTTTTTTTTTCCTTCTCGCTGTGTTTTTTTTTTATTTATTTTTAATGTGCCTCGTTTTTATTTCGGAAGCTGCTGCAGGGAGAGTTACACGTATTTGAAGTTTGTTTTCAATCTTTGGTTGTCATTTTTTTTTTATTTTTAAAACTTTTGTAAGTGGTTTACACTTGCTGCTAATGATTTGTGTCAATATTTTCAGCTTCGACAAAGGCATTCAATATAAATCAAGATTATCAGTTGTAGAGACAAACATGTTCAGGGCCGGTTTTATGGATAGACGAACTATGCGACTGCACCAGGTCTTCTCTTCCTCTCCGATATTAATGAGGGCCCCCGGATGATGATCTGGGCCCCCTTTTCAATTTTTTTTAGCTTTACCGTTTCCCCAATTTAAAAAGTTAAAGAAATATGTTTGCTATTTGAAATCCAATTTGGAACCTGTTTGTTACCACGGGGCTAAAACAACTTGACAGTTGGTGGTCGGCTGAGCCCGAAACCGTCAACAATGACCTTCACCTGCTGATAGTAGATCGATATTATGAAATTTTCTTGAGATATTCAGGCTGACTTACAGATAGATAGATGGTTTGGTTAGTTGAATGGTGGGCTGGTTGGATGGATGGTTTTATGGTTGGATGGATGGTGGGATGTATAGTTGGATGGTGGGATGTATAGTTGGATGGTGGGATGGATGGTGGGATGGTAGGATGGTGGGATGGTTGGAATGATGGTTGGTTGGTGGGATGGTTGGATGGATGGTCGGATGGTTGGATGGATGGTGGGATGGTTGGTGGGATGGTTGGTGGGATGGTTGGTGGGATGGTTGGATGGATGGTGGGATGGTTGGTGGGATGGATGGTGGGATGGTTGGATAGATGGTGGGATGGATGGTGGGATGGTTCGATGGATGGTTTGGATGGATGGTGGGATGGTTGGATAGATGGTGGGATGGTGGGATGGTTGGATGGTGGGATGGATAGTTGGATGGTGGGATGGTTGGATGGTGGGATGGATAGTTGGATGGTGGGATGGTTGGATGGCGGGATGGTTGGATGGATGGTGGGATGGTTGGATGGATGGTGGGATGGTTGGATGGATGGTGGGATGGTTGGATGGATGGTTGAATGGTGGGATAGATGGTGGGATGGTTGGATGGATAGGCCGATGGTTGGTGGATGGTTGGATGGATGGTGGGATGGTGGGATGGTGGGACGCTGAAATGATGGTTGGACGGGTGGGATGGTTGGGATGGACGGTGGTATTGTTGGACGGATGGTTGGACGGATGGTGGGATGGTTGGTGGGATGGATGGATGGTGGGATGGATGGTGGGATGGTTGGATAGATGGTGGGATGGTTGGATGGTGGGATGGTTGGATGGAGGGATGGTTGGATGGATGGTGGGATGGTTGGATGGATGGTGGGATTGTTGGATGGTTGGATGGATGGTGGGATGGTTGGATGGTTAGATGGTTTGATGGATAGTTGGATGGTGGGATGGATAGTTGGATGGTGGGATGGTTGGATGGTGGGATGGATGGTGGGATGGTTGGATTGTTGGATGGTTGGATGGATGGTGGGATGGTTTGATGGTGGGATGTATATTTGGATGGTGGGATGGTTGGATGGTGGGATGGATAGTTGGATGGTAGGATGGTTAGATGGTTTGATGGATAGTTGGATGATGGGATGGTTGGATTGTGGGATGGATAGTTGGATGGTGGGATGGATAGTTGGATGGTGGGATGGATAGTTGGATGGTGGGATGGTTGGATGTTGGGATGGATAGTTGGATGATGGGATGGTTGGGTGGAGGGGACGGGTGGTCGTGCGGTGTAGAGCGCTCGACTGTCGACCGGAGGGTCCCAGGTTCGAATCTCAGTGAGAACCTTGGGATTTTTTCAGGTCCTCGTGAAAGTCCCCAAGTCCACCCAGCTTTAAATAGGTACCTGACCTTAAGTTGGGGGAGTAAAGGCGGCTGGTAGTTGTGCTAACCACACAACCCCTTCATGTGCCGAGGTTATAGAAACAGATGAATTCTACACTTCATCTGCCCCGATGGCCCGTTAGGGTTAAGGGAACTTTACTTTTTATGGTTGGGTGGATGGTGGGATGGATAGATGGGCGGATAGTATGATGGTATTATGTATATAGAACGTTGTTTAAAGGGAAAAGTAAATTTTCTAGTTAGGTAGGTCGATAGGAGGTTGGTTGGTAAATGAACTAACAATAAGAATTGAACCCACTCCCTATGGTTGACATATAAACATGTCGCTCTGTTTTTTTTTTTGGGAATCTCTCTTTTGTTTACGAGTAACAAGAGGTTCGAAGGGGGTGAATGGTAGGTAAGGACGAAACGACAAACAGAAACATGTTTACAACCACAAAATGTGTTTATCAAACGCGTCGTATTTACAGTGAACACCTGATAAACCAGAACAAAACATAGGCTGCCAGTAACAAAGTTACAAACATTTCAGGAAAATGACTTTCTTTTGACTTTTTCGCTTCTCCAAAAAGAGACCCTTTTCCCCTCCCTTTATTATTCTTACGTTATTTTCGTTCAATCTATCTAAGGGGGAGAAACTCAATTGGCCAGTTTCCTTGGCCTGCCCCCATAATCCTACAGTAAAGGAAATCAAGTTGATGATTTTTTTCTTCTCTCCCCTTAAGCGCTTGGCCGTTTAAAAGGTACATCCTTTTTGGTTTCGCGCGTGTGAGTGTGTGTGTGTGTGAGAGAGAAAAGCTTTTAAGGCGATAGGTTCCGGACAGTATGGTCACACTGAATTGGCGGTGACTACGGACTGTCATTTATATATGGGCGGTTGGGGGGGGGGCGGTTGGCGTTGGGGGGTGGGGTGGATAATGACAGAGCGTCTTGTGATAAAAAAGACGTAAATAGGACATCACGAAAAAGATGTCACGTGGCTGTTCATGGGGTGAACTTATGTGACGCCCCTGAGATGAAATCTCTAAGATCCTTTAGGCCACTAATGGGACGATTTTTTTTTTGCAGGGCCCATTTTGTCATCCACCACCATAGTCGATAGTGCAATGAATATGGAGGCAACACGGGAGATATAGCGGGGACTTAAGCCATGACATGAAAAAATGTCCTTGGTCCTCGCTGGAGATCGAACCAGGTTCTTTCAGGTCGACGGTCGAGCGATTTACTGCACGACCATCCGTCTTATAACGTGTAACAAAGTCATATTGACATACATACACATGTTCACAACTACATAGATAATTACGTACAAAGATTTATATCAATGATTGAGTTCAATGCCTGAAAAATGAGTGCGTGCAATGAATTTCCCGAAAGGATTTGTGAAAGGGTTTGTGTGAAAATATTGTGTCCAATGATTGTGTGAAAATATTATGTCCACTGATTGTGTGAAAGTATTATGTCCAAGGATTGTGTGAAAGTATTATGCCCAATGATTGTGTGAAAGTATTATGCCCAATGATTGTGTTAAAGTATTATGTCCAATGATTGTGTGAAAGTATTATGCCCAAGGATTGAGTGAAAGTATTATGCCCAATGATTGTGTGAAAATATTATTCCCAATGATTGTGTGAAATCGAAGACAAATATTTGACAAATTCTGGATGCACAGTTTAGTATTTAACCAAAAACTTTCTAAACGATAAATTCAAAATGTTAAACCCTTGTTAAACAACACGTTGTTTTTTTTTTTAGAATTATATCTATCACCGCAAAATTAAACAACAATTTTTTTTTTTTTTAAAAAGCGTCCTTCGGCCAGTTTGTATCGAAATGATTAAACTTGCATCATTTTTTTTTTGTTCTGGTATAGACCCAAAAAAAAAAAAATTGGATATCGATCCTGGCGGCCATCACTTACTACATGTGCCATTAACGGCCAGAGGCTCGTCATAAAGCCTTATTCCCCACGGCAAAAAAAAAGTTCAGCTTCCCCGTGATTTGAACGGCTCATCAGCCAACGTGGCACATAACGTTTGACTCACAAAGTCGGCTTAAACCGTTTCTCTGGCCATGCTGGAGAGGGGGGAGGGGGGAGGGGGCGGGGGGTGACACAGGCGTAATGACGATATAAATGAACATGTTATTTCTCTGGGGTCACCTCGCCCTTGTGATGTACGCAAGTCTTGGGCGTTGAAGATTAAGTGATTTCTGATATCGTCATTGCGGAGGAAATCTTGAAGAAAAAATGTGTTAGAAAAATTTTAATGAACGAGAAATTTAAAAGGTTTGATTGAAAAATGGAGAATTTTACGTATCCATTCTTTTTTAGAAGTAAATTTAACGATGCGCTAAAATGTTGCTGATTTAAAAATAAAATAATCCAGTTTGGTAAAAAATGTGAAAAAACAAAATTGTATTTTGGGTTTGTATGACGTAATTTGGAAGTCAAAAGTCAAGGTGATTCAAAATAATACACAGAAAAGGGACGCCGGGCCCTGGTGACACCATTATGGGCAACCGGGCAAAACTATCCGTTGGGCCACCGGACGGAACTATCCATTGGGCCACCGGGCAGAACTATCAATTGGGCCACCGGGCATACCTGTGGGTTGGCGCACCGACGAAAAACAGTGAAGAAAAAATGAGATATAATCTTTTAACAAGGGGGCTTAGTTTGTTTTTTGTAAGGGCCCCGGGCGTGTCAGAGCGTTAAGACGCTCCTGCGTGTGGGCTGTTGAGTAAATAGGGAGGGGGGTACCCGGCAAGGGGGGGAGGCATTTTAGTAATTCAATCACTTATTTTTTTTTAAAGCATACTAAAAAGATGCGTCGTGTTTAGACGAAATCCCATGACGCCACTAAAGCCCGACACGCTACTTGTAGAGAAGCCGAGGTTTGTGAGCTTGATCGACGGGGGTAGAGGATGCGGGTTTGAATCCCAGGGATGTCATTTATGATTTCATCCATGACATTCTTGACATATATATATATATATATTTAAAGACGGGGAGTAGACTAGACGGCATCTGACTGGCATGAATACTGATGTCATTCGACATACCAGAAGGCTGAGGTCATTTGATAGACGATAAGACCGATGTCATATGACATGCAATAGGACTGCGGTAAGTTAAATCGACATTCTTGAAGAGTGATGTCATTTGACCGACAAAAAATACTGATGGCATTTGATGACACTTAGACTGGTGTCATTTTTTGCACACAAAAAAAGTCCGCCGTAGTTCGGCGTACGAACGAAAGAAATTGGTGTCATTTGACAGGCAAAAAAAATAGTGATGTCATTTAACAGAGACAATAAGACTTGCCAATAGATGGCGTGATAGGAGATCTCCTCTTCCCCCACCCCCTAACCCCCGGGGGCACTGATGCTAAAAGTAGATCAACGCTATTATTAATCGCTTGACTGCGCATGACAGATTTATCTTTTACCTTGTCTCCGGATAAAATGTGTGCTTAAACACGCCGTGATACGGATACGAGTGTAGGTTCTTTTCTTCTAAACGGGAGTGGAGGTTTCGGAGGGGGGGTTCGGTGGGGTGGGGGGGTTCGGTGGGGGGGGGACGGTTTGTCACTCTGTGTTCTGTAGAGTTTACTTTTCCCAAAAAAAAAAGGCTGCGTTTTTGTAACGTGTTTGTTGGTTGGTTGGTTTTTACGATTTCACTTACTGATCACTTTTCCTAAATTTGTTTCTCTTTGAGTATCGATTGGACCTTCAATAGTATCGATTTGACTGAGGAGTACTGAGGACCCTAAGTCGTGAATTCAGACTTTAATGACTATCAATGATCTCTGTGTGACCTAAATGACCTCGGCCTAAAGACCACCTAAGGGCATGACATTCACACGTGTTTTATGTTGGGTCCGGGTTTATTGGCTTTGAATGACTCCTCGCTGTAGCAAAGACTCGATGATGCGGCTGAGACGCCTTGCTGTGCAAAGACCTCTTGCTGTGGCAAAGACCTCTTGCTGTGGCAAAGACTCTATGATGTGGCTAAGACACCTTGATGTGTCAAAATCAACTAGCTGTGGCAAAGACGCCTTGTAATAGTTAAACATGTCACTGACCAAATATGTCATTAAAATGTACTTCAGCAGGCAGGTCTGGTATTAGTTGAATTTCTGGATCCCTACAGAAAAATACAGACAATGACTGAGAATAGCTGCATGGGGCGACTTTTTGAGATTTACTCAAATACACTGGGCAACATTTGCATTTGTGAAGTAAATGGGGCAACATTTTGGATTTGTGAAGTAAATGGGGCGACATTTGGATTTAGGAAGTAAATGGGGCGACATTTGGATTTGTGAAGTAAATGGGGCGACATTTGGATTTGTGAAGTAAATGGGGCGACATTTGGATTTGTGAAGTAAATGGGGCAACATTTGGATTTGTGAAGTAAATGGGGCGACATTTGGATTTGTGAAGTAAATGGGGCAACATTTGGATTTGTGAAGTAAATGGGGCAACATTTGGATTTGTGAAGTAAATGGGGCGACATTTGGATTTGTGAAGTAAATGGGGCAACATTTGGATTTGTCCAATAAAGTAAAGTAATTGTCTCCTAAAAAAAAATTCCACTCGCCTTTTTTCGTGATTATTGACCATCCATTTATTTATATTTATCGTTTCTGTCCTGGAGGGGCTGGGGGGGGCGTCGATGCGTCAGAAGAAAGGGGAGAGGGGGGAGGAAGCGGGTAGACGAGGAAATCATTTAATCACGTGATGAGCAACTGGTGTATTGAACAGTGCTGACGTCAGTACTTTAGCGGTAGATTGCGGGGCTCTTTAAAGCACTTGCATAGCACTCTCGACCAGCGCCCCGCCCCTCTCCCAACCCTACTCCCCGGACATAATGACCATCTCCTATCCCCATCCTCACACACACACAATGAAAGATTAAGATCGCTGGTGGCTGAAGAAGAAGACAAACTAATGTGGATTGAGGGGGGGGGGGTAAGACTCCTATTCGGGGGATATACTCCAATAATACGGAGGGGGGGGGGGGTAAGACTCCTATTCGGGGGATATACTCCAATAATACGGAGGGGGGGGGGTTAAGACTCCTATTCGGGGGATATACTCCAATAATACGGAGGGGGGGGGGTTAAGACTCCTATTCGGGGGATATACTCCAATAATACGGAGGGGGGGGGGAATGTTCCAAAAAGTTGAGGAATGAGGTTCATTCTGCACAAGTGGTAACGACAGAAACTGAAAAAAACTAAAATGAGACAATTTACGTGGCCTCGATTTAGTTCGGTACTTCCTGGACGTCCTTGTTTATGTCATTCAACAGATTTCAAAAGTTTATCAACAACAACAACAAAAAAAGGAAAGAAATTATTTGAATTACCCCCCCCCCACACACACACACCCTTAAAACTTGCAAGAGTCCTAGTTTGGCAGGCTAATGTACATGAGGAAGAGATTTATTAAAAAGTCCGCTCTTGCTTTTGAAAAGATCAATATGAGTGATGAGGAACATGTTTAATACGTCCAAATACACCAAAATACATGTTCCTGATAAGTATCATAGGTCTGTGTATTCAAATACATCACAATACATGTTCCTTGTAATTATCAAAGGTCTGTGTATTCAAATACACGACAATACATGTTCCTTGTAATTATCAAAGATCTGTGTATTCAAATACACCACAATACATGTTCCTTGTAATAATCAAAGGTCTGTGTATTCAAATACATCACAATACATGTTCCTTCTAATTTTCAACAAGTTTTTTTTTTTTTGCGCGATATAACGAAGGTCCTGTAAGCGAAACGTGTGTGAGCTTTGTTATTCTGTGTCCCTGTGTGTGTGTGTTCTCACTCATGAACGCTGGTCCCAGTACTTGTTGCGCCTCATCTATTATTTTTTTAATCATTCCGAATCGAGTGAGTATGATTCAGTCATCCTGTATGGCGCTCATTTTACACACCGTATTGCACACTGTCGTTATCCGGCCTGAAACGTTTATCCGTAATAATGTTATTGTTTGTTTGTTGTTTTTTTTTATGTAATAAACGAAATTTGTAAGTATCGGTGAGAAATGACCGTTTATATCTCGGGTCTATCCGTCCGTTATCGCCAGCATCCGGAGTGTCCTTTTCCCATTTCAGGCCGGAAGATCGGGAGTCTCTTGCTGTGTTTAAACCTCTGCAGCGCCTACGTCATTCGTCACCGTTCATTGGTGACTACCGCCAAATATTTCAAAGTTTTATGCAGCAACGGGGGGAGTCATCTCGAGACCAAGGCCGGTACTTGACCAGTCAGAGCAATATACCTATTTCCCTAACGCTGTCGTTTTAATCTACTGACCTCTTAATAAAGGGCTCGCAAAGAAAACCACGAGAATGTACACACACACCGCACGCACACACGCGCGCGCTCACACACACACCGCACGCACACACGCACACACACACTCACGCACACACACGTGCACGCACACACACGCACGCACACACACGCACACACACACACGTGCACGCACACACACACGTGCACGCACACACACGTGCACGCACACACACACGTGCACGCACACACACACGCACACACGCACACGCACACACGTACACACGTACACACGTACACATACACACACGCACGCACACACACACACACGTTCACACACACGCAAACACACACACACGCTCACACACACACGCACGCTGAGACTAGAGAGCCGAGTGGGGACTCAATTAATTCAACCTGATAACTGGGCAGCGGTCAGTCTAAACACTCTCCCGCTTCAGTCTCCTCAATTATCTGACCCGGAATTCGCCATGTTTTGAAATTTTCATTTTCTCCCCCCCCCACCCCCCACCCTACCATAAAAGTTATAAACAACTCGCAAATGGGGCGAATGGCACCCACATAAAGAATTTCGCACACACACACACAAATTCAAACAGATATTCTCGCTTGTTTTTTTTTTTTAAGTATGACCCTTGACCCGACCCGAAAGGTCACTTGTACGTACACGTCTGCATGTAAATTTAAATACCGTATTTATCTAAATAACAGGATATCAGCTGCACATTGTCAAAATGTTACCTCAAATGCGGTGGTTATTAGATTATTTTTTAAATAGAATTAGAAACTCTTCTCAAGAATTAAATTGTTCTCATTTATAATAAATATAGTTTAACTACCGCATTTAGCCAAATATTTTAGTAATGAAATGTAAAAGTATAAATGCCCAGTCCCGTAGCGTGAAAATTCTACAGCAGGGGGGCCAAGCCAATAGCAGGGGGAGGGGGGGGAGGCAGGAAAAAATGTTAGTAAGTAGAGCAAACAAGCAGAGGAGGCCAGACAAAACGCAGGGGGGGGCCTCCCCCAGCACCCCCTCCCTCACGCTACGGGCCTGATAAATGCTAGTACGCATATGAAAATATATGTTTATATGTAGGGTTGCCATATTTTTTCACGGACCAACCGGGACAGTTCTGTCTTTTTTACTTTAGGTTTAGGGATGTCGGTTCCTGGTGGGGGGGGGGGGTATGAAAACAGTAATGTAAAAAACACTTAAAATATAGAATAGATAATCTTTGTTATTTTATTCATAATGGTACACAAACATGATATTTTACAAAACAAAACAGTTTTCTTCTTGTTGTACCACTCGTATTTTTCACTTCTGTAAATTTGTATTACTGTGTTACTTACCAAAATGTTACTGATCACACAAAAGCAGATTAATCATTCTCGGATCTAATAATTTTGCTCAATTATTTCCAAGAAACTTTACATTGAAACTAAACCGGTACAGTTTCAACAACCGGGCGGGACACCGAGACAACCCAGTATATCCGGGGCTGTCCCGGCCAAACCGGGACGTATGGCAAGCCTATTTATATGTAAACGTATGCATAAGTTCTCTGCAAAATATTGTACAGACATACAGTACATATGTTTTGGGCCACTTTTATGGTTAAAAAAAATATATACAGTATAAAATATAGGAACCCAAATTTCGCTCCAGAACACAAACGGTTTTTTACGAAACAAAATACAGAAATATACCCAAATACATTGCACACGGATTGTACGTTGCAGTATCATACAAGTAAAACTTCCTGGTCAGTTTTTGTGTATGCCAATATGTACACTGATTACACTCTCGCTGAATGCTATTAATGCTAATGGACAACATTAAAAATATATATCGTTAGATTCTTCATGAAATTGTGAATCAACTTACACGGCAATATTTATATTAAAATTCTCCTGGCTTAAAGAGTGATGTGGGTATTTTGAAAGTTCTATTGGAGGATCTCAACCATAGATATGATTTCAACAGATCCGCCATTTTTGTTTGCGTTCATGTGAATGGCAGCTGAGATTAGAACGCTTTCGTGAACGAGAGTATACAACACGCGCATCATCGTAATTAGACACATTTATTGATCAAATGACGTAATCACAAGTATATTTTTTTACCATCTTCATTAAAAAGCGCGGCTGTCGATGTTTTTTGACTTTATTGTTTTCTGTCCTATTCTTTCAATGCATTATTATCATTATTAATAATTTCAACTGTTTAGGTTCTTTGATACATTTTGCTTTGATCTATTTCGTTGCTGTTTTCGCCTGTCTTCAAAACTTAAGACATAGCGCATACAATAATCCAAAACACACGTAAAGATTTTTTGTTTAATTATGTACCAACATATTGTGTACGTGTCTGATAAATACGTCATTGTATGTGATGTACACGTTTCTGTGTGTACACAATGTACACAACAAACGTCACGTGAGCAGCGGAGATGAAGACCTAGAGTGTCAGATTTTCGGACAGTCGCACAGAATGCGAGCGCGTGGATTGATTTATTTAGATATACTCTCGCCTGTGTCTCGTGGCTTATAGAGAGAGCGAGATCCCGGAAATCCTGACAGCTGACGTAAGAGTACACAAATATTAACTCGCTTTTAATTGGCTGTATGTTCCTGACCAGGTTTCTGAGACAATAAGGAATGTTTGGTTCAAATTTTTCTTGAGTTTATTACAAAGGAAATACGAGTTTGGAATTGGCCCGATTCCGAGTTATATGTGATTCTATTTCAGTTATTAAACTACGTGCGAGGGGCCGTTCATAGGTTCCTGGGGGCACTAAGCAAAAGGTGCATATTGGGAAAAGGGGGCTTGGAGATGTCGCTTCTAAAACCAAAAAGACAGATTGCACATCTTTGGTGTGTAGCAAAGATAGATAGATTAGATTAGATTTGATTAGATAAATGCAGATATGTATAGATAGATAGATAGATAGATAGATAGATAGATAGATAGATAGATAGATAGATAGATAGATAGATAGATAGATAGATAGATAGATAGATAGATAGATAGATAGATAGATAGATAGATAGATAGATAGATAGATAGATAGATAGATAGATAGATAGATAGATAGATAGATAGATAGATAGATAGATAGATAGATAGATAGATAGATAGATAGATAGATAGATAGATAGATAGATAGATAGATAGATAGATAGATAGATAGATGGGGGCACTAAGCAAAAGGTGCATATTGGGAAAAGGGGGCTTGGAGATGTCGCTTCTAAAACCAAAAAGACAGATTGCACATCTTTGGTGTGTAGCAAAGATAGATAGATTAGATTAGATTTGATTAGATAAATGCAGATATGTATAGATAGATAGATAGATAGATAGATAGATAGATAGATAGATAGATAGATAGATAGATAGATAGATAGATAGATAGATAGATAGATAGATAGATAGATAGATAGATAGATAGATAGATAGATAGATAGATAGATAGATAGATAGATAGATAGATAGATAGATAGATAGATAGATAGATAGATAGATAGATGGATAGATAGATAGATAGATGAAGTACACTAAAGTGCTGTGTCATCAGCGCACTGAATCTGACAGTGAACAGATCGCCTCTCTCTCTCTCTGGATGAAGTTCAGATGAACCTTTAAAAGCTCTTGCAGATGACCCAGTATCTGCGGGAAATCTCAGCCTGTCTGAAGACCCACCCACACCCCCACCACGTCACCATCATATCACTTTATTTACCTAACGGATTTTTTTTTTTTGGGATCGACGCGTAACCACGTGACAGTAGCCGACCAATAGGAATAAAAAAAATATATAAGAGTGATACCGAGGAGACTGTATCAGTGATCCAATGGTTAGCCGAATCTCCAGTCACGTGACTTGGGAGGGTGGGTGGGGGTGTGGACGCAGGGGTGGGTATGCACGATGAGGGGGTGGGAGAGAGAGTGGGAAATATAAACGATTTCAGTTGGGGCTGTTAAGACAGAGCCGGTAAAAGCCAAATTTAATCTCAGGGAAGTTGAAGGAATTGATATAGAAAAGGACCAGAAAATAAAAAAATCTGGCATTGAATGGGTTAAGAGCTCTATTCAAAGTAGCGCCTGACTTGATGGCTGGGGGGGGGGGGATAAAGTACTGAAGAAAGTTTTGAGCTGGGGTGGGAGGGGATGGTAGGTTGCCAGTTAGCTGACCAATTGACCTCTGGCCGAAGTCTATAGATAACACTGTGGATTTAAAGTGATATTTTCAATATACGACCCCGTTATTGGAGTCGTTCGAATTCCAAGCCAGTCGTTTTGTTTGTTTTTAATTAATCAATTAAAATGGAAACCACTCGATCTCTGGTTGCCATAAATTTCATTCCTTAAAATTGATTTTTTTTTTAAATATTTGAGGCCATATGTAGATTGTGTGAAAGGTGAGTATCCCGGGCCAGGCAGTAAACACAAGGTGAGTTCGATGAAAGCCGGATACAAGTTTTCATGAAGTAAGGAATGCATTGACAGGCTTCTCATCATGGTTAATTAATCTGAATATAATGAACACAAGTAATTACATAATATTACATAATTAAAAAAAAAGCTCGTTAGGAGCCACTCAAAGCTCATTATTGAGCCGCATACAGATCTAAGAGCCGGATAAAGATCTAAGAGTCGCAGACAGATATAAAAGCCGCACACGGATCTAAGAGCCGCATACAGATCTAAGAGCCGCATACAGATCTAAGAGCCGCATATAGATGTAAGAGCCGCACACGGATCTAAGAGCCGCATACAGATCTAAGAGCCGCATACAGATCTAAGAGCCGCACACGGATCTAAGAGCCGCATACAGATCTAAGAGCCGCATACGGATCTAAGAGCCGCACACGAATCTAAGAGCCGCATATGGATCTAAGAGCCGCATACAGATCTAAGAGCCGCATACAGATCTAAGAGCCGCACACGGCTCTAAGAGCCGCATACAGATCTAAGAGCCGCATACGGATCTAAGAGCTGCACACGAATCTAAGAGCCGCATATGGATCTAAGAGCCGCATACAGATCTAAGAGCCGGATAGGGATCTAAGAGCTGCATTCGGCCACTCTTGTCATAAGCCGGACGAAGCTTATGACAAGCGTCTTGGGGAGAAAAAACTAGTAAACATTGAAATTATCCGTTGTCCACCTAGTTGAACTGAATGTGCACGGTTTACGTATGGCACTAATAGAGATTGGTCCGCAGAACAACACGCTCAAAACAACCCGTAAGTCGTTCGGATGTCAAAGCACGGTTGCAATTCAAGTCAGAAAACTCACCAAATACTCGGATTCCAAATGTGTTTGTTTGTGAGTTTTGTTTGTTTGGTTGTTTGGTTTGTTTAATTTTATTTTTGGAGGTAACACTGAAGATATATTTCAACAATCATTAGAGAACCCTTACCCAGGATATATATATATATATAGCAGAACATCGCAACCTCCTCCCCTTCTCTCCTAACCCTCCCCCCCCGCGCCCCCACAACGCCTCTCCACCCCTTACAGATTTAAGACACCAAACCTGTGATTGATTACTGAATTCGCTTTTCTTTCATAAATTTGATTTTTTTTTTGTTTGTTTCGCTGCTAATTTTCAAAAAACGTGATGTTTGCTTTTCACAGCTTACAATTTTTATTTATTTAATTTTTTTTACATCGAAAATGATTTTTAGGGAGGGGTGGGTACGTATCTTTTTGGGCTTCATGAACACGTGACACTTCACAAAAGCTCACCCCCCCCCCCACCTTTCACGCGCAAACCCTGTTGAATCATTGGGAGGGGGGAAAAAATTAATAAAAGATGTGTATGTCTGAGGGACTGGAAGGTTGGAGCGACTGGATAAAGGTCAAGCTATTAACTGCTGATGTTATGGTAGTGTTTACTGTCAGCACAGACAGGCTAGTAAGTAGTCGATTTTTTTTTAATATAAATACATCCAACTCTTTGATTGATTGATTGGTTGGTTGGTTGAAAGAATAATTGATGGATTTGGTATATGGTCTGGTTAACAGAACGGTTGATGAAATAGTTTATAAGTTTGAGGATGAGATTGATTAATGGATTGATAGACTGTTCGATTGATTAATGGATCGATAGATATGTATGATTGACGGATTGATAGACTGTTCGATTGATTATTTATCGATAGATATGTATGATCAACGGATTGATAGACTGTTCGATTGATTATTGATCGATAGATATGTATGGTTAACTGATCGATAGACTGTTCGATTGATAATTGATCGATAGATATGTATGATTAACGGCTTGATATACTTTTTGTTTGATCGATGTATGGTTTGGTGAAAGAGGCAATAGGATGATTGTAGTAATGTGAATAAATTAATGAATATGCTGATTGAATTATTGATTTACAATGTTTTATGCTTGTTCTTCATATAGCATTGGTAGACATTTCTATATTAAGAAAAAAAATATAATAATGAAATCAAATAAATAAATTCCATAACAGAAATATCTAGATCCTTTTCTGTGATTTGTTTGAAAATTGAAAGTAACAATTTTATGTTTATGAGTATCTTGCTCTTCAAAGTTTAAGACTAACTGTGCCGTTGATAATGTTTTAGTCAGTCGATCCGTCCGGGGAAACGAGGTTGATCAGAAATGTGCGCATATTACTATGACGTCATCGGCGATGAGCCCAAATGACAGACCGCTATCTATCGTGCAGTCAATTGTATTTGTTCCGTGCACACCTACCAGACTAAAAAAAAAAATAATTCCGGATGGTTTGATGGATGACTACACCCCCGCCCCCTCCACCCCGACCCACCATCAACTCCGACCATGATGTTGATGTACAAGCAAGCAAACGCACCGACGGGAAGACTAGCGTTTGTGATTGATGTTTACTGGAACCAACTCTTGGTGTGTGTATGTGTGCGTGTGTGTTTGTGTGTGCGCGAGCGCGTGTGCGTGTGCGTGTGTGTGTGTGTGTGTGTGTTTGTCTGATGACAGTATGGACTAGAAATAAAATGGATGGATGAAACGGTTGGACACTGCAAAGAATAACATAATGAACTGACCCGCCACCACACACACACCCACGCACAAACAAATACATACGCTGACACACACGAAATCACCCAATCTTCGTCAAAGTTTAACCAATCTGAAATGTCAACAAAGATTTTATTATTTTTTTTGTGTATATATGGGTCAGAGAGAGGGTTGTTTAAGCCTCCATCTGACAGTCAGTGTGCCGGTTGTCAAACATGGCTAGGTCAGCTGACATTAGCATGTTGGACTTAAATGTCTCCACTAGGTGAGAAGTTGACATAGTTATAGTCAGCCGTTCGTGTACTCGACTACTTTAAAAGACAGCTTGTGCCGCTATCAGACTTGCAAACGACGTACGCAGAATCGAATCCAAACCAACAACATAAAATAATGATGTCGATTCCTTGGTTTAAGGCACAGAGCTTTCTTTATGGACTGGTCAACTGGTCGACTGTTTATATCCGGGATATAATGAAAAGTGGATGAAATAAATAAGAAGTTGACATCGGGGGTGGGGGGTGGAAGGAGGGGGAAGGGGGAAGAAGCAGTAGTCTGACAGCTATTTGACCCAGGAACCCTAAAAATAGCTTTGCCTAAGGTTCCCGAATGTACAGTTCCCTGGTGTCCCCAAATGTACAGTTTCCTGGGGTTTCCAAATGTATTGTTCCATGGTGATTTCAAATTACAGTTCCCTGGTGTTCCCAAATATATTGTTCCATGGTGATTTCAAATTACAGTTACCTGGGGTTTCCAAATGTATTGTTCCATGGTGATTTCAAATTACAGTTCCCTGGTGTTCCCAAACGTATTGTCCCGTGATGATTTCAAATGTACAGTTCCCTGGTGTTCCCAAATGCACGGTTCCCGTGTGTTCCCTAATGAAATGAAACTTTACAAATAATGAATCGTCTACGTGCGACGAATCGCGAACTCGGATAACGACTGCTTTCGAATAACGACGGGCTAGGGTAACGACGATATCTATGGTACGAATTACCGCCGTTAACCGAAGCACCGCGGTCTACGTTGCGGTTTCATATGTCCTTAAGTGATGGTAAATAAAATGGTTGTATTATAATAATCGTTGAATAGTACTACATTTGTATTACTGCTGGTCGTGTGATAAAGCACTCGACTATCGATCTGAGGCTCTCGGGTTCGATCACCGATGAAGACCAATGGATATTTCAGTTTAAAGACCAATGGATATTTCAGTTTATGGTGACATTCTTTGCTTTATCTCCCGTGGTGCCTCCATGGCCGTTGTACTATCGGGTGGAGCTAAAAGAAAGGCACCATAAGAATAGTCCCGTTGATGGTTTATATGATGTAAGAGATTTTCATCTCATCCTTACAGGGACTTCACACACACACACACACTCTCTCTCTCTCACACACACACACACACTCACACACACAATACTTTAAATAACTATAGACTTATAAAAACCACTACTTACCTGCTAACGGACATTTCACCTTCCGGTATTAACACAATGGTTTGTTTATTGGTGCGTTGTTTTAAGGAGGTCAGTGTTACATGAACTATATTATCAATTCGGTCATCCAACATGATATGAAAAGGAATCAAAAACTTTTATATCAAAAAAAGAAAGCAGAACAAAATTCCACACATGAAAAACAAAGGAAACATCTTTGAGTGTAACTAATGATCTTTGATTGAAATACTGTAGCTAATGATCTTTGATTGAAACATTGTAACGAATTATCTTTGATTGTACAATGTAGCCGATTATCTTTGATTGAAACACTGTAACGAATGATCTTTGATTGAAAAACTTTAACTTATTATCACACAATTAATTAATTATAAATGTAAACACTTTTTTTAATATTTCCGCTACAGAATTCAACTAAACTAAACACGCCGCGAATAATTGGTGAAAATTTCATAACACCCCCCGTACTAGCTACTTAATAGCAAGATATTAAAAGTATTCTACACTGTAAAACACACAAAAAACTGAAATTAGTTTTGCACAGAATCACCGACCAGTATCTTCAATAACGAAACCAGATAATAAGTCATTCCACTGCAGTATTATAAACTTCGAAAAAAAAAACGGCATATTACAGAATTATATTTTTGAATAGAATCAATGGCATAATTTTTATAAATTTCTTTTTAGAATTGTAAGCCGGTGTGTTTTATACATCACAAATTCATATTTATAGTCTGCTTGGTTTAGTTTGTTTGGCATCGTTTTCTTTACATATTTCGCCATTAGCTTATTATGTTTGCCTATTAGGTAAATCTAACACAAAGCGAAAACATTGTGTATGACTTGGCCAACCAAGCTTATTTGTCAAAAAAAGTTTGGCTGAAAAACTCGACACTTCCCTGGCTATAACCCCGCCACGCGCGATGCCGAGCGCTGCGCCAGATTTTGTTTTGTTTTTTTGTTGTTTTGTTTTGAAAGATTGATTCACTCACACATGGCGCTGCCTCTACAACCATCCCTGGTGCGCGCCCTACAACCCCCCCCCCTCACCACCCCAAATCCCCTCTCTCCCACACACAACTTCCTAGCCTCCCCACCCCCGACATCATAATTTCTTCCATCAACACCCCCTTTCCTCTTCCACACACCCCAGCACCTTTACCCCCCACCCCCCACCCTGGCGTTTGAGTTTATTTTCGTTGGTCAGTGGTCAGTGAACTTGTAGGTTTGGCTTTTATTTTTGCTTATTTTGTTTGCTTAGTTGTTGTTTGGTTCATATATATATATATATACACACACACATATATGTATATGCACTGCTAAATCAGAGAAAAACAGGGAAATATATTTCTCTCCCCACAGTTTAAACAAAACTAGGCGTTATGAACGGACTGGTAAGAGGGAGGGTGGGGCTATGATATGATCTAGGTCTGAAGTGTTTACAAAATAGAAAACATGAAAAGTCACGTGATGCCGTAAACTACATGATACATTTATTAAACGGATTTATTTTTTGCTCAGTGTCTAGATCGCCTGCTCCGCTTACCCAGAAGTCAACGGGGTTCAGAAATCCCATTTTTACTGGTTGATTTAATTCAGGCGCACCTCGTTTACATTAAGCGTTCTATTTACGTGTCTCGTAGGTTTTGCTTCTGTAAAGTATTTTGTGTTGAATGTGGATTTAAGCTTCAAACATTTCACAATTACTTTAATGAAGTACTTGAATTATTATGCTCATTATAACTTCCTGTTTTGAACACGTTTGTAAATTGTTGAGGCATTATCGTGTGATCTGTTTCTATGTTGTTTTTTGGACAACGATAAATTGAGTGTCTTATAGGTTGATACTTTACGTGATTGATTTATTGATTGATAGATTGTAGGGCTGTACCGGATTCGAATTTTTAGATCCTGCAGGATCGGAACCGGAATCGGATTTAATATTTGAATCCTGCCGGAATCGGAACAGGAACCGGATTTTACCGAATTAAATAGTAATTTTTCCGAACGAAGTAGTAATTTCTCGCCTAACATAAAAAAAAGATATAAGAATGAAAAATAGTATAAAAATTTAGTTTTTAAGTTCTAGATAGCAAAAAACAGTAATAACCATTTAGATCTTGAAGACTGTGACTAAAATCCCTTCCCTAATCTTGAGTTAAGAAAGATAACTCTTTCAAAATAACAGGTTCTTCGTTTTAAAAATTTATTTTAATGAAGCTGTAACTAATTTAACCTGATTTCTATTACAATCAAACAAAGAAATGGATAACATATCTGAGAAAGTATAATAAACATGTTTATTAATAAATAAATTCCAATATATATATATATATTTTGTAATTCATTTATTAATAAACACACATATATATATATATATATATATATATATATATATATATATATATATATATATATATATATATACTGTGGCACCACCCGATAGCTTCTTTTTCTTTAGTTTTCCATAGTGACGTCATCGAACCGTGTTATTTGATTCATACTTTCATTTAAACCATTATCTATTTCCCACAAACACGCAAATTAAAATGCATTTCAAATCTAAATCAATATCACTTTAATGTTCAATTAAAAATGTATCTTCAAGTTATTTATCTAAATTTGCGAGAAATTTTATCCAAATCGTGATAAAATCCACTAAATTAAAAAATGTGCAGAAAAATAAATTATTGAACTTTTTTAAAACTGTAAACACCCAGAAATAGATCGTTGTCTGCTCTTTAAAGAAGTTAAACTTTGATAGCTAAATATAGTTTATAGAAAACACGGAATCAAAAGTAGCGGAAGAAAAGGTGTCGTATTACTAGACCAGGGTCGGCAACCTTTTGAGACGGAAGAGCCTAAAGTTATAATTTACAATTTTCTCAATTTTTAAAGAGCCACTAAATTTGTTGTTTCAATATTACGGTATTTGATCAGGCCGCAATTTGACACCGAAAGAGCCACAACTTGACATCGGAAGAGCCGCATGCGGCTCGCAAGCCGCAGGTTGCCGACCCCTGTACTAGACTAAATACGATTCAAATCTTCCTTTTTAATATATTTGTACTTACATATAGAACTAAAAGCGATCGACGTTAGTATAGTTTTAAAATCAAAGGAAGTTATTGTTTTAATTTAATTGTATAACGCTAAATATTTCAAAATTATGTTGCGCTAAAAAAATTTCTTTCAAATTTCAATCAACAAAGAAATCCGGCTTAAATCCGGCACATTTTAGCCGGAACCGGAATCGGAACCGGATTTGTTAAAACTGCCGGAATCCGGCTTAACAGGAACCGGAATCGGATTCCGGTACAGCCCTAATAGATTGATAAGTTAAGTGGTTAATAGATTGATAATTTGATAAATTAAGTGATTAACAGATTGGTAGATCGATAAAATAAGTGATTGATACATCAAATCACGAACAGATTAATGGATCGATTAATTAATAGGTTGAGAAATAAGGTTATTAATTGATCGACCGATTGATACATTTTTTCCACTGATTGAACGATCGATACGTTTACAAACCGATTGATTGAACGGTTAATTTATCGATCGAATTAGATAGGCTTTATCAAAGGACATACGTTGCATGTTATAAAAAATTTCCTCCGCCCACCTTGACCCTGGACTGACTAACTATCCCCGGCCTGTCCATCGTGTGGCACCAATCTAACCAGAAATTACGCGGACGCCCGATCAATACTTCCAGCATGCGTTGACAGTTAGCGGTACTATATGGGAGGCGAGGCTGCCTATTTAGAAAACTTATTTTATAACCAAACACCCCCCCTCCCCATGTAAAAGTACTTTGATCTAAAACCATTTCAGAAACTTTGGCCATTGGTCATTTTGGTCGCTGAATGAAAACTTCTTTGATGCAATGTTTACTTGGAGCATTTAATATGACTGTACATAGTTTATAACTATCATACGACTAAAATTATATTATCAGTGGCGTAACTGGATTGGGGATTGGGGGCGGGGTATAGCCTTTGTCGGCATTATATTACCGTCAGAAAGGGGCGGCATCTGTCTTCCTAGTTGTACTATTTGGCGCCCGGGGATGGGGCGTCATTTTTCAGGGTCAGTCCCCCCAGGGCGCCAATATAACAAGCCGCCACCTAGGTTCCCCATTGTTAAATGTAAAAATGGGCTGTAGGGCCACGTGAAGAATGTTCCCCATTGTTAAATGTAAAATGGGCTGTAGGGCCACGTGAAGAATGTTCCCCATTGTTAAATGTAAAATGGGCTGTAGGGCCACGTGAAGAATGTTCCCCATTGTTAAATGTAAAATGGGCTGTAGGGCCACATGAAGAATGTTCCCCAATACTGAAGAGCTCCCCACATTTCCGGAGGGCCTTCTACCACCCACTACTAGTTCCTATCAAACTCGCAGCCTTAGGGGGCCCACCAAAAAAATATAGGTACATTTGCGTCTTTGTGCATTTATAAATTTATGCATTTACATTTTCGTACATTTAAATCTTGGCACATTTACATCTTTGTTCGTTTACATCTTTTGTTCATTTACATCTTTTTGTACATTTACATCTTTTTGTACATTTACATCTTTTTGTACATTTACATCTTTTGCTCATTTACATCTTTGTTCATTTACATCTTTTGTTCATGTACATCTTTTTGTACATTTACATCTTTTTGTACATTTACATCTTTTGCTCATTTTCATCTTTATACAGTTACAAAATGTGTACAGTTACAAAATGTGTACAGTTACAAAATGTGTACAGTTACAAAATGTGTACAGTTACGTATCGCACATAAATGCCCCCCATCTCCTCATGTAAGAATGTATAGAGAGCCACCCAATGATACCATTTGTTGGATAACGGATGTTTATACTTCTCCTGTTTACGTCATGTCACATGGGGGGAATCGGACACACAATGAATGGAAGAACGACCAATGGGATTACAGGGAGACGAGATCACGTGACTATTTTTTTTTTTACGTCGTCCTGGTTGAATGATTTTTGATGGGGAGATTATTGAGTGATACGAGAGAGAGAGAGAGAGAGAGAGGGAGGGGGAGCAGATAAAGAAGCCAGTAGTATCAGGAGTGAGTGAGTGAGAAAATAAATAATGAGGCATTGGACGGGTCCATTTAAACTGATTGATTTTTTTTTTTGTATTTTTAATTGTTTGTGTGTTTGATTGAAAGGGAGGGGTGGGTGGGGGAGGGGTGTGTGAGCAGAAGTACACAATGTTATCAATGAAAGTGTTGACCTACTTGTTTGGTGGCCCCGGCGTGCCGGTAGTTTTATTCCTAGATGTCTTTCTTCTTCATCAATCCGCTGGTCCAAGTGAACTTAACCACTAACAGTGTTTGCAGTCAAACAGTGGGTCTCACATCGCACCTTGCAGGGTGAACTTGACCGCTAACAGTGTTTGCAGTCAAACAGTGGGTCTCACATCGCACCTTGCAGGGTGAACTTGACCACTTAACAGTGTTTGCAGTCAAACAGTGGGTCTCACATCGCACCTTGCAGGGTGAACTTGACCGCTAACAGTGTTTGCAGTCAAACAGTGGGTCTCACATCGCACCTTGCAGGGTGAACTTGACCACTTAACAGTGTTTGCAGTCAAACAGTGGGTCTCACATCGCACCTTGCAGGGTGAACTTGACCACTAACAGTGTTTGCAGTCAAACAGTGGGTCTCACATCGCACCTTGCAGTGTGAGTTGTTTGTTCATCCTATAACCACATTTTCAAACGTGTGTCTGTGTGTATCTTTGGGTTCGCCACCGACCCTCCTTGGGTGACGCGCCTAAGGGATCGGGTGTCCATCTCTAGGATCGTTTTTTTTTTGGTACGATGTTATGGAGCCCTACCCCCCCCCCACACCCACACATTAATAGTTCCCGCATGTAACTCTCGCCCATGACTCCTGCACTTTCCACAGTTGTGCTCTGTATTGTGTGTGTGTGTGTGTATTGTGTGTGTGTGAGTAAACGTACATGATCTGCTCACATTGTTATTGGGGGGGGGGCTCCCATCTGAGACAAACACGCACGTGAATGACAATCAAGGCCCTGGGATCAGGGCAGCAGCCAGAAATTCTGACACCCTCCCCCAATCCCCTACCCCCTTTCGAGATGGACGGGTACCTTCCCCCCTCCCCCTTGCTTGGTGCCCATGGAAGTACTAGGGTAGCCCCCCCACACCCTACCAGACCTTGGTGCCCCCGCCCCTGGAAGTGCTTGGGCTGCCTCCCCTCCTTGATCCGCCCCCCTTTGCCGGAAGCCAGTCATCAACACTTTGACTCGACATGGATACACACACACACATACATATTATAGCCAGTACTTCCATGACCAACCATGGATCCCTGAGGAGCGTTTTACCAAACCCCTGATTCCCCCCCCCCCCCCGGGATCATCATTACTTATCAGCAGATTATGAAAGTGGCGGGGGGGGGGGGGGCTTCAAGATGTGGGCTATCAGTGGCGTAATTTGAATTGGTGGCTGCGGAGGTCGTTGCCTGTGTACATGTCGCTACAATAATGAAGTTATCTGATAGATGTCGCCCTCTTGGTGTTGGCAAAGTAAGTGGCGCCCGCCAAATCCCCCCTACGCCCCCCTTCCCTCGCCTTTCCCCCCCCCGACCCCCTACTCCGTCAGTGTACCAAACAGACGGGCCCGATAGTCAGTTAGGGGGTGTAGTTACCGGCCACTTCCACAAGGGGAGACTATACTTATTCCACTCGGATTGTCTTTCAGATTTATTCCCCTTGATTCAAAACAACAACAAATTCCCCCCCCCCTCCCCACCATCTCAACACACAGAATCATGAACAGTTCGAGTTCATCCGTGTTTCGTTTGTTGGTTCATCTCTTCCTCTCTTTTCTTATTGTTTCTCTGGTTTTTTTAATCTAATCCTGTGTAGGGGGGGGGGGAGAGGAGGGGAGGTAGCTTTCTCCCCTTAACACAAACATGTCATGCCTGTTTGATCTTCGTTCGTCCAATTCGTTCCGTTCATTATTCCTGCTTTCAATTTTTATTTAACCCTCGTGTCTTTTTTTCCTCAACAGAAAATATTCCTTAATTTTCCCTCCGCCCTGTTATTAATAAAAAAAAAAAAATCAATCGATATATTGTTTAAGATTCCGGTTATGTAAATAAGTGTATATATCAGGGGGGTGGGCAAATTTTCCACACGCGGGTCACAGTGTGTTCATAAATTTAAACCGACGGGTGGTTGCTGACATAAAACACTCTATAAATAAAGACACACCTCATTACATAAGATGTCACTTCTGTATTTCAGTAATGAACATAGTGGCGGGCCAGATTAAAGAGTCCAACAGGCCGGATTTGGCCCGTGGGTCGTACCGATGCCTGCTCATACAATGTCCACGTATGGCGTGTATCGTCAGTGTTACTTGTTCATTTTAACATCAATCGACTGAGTGCAGGAAGAAGAAATATCGCCGCCAAACAGAGACCCAAAAAACAAACAAAAATCTTTCTGTTTTCTGGCTTGTACTTTACAAGTCCATTTTATTTCACCTGTTGATGTTTATTTTAGTTTCAAGCCTGTCCCAAAATAACATTGACAGTGATTTTTGTTTTGTTTTTTTTTTTTACATAACCAACTCTTTGGGGGTGGGGGGACCATGATTTGAGACCCGTCGAAATTATATCTCTTTTTTTTTTTGGCTACCACTTGAATATACATATATGTGTTTATTTATTTATTTATTCATTTATATCGACCCACACATACACACACACATACACACATAAATAGACATACATACGTACACATAAGCGCACAAACACACACACACACACAAACACAGCCCAAGCCGCGGTGGCTGAAAATAAAGTTTGATTTTGTCATTTCGAGCAATTATGACCAGAAAAAAGATTTCCTGGAATCTAGGTCATCTCCTAATATCGGAGTTTGCCTATTATACGTGTGTGTGTGTGTGTGTGTGTGTGTTTATAGTACAACAATAGTTCAGGGGTCACCCAACTACGGCCCGTGGGAGGGGGGCAGATCCGACCCCTCGACGGGACTTGAATTTGCCAGAAAAAAAAAATCAGAACACGTTTTGAGACTTTTGAAATCGAGAGATTTTGTTTAGTTCGCTTTGTGAACCTCGGCATTGGTATTTGTTTGAAAAGGAATGTATTGTATAATTGTATGTGTTGCATAAGTATTTACTTCCTGTTTTACAGGGAAACGTACAGCTCATAAAGTGTTGTTTGAGCTCATTTTATTTATTTATTGTAGAAAAGAGTATTGACCACAAATGGGTTTCATCCTTTTGTGTTGAGAATGGCGGTCTTAGAACATAGATAGATAGATAGATAGATTAGATAGATTAGATAGATTAGATAGATTAGATAGATTAGATAGATAGATAGATAGATAGATAGATAGATAGATAGATAGATAGATAGATAGATAGATAGATAGATAGATAGATAGATAGATAGATAGATAGATAGATAGATAGATAGATAGACATAGATAGATAGACATAGATAGATAGATAGATAGATAGATAGATAGATAGATAGTTAGATAGATAGATAGATAGATAGATAGATAGATAGATAGATAGATAGATAGATAGATAGATAGATAGATAGATAGATAGATAGATAGATAGATAGATAGATAGATAGATAGATAGATAGATAGATAGATAGATAGATAGATAGATAGATAGATAGATAGATAGATAGATAGATAGATAGATAGATAGATAGATAGATAGAGAATAAAATAAAGCCAAAACGTTCTATATTTGATTATCTCCCATTAAATGGTTGGCGATGGAAGATGAGAAGAAGGAAATAATAGAAGATTTGATAACATCTGAATGTATCGAAACATGGGCGAGTCATAAGGGGGGTGGGGGGGGAGGAGATGAAATGAAGATAAGACAAGAGTAAGAAAGTGGTGCTATGTGGGCTCATGGGGTGCTGCACTGGAGTGCGTGCCCTCTGGCGGACAAAGATTAATCTTTCTGTGACACACACACTCTCTCTATATATCTCTCGATCTCACTCTTTCTCTCTCTGTCTCTCTCTCTCTCTATCGATCTCTCTCTATCTCTCTCACTGTCTCTCTCTCTGCCTCTCTCTATCGCTCTCTCGATCTCTCTCTCTCTGTCTCTCTCTGTCTCTTTGGCTAGTCGGGCGGTGTTCAAAATCCATGACAGAACTTTCCCCCCCCCCCCGGTGTTCAATGCGTTTAAGGGTACGCCGGTGTGCCGCGGCAAACACCAATTACAAGCAACACAGTTCGTTAAATCAAATGCGCCTTACCCCTCACACACACGCACACATACACACACTCTCTCACACACGCACACACACACACTCACACACAGAAAACTCCGGATGTTTCGTCATCCAATATTTCAATTCATTTATCCAATAAGCGCGCACTTTACCCCGAGCACACTCCGCTCAAATCTCCCCCCGGGGCACTCCAGTGTACCGCGACACACTGGTCCTAAATCTAGCACCGATAATTCCACAGACTTCGTTCCTGATGCACTGCTCCCCACCCCACCACGTCCTGCCAAATCTCCCTCCAGCAAGGTTTAAATTCAGTCAACCAATAATCTGCCAGACCCCTGAAACAGGCCGCTCCAACACTTGGTAAACAGTACACACACCTCTGTGCCTGCCGCAGCCAACAGAACTCCTCGATAGTATCACATCATTGCTCCTGAACAACAGACTCACTTAGACATCCACCCTATGACCCTTGACCTCCCCCAACATTTTTTTAACCCTCATTCACCAATTAAAAAAATAGTTCTCCTCCATTAACCAATTTTTTTTTCCGTTTTTTTTTTATTTATTTATTTATCGTAGGTGCGGTGTTGCCAGAAAATTAGACACAAAAAAATGTAGCGCGAAATAGCACATGCATTTCTGGAATTTAAACTATACATTTTCATTGTGTGCGATATGGAGACTGATGCTTAGTAGCGCAAATTCTAAAAAAGAAAAGTAACACATTTTGCGAAAAGTAGCTCGGTGATCTGTCAAGAATGTACAGGTGTGTTGGTCTTACAAATTACCTGTCAGGTGAGAAAAATGAGTGAAGGGGGGGGTGTAAGGGAGAGAACATGGATAGAAGAAAAGTTGTCTATTCTAGTCGGGGCGATGTAGTGGGGGAAGGGGGGATAAACACGTGGAATGAGCTGTGCTGCACGAGCAGGTAAACAACAGCAAGGCAGTGTCGGCGACTGATGGCAGGTGGCGCAGGCCAGCTTGTGGCCACACTACACCTTCACACCCCCCCCCCTCAGTGGTTATGCTGACGGGGACGGGAGAGGAGAAGAGAGGGGTGAGGTAATTGGGAAAAAAAAGGGGGGGGTGCGACGTCGCTGAAATGATGAGCCGACGCCACTCCCCCACCCCCACCCCCACCCCCACCCCGCGCCCCGCTTCTTCGGTGGCGAGCACCCGGGAGGGTCGGATTGAACGGCAGCTGGCATCAATATTTATGATGACAGACCGGAGTGATTTACTTGAGGAACTTACAGACAACCACGCACACACAGGGCATAGACACACACACAGGGCATACACAAACAGGGCATACACACAGGGCATACACACACAGGGCATACACACACACACAGGGCACACACACAGGGCATACACACACAGGGCATACACACACACACAGGGCATACACACAGGGCATGCACACATAGGGCATATACACACAGGGCATACACACACAGGGCATACACACACAGGGCATACACACACACACACAGGGCATACACACACAGGGCATACACACACACAGGGCATACACACACAGGGCACACACACACACAGGGTACACACACAGGGCATGCACACACACAGGGCATACACACAGGGCATACACAAACAGGGCATACACACACAGGGCATACATACACAGGACATACACACACAAAGGGCATACATACCCACAGGGTACACACACAGGGCATACACAAACAGGGCATACACACAGGGCACACACACACAGCATACACACACACAGGGCATACACACACAGGGCATACACACACAGGGCATACACACACAGGGCATACACACACACAGGGCATACACACACATGGCATACACACACACAGGGTACACACACAGGGCATATACAAACAGGGCATACATACACACAGGGCATACTCATACATACACACACATACACACACATACGCACACACACACACACTATTGCATGTCACACACACATACACACACATACACACACATATATACACACACACACTATTGCATGTCACACACACACACACACACACACATTCTCAGAGGTAAAGGGCAGAATTCTTGCGCCTACTGCCAGGCACTTTATTTGAATGCTGCCCTAGACAATGACCGAATCACATATTAAATACCACCGCTCGTTGGGCGAGGGGATTTTACATAACAGTTTTAGTGAGCGGCAGTGTCGCCAATTTAGCCTTTTTTTAATATTTGGAGCAGTTATACAGCTGTATGAAAAAAAGTGGGGGGAAAAAAGAGAAACAATGTACTTTCAAGAATTCTCGCACTGAAATATGGCTCAAACGAGCACCAAAAAAAAAAAAATGCTGCTCAAATCTTCTTGAATTTCCTAAAGAAATATCAGGCTAAATTGGAGATATGGATTCAAACTACTCAATAAAAAAATATACTTCATAAGATGTGCAGCCTGACCTATGACCTTATAATGACGTATTATTGAAGTTGTCATTAATAAAACATAATTAATAAGTGAAAATACTTTTTGGCATTTTTTTTCAGCACTTGAAAAAAAAATCTAGCACTTTTTTCTTCTAAAATCTGGCATTTAGAACAAATTTGCATTTGGCAACACTGCTGCGTGGATTGATTCCTTTATTGATGAGCGAGACTTGTAGCATCACTTCCTGATTAAACTGCATGGTATATGAATGTACACTTTAATTACACGAGGCTGGATGGTGTGTATAAACTATAAAGTACTAGCGTTAGACCTATTTACCTATTGCTTTCAACCCAGAGATGAAGGGGGAGAGAGGGGGTGCGCTTGTGTGGCTTGTCATGTAGTGGTGGCGGCGACAAAGAGAAAAACCGTATGCGCGACATGTTGTGCGAATTTAAATATTCTCAGTCCGACCTGCGCAGACCCCCGACCCTGATTTGTTTAATGTATTCACATCATTTTAAACATCACACATTTATCGCACCGTGCTTTCCCGCAACTCTATATTTAGATATCACGTGACATCCGAGTAGGGGATTGGATGTTTATCCCATCGGTTCTTCATCAAACCAGTAGAATCTAGCCTGAGAGACATCAGCCAGAACAGGATTGCCCCGGTGCGTCCGACACTAATTACGCCTCTGTTTGTCACGTATTCATCCCATCTATTACGCCTTTGTTTATAACGTAATCATTCCATCTATTACGCCTTTGTTTATAACGTAATCATTCCATCTATTACGCCTTTGTTTATAACGTAATCATTCCATCTATTACGCCTTTGTTTATAACGTAATCATTCCATCTATTACGCCTTTGTTTATAACGTAATCATTCCATCTATTACGCCTTTGTTTATAACGTATTCATCCCCTCTATTACGCCTTTGTTTATAACGTAATCATTCCATCTATTACGCCTTTGTTTATAACGTAATCATTCCATCTATTACGCCTTTGTTTATAACGTATTCATCCCCTCTATTACGACTGTTTGTGACGTATTCATCCCATCTATTACGACTGTTTGTGACGTATTCATCCCATCTATTACGACTGTTTGTGACGTATTCATCCCATCTATTACGACTGTTTGTGACGTATTCATACCATCTATTACGACTGTTTGTGACGTATTCATCCCATCTATTACGACTGTTTGTGACGTATTCATTCCATCTATTACGACTGTTTGTGACGTATTCATCCCATCTATTACGACTGTTTATGACGTATTCATCCCATCTATTACGACTGTTTGTGACGTATTCATCCCATCTATTACGCCTTTGTTTATGATGTATTCATCCCATCTATTACGACTGTTTGTGACGTATTCATCCCATCTATTACGAATGTTAGTGACGTATTCATCCCATCTATTACGACTGTTTGTGACGTATTCATTCCATCTATTACGACTGTTTGTGACGTATTCATCCCATCTATTACGACTGTTTGTGACGTATTCATTCCATCTATTACGACTGTTTGTGACGTATTCATCCCATCTATTACGACTGTTTGTGACGTATTCATCCCATCTACACGCTCAAAAAAACCTTAAACAACCTACTAAAAGTAACAGAGTACCTCTGAGTCAATAAGCCTCATTTGCTGCACTGGGAAACATATCATCAGTAGGTGTAAGTAAACAATATCTGAAAGTAAACAAAACCTAAAAGTAAACAATATATAAAAGTAAACAATATCTAAAAATAAACGATATCTAAAAGTAAACAATATCTAAAAGTAAACAATATCTAAAAGTAAACAATATCTAAAAGTTAAAAAAAAACCACATCAACAATTGCCACGCTTTGATAAAATAAATATATCGATTTCCAAAAGTGCAAAATAAGTAATAACATACCATGCCCTTCTCAACATTGGAACAGAATAGCACAGAGAGGGGATGGAGGGGGGGAGAGAGAGAGAGAGTTGGAGAAATGAGACATTTAAGAAAACGAGTAAATAAAGAGAAGGAATAAACAAGCAACTCTGGAAGAATTGTAATTTTAGTTTATTTTTGTTTCTAATAGATCTAGGAGTTCTATCCCCAAATATTTGGAACTATAAAGCGAGGTGTGGCAACAGTTGGGGGGGGGGGATACTTATTCGATGCCATAGTTAGTGGATCGACAGACAGACAGACAGACAGACAGACAGACAGACAGACATTTAGATGGATGGATGGATGGATAAACAGATCGATAGATAGATAAATAGATAGATAGATAGATAGACAGACAGACAGACAGACAGACAGACAGACAGATAGATAGATAGATAGATAGACAGACAGACAGATAGATAGATAGATAGATAGATAGATAGATAGATAGATAGATAGATAGATAGATAGATAGATAGATAGATAGATAGATAGATAGATAGATAGATAGATAGATAGATAGATAGATAGATAGATAGATAGATAGATAGATAGATACATAGATACATAGATAGATAGATAGATAGATAGATAGATAGATAAATACATAGATAGATAGATAGATAGATAGATAGATAGATAGATAGATAGATAGATAGATAGATAGATAGATAGATAGATAGATAGATAGATAGATAGATAGATAGATAGATAGATAGATAGATAGATAGATAGATAGATAGATAGATAGATAGATAGATAGATAGATAGATAGATAGATAGATAGATAGATGGCTTTAATTCCGGTTGTTATTTAATGACTATTTATTTCTAAGTTTTAGTTTTGTAATCTGTCGACAGCGAACTGTTTGTAAACAAAAGTTAGACTGCCCAGTGATACTCGGACAAGTGGCAGTAATCTATGATAACAGTCAGGGGTCAGTTTCATCCCCTACAAGCAACAAGTCCTCGCAATGAGCTCAACATAGAATTCCGTGGAATTTATGATTTACGCAACAAGTCATATCCATTCCATACAAAATTATTTATATATATATATATATATATATATATATATATATATATATATATATATATATATATATATATATATATAAACTTTTGAATTTCTTTCACTATTGTGGGTTTGTGGCCGTCTTTGTAAATGCCCTCATTTCTAGCTTGGTGTGAAAGCTCAGTGTTGGCCCCGCGGTGTAAATTGTACATGACGATACTTGATTTGAAACAATAAACATTCCAAAGCGAATAATTTTTCAGTAACTTTTATAGCTTCCACTATCTCTAGCCCCCAATAGGCGCCACCCCTGTCACTGTCTCTAGCCCCCATAAGGCGCCACCCCTGCCACTGTCTCTAGCCCCCATAAGGCGCCACCCTTGCCACTGCCTCTAGCCCCCATAAGTCGCCACCCCTGTCACTGCCTCTAGCCCCCATAAGGCGCCGTCCCTGCCACTGCCTCTAGCCCCATTAAGGCGCCGCCCCTGTCACTGCCTCTAGCCCCAATAAGGCGCCGCCCCTATCACTGCCTCTAGCCCCATAAGGCGCCACCCCTGTCACTGTCTCTAGTCCCCATAAGGCGCCACCCCTGTCACTGCCTCTAGCCCCCATAAGTCGCCACCCCTGTTACTGTCTCTTTCACAATTGCATTTTCGGTCGTAGCATGTTTCTAGCACAGACAAGGGCAAACTTACAAACTGACAATTACCCAACGCGGCCCGCGAATCAAAAAAAGTTTGTTCTAGCAATCTACGTAAGATAGCTGTGTCGGTCTAGGTTTTTATTTTGCTTGGTTTGTTTGGGTAATTCCGTCTGCTGCCCGTTTTCACAGCGGACAGGCAGACATCTCAAAGTCTGAAGTTTAAATTAGTTGATGGAATACCTGATCAAGGTCCCAATATAGGCCAAAATAAGAGAAGGGGGTATTGAATTAATCAACGGATCTCAAATACTTGGTCATAATGTCATCATCAAACCAGCAGACCTAAATTCATCAACCCAAAAAAGCGTAAGTCTTTTGTGTGTAACACTTTTTGAGGCAAATGTGTCCTAGTTCTGGGAATAAGTAAGTGAATATATTTGGCTAATAACCATTCGTCTAGAAATAATAACGTAAGAACCGTCTTGAATGATGGATTCACTTAATGTCCGTGGCTGGCAGCAAGATTGAACAAGGGTGATATGGAGGGGGGGGGGAGAGAGAGAGAAGAGGGAGAGAAACTTTATGTATCATTTTAGAGTTACACACCTTCGATTGACAGAGACTGCATATAGATTGACATATAGATTGCATTATGCTGCACCGACCTATAAATTTATTGGGTCTGCTGCCTCTTCCACTCATTGTATATTCCTCTAATTGGTTTTTGTTTTTATTCTTCTTTCTATCTGTCATTCTCTCTTTCATTGTATTCCGTGGCCTTCTCTCTATCTCTGTCTTTTTAATTTCTCGGATTCTTGTGTATCTCCTTTTTATTTATTTATTTTTTTTTAATTCGCGTTCTCTTTGTCTATCTTGTTCGTTCTTTCTCTCTTACCTATCAGTTTTCTGACCTTGACCTTGAAGCTTGAAGTTTTTTTATTTCCATATCCTTTGTTTTCCTGTTGTCTGTGTTCATTGTAACTTAAGATTCCAGGATCATTTCAATCAACTGGCCAGATTTCTTTAAAACAACAAACAAAAAAAATTTAGATCGTCATATCACTGACCTAAATATTGTAGTCAGCAAATTTAATAAGAATGGATGCCATTTAGCTATAATTTATTTATTAAAGTTATTACAATCATTCAATTAGTGTGATAAATGAGTTAACAAGATTGCAGAATTATGTCTTTATTGAAATAAATACCTCAGATGGTAAAAGGGTGCACTTGTTATTTGAAAGATTCCTTGCCAATTTTTTCTGATCAACTTACTTGTGAATTGACTTAATTTCAACCAATCATTTCATTTGGCATAATTGCGTCATCAAGCAGGTCCGCATCGACGCATGCGCCAGCTAAGTAAGCAAACCATTGGACCGCTACATCGCCGTCCCCCCTTTCCCACTGTTATGGGGCCCCTTTTTTCATGTAAAACATTTGTATCGAACCTAATGTTTTTTTTAGGAGTTCCAACTGTTAGTTTTTTATAAGCCCCCAAATACATCCACGTTTTTTCCCTCGGGTCGCCTTAAATATATCCACGTTTTTCCATCGGGGCTCCAAAATGGGAATAAGGCCGCACAGATATATCCCGGGGTGAGGACCAGAATTGCTTGAAAATTAAATATTTTTATATTTGTTAGCTGTTATATGGGTTGGGGTTGAGGGTTGGGGGAGTGCGGAGGGAGAGGGAGAGGGAGAGGGAGCTTTATTCTATTAAGACTCCTCTGCTGGGGTGGGTGGGAATTCTATTAAGACTCCTCTGCTGGGGTGGGTGGGAATTCTATTAAGACTCCCTCTCCCAAAAAGACACTAAACATTGCAGCACGGAATAAAGAACTTTAAATGTAAATCGCCTATAAAGATATCCCCACAGCCTCATTAATTTAAGGGGCGTCGTGTGGCCTCGCAAGGGCGCCAAACTAGTGGATGGGCGCCAAACTAGTGGATGGGCGCCAAACTAGTGGATGGGCGCCAAACTAAAGAAATATTAGAGAAGGGTGCCCTGAATGATGGATTCACTTAACGTCCGTGGCTTGCAGCAAGACTGAACCCGGGGGGGGGGGGGTTAGGGGTGGGGAGAGATTTGAATGTTACTCGCACGGGGAGATGCCACAATAGATAGCTACGGCCCTGGTCACTGGGGGAGGGGCTGAAGGGGAGAGGGGGAAAGAGTTAGAAAAGGTTGTTTCGTACATCAGTGGAATGTTTGGTACATTCAGGTCAAAGGTCAAAGAGAATTGTTGTCGCGATATTAACAACATTTAAAAAAAAAACTCCAAGCTCACACACATGCACGCAAATAAACACACACACATATACACACACACACATACACACACACATATACACACACATACACACACACATACACGGCACACACACACACACACACACACACACACTACCCGTTCAGACAGCTCATCATTTTTTTTTCTATTTTTTTTTTAAACTCAACCGGGAAAAATGTACGCAGCCGCTCCGTGTGTGATGTTTAATTTGGCCCTGGGGCTGGCCAGAGGCCGCCAAGAAATATTGCATGTTTACTGGAACTGATGACGGACGTGGACGAGGTGGTGTCAGGAATCCGATGCCTCAACGTGCCAGACTCGTCAGATATGAAACCAGTTTCAATAACCGGTCAAGCTGCTTTTTTTGTTTGTTTTTTTTTTCTTTTGATAGGTCATCTGGGTTGTTAGGAATGTATCTGGGTTTTTCCCAATCAAACCAGTTGTTTACGGATATGTGGTGTTGTTGTTATGGGTTTGGCTTGTTTGTTGTAGCTTATATTTTAAAGGTATTGTTGGTTGATACGTGTGAAGTTACGTTTGTTGTTTATTGAGGTGATATTATGTTACACCCCCCATTGCCCCGGGTCCCTCCATCTTTGAGAGTGAGTCAACAGAAATCACACACACACACACAATAAAAACACATTTCTTGTTTGTTTTTTGTTTGTTTTTTTTTTATTTTAATCTTCGTATCAAAGCCGGAGCCAACAATAGACCAGTGAGGCGTCATGTAAATCGGCGAAGCGAATTTAAAAACTTTGCAGCCAAAAACAGAACGAAACAAAAAAAAAAGGAAATGAATAGCCATGATACCTGAAGGCGAATCTTTCATTTTGTTTAAATGCTAATCAGTGAGTGAGTGGAGGGGTACAGGGTGGGAGGAAAAACCCTAGAATGCTGAGTTGGAATAATCTTGTTTTCCCAAGAAATAAATTTAAAAAAGGAAATTGTATACTTATAATCCGACAAATGTGACCACGGTAATGTTAAGACCAAAGACATTTTGAGACCACAGAAATGTTGAGGCCACAGAAATGTTGAGACCACAGAAATGTTGAGACCACAGAAATGTAGAGACCACAGAAATGTTGAGACCACAGAAATGTTGAGACCACAGAAATATTTGAAGCTACTATATTTCACAACACACAGATCGTTTACTTTGTGCTTAATTTGATCAAATGTACACATTATTTGTTTTGTCTTATTGTTTTTTGTTTAACAAAATTATTTATAATTCTTAACAGCTTTGTACTTGAAGGGAGAAAATAAGTCAACCGACATTAAAATGAGGATCACTAGACAGTCAACATACAATCGATACATGATCAATCATAATCAACAGACAATATAGATATAATCGATATATAATCAAATACAATCAAAAGACAATATAAATATGATTGATATACAATCAAAAAGAATCAACAGACAATATTAATATGATTGATGTACAATCAAACATAATCAACAGACAATATAAATATGATTGATATACAATCATACATAATCAACAGACAATATAAATATGATTGATATACAATCACTCACAATCAACAGACAATATAGATATAATTGATATACAATTAAAAACAATCAACAGACAATCGGGGGTGTCCCACCAACATGGGGCCCCTCTAATCCCTCTCTCACGCACACCTATCACTAAGTCATTTTAAAACAGGTTACTTTACTGGAAAGAATGCCCCCCCCTTACGGCAAGGACCCCTGATATTTGTTCAGGCTACGACCCTGAACATAAAATCAACAGACAATTAACATGCAATGATCAGACAATCAAAATACAAGCAACAGCCAATGTAAATACAATTAACATGCAATCATCAGACAATCAAAATACAAGCAACAGTAAATGTAATTCCAATCTACTCACAACTAATCAATAATCCACAGACAATCAACAATCTATCAAAAGATCAACGGAGACACAATCAAGAATCAACCGACAATCAACAAGCAATTAACATTCCACCGAACGTGGGGTTAATGAAAAGAAAAGAAAAAGAAGCACAGGTAAAGAGAACGAAGTAGCTTAGACAGACTTAGACAGACTAAAAAAAAAGGAAATATTAAGACTAATGGACAGACAGACAAACACATATAGGTATGAGCGTACTGACACGGGAATGACGAAAGGCAGACAGATTAAAAGAAAGATAGAGCGAAAGACAGACACATCAGGAGAGCGACGCAGACAGACAATAATAACGATATAATTGGCAAATATATCAGGATGGCGATGCAGACAGACAATAATATCGATGTAATTGGCAGTTATTAAAAAAAAAGACAGATTGAAAAGTTAATAACATAAGGAGATATTTAAACAGATTTTTAAAAATGAAAGAAAAGAAATACAGACATTTATTTGACCCAAATAATTAACATTCAACGTATTCGATACAT
Source organism: Bulinus truncatus (assembly GCA_021962125.1). NCBI lineage: Eukaryota > Metazoa > Mollusca > Gastropoda > Planorbidae > Bulinus > Bulinus truncatus. The sequence goes on along the minus strand of JAGDYQ010000131.1, from coordinate 2,366,828 downwards.
CTTCAGTAAACGATTCCTAAATTTGGGTAGATACGAATCCATCAAAATAAAACGTTTGATTTCACCCAGTCCCTAGAGCGAGCATGTCGAAACTGGCGGATGCCAGCCCAAGACAGGGTTAATAGTTTTAACAGTTTTGTGTCGTCATTTCTGATCTTTCGATCAGAGCAGAAGTAGCCTACGTCTGCCTAAACGACACGAAGCATACTGCTTGACAGTTTCAGTTTCAGACAAATCTATCTTCAACCAAAACATGTCATCATTGTCCGACGCGGAACCCAAATGGAAATACATTTCCTAATACATCTTCACTGGGCTGTCAACTTTATGCCCCGAATAATGAGAATATTTAGTTAATCAATACTTGCCCCCGTGCCTACTGACACCCTCTGAACACAACACACGCGCGCACACACACATAAATCTATTTCCAACTCCCTCTACACATCCCCCCCCCCCCGGTATGGAAATGAGAAATAACCGAAAAAAACGTAATACTCATCTCTCCTACTTACTAGGAGAGTTTATAAAATTCACAGCAGTTTTGGGCACCATTTCTAGGATTTCATTAAAGAAAAATCAGGTTATTTTCACGCTTGCCATTACTGACAATCGCATTTCACACTTGTCTCCCCCCACCCCCACCCCTTCCCTCCTCCCTTTCCCTCGTTTAATGAACCGGTCCAAATATTTCCCCCCAATGGCTGCGCATATTGAAACGTTCTGTTAGGTTTAAAATTGAACTTTTTTTTAAAGGCAGTGGGTTGACTTTGGCCGTTCATAGGCTTTGGTGCGGGGGGGGGGGTCGGTCTAGGCAGCGACTATAAGAAATATTAGGGACCCCTAGCCATTTTTAAAACGTTGGGGGGCCCTAGTAAGAGACCTTCAGTGATATTGGGGCCTCTTGCCTTTCTTGGTTATTCGGGGCCCTAGGCAGAGACCGTTTTTCGTACGTTAGGGGCCCTCGGCAGTGACCTTCACTGATATTTGGGGGCCCTGGCCATAAGTACAGTTCGGGACCCTCGTACCACAATATTTAATTTCTAAAATTCTGGATGGGGCCCTTTCGGCATATGGAGCCCAAGGCGGTATCCTAGTTTGCCTACCCAGAACGCCTCTGAGGGTGACATAATCAAAAGTTCAAGCCGAGGCCCCGTAGCCCCAGATGTAGTAGGGCGTTGTACAAGAAGGAGCACCTTGACAGTGGGGGCCGTAAGGCTCCCGGCCCTTAAGAACGGTTCTGAATGCGTCACACATTATATAAAAATCTATGTGTCTATAAGACTTCTCTTTATAAATTGGTTACTTTGAGTCTTTGTGCATAAGTGTCTCTAGTGTACCACCATTTGTTGGTCTGGGTTTATTTGTACGCGGACTTCTGGGTCTGTCGAAGAAAGTTGAGAAGGTTGTTCTTTTGTGTCTGTTAACCTGAGACCGTTGAAAAAAAAATTGATTTGCTTTAGTCTGGCGAGAGAATTTTCCTTTTAGGATAAAAACATGGGTCTGTTTTGAACATGGGTCTATTTTATACATTAGTCTGTTTTGAACATGGGTCTATTTTATACATTAGTCTGTTTTGAACATGGGTCTATTTTATACATTAGTCTGTTTTGAACATGGGTCTATTTTATACGTTAGTCTGTTTTGAACACGGGTCTGTCTATTCTATACATTAGTCTGTTTTGAACATAAATCTGTTGTGTACATTTGGTCTGTTGTGTACATTGGTCTGTTTTATACATTTCTTAAAACCTGGCAGACGTTTTCTTTGAGCATGTAACTGTTGAACACATCTGTTAAACTTTAGAATGGTTTGCATGCGTCTTAATCTTCATAATGGTTTACATATCAGTTCAACTTCGGAATAATGAATACATCAGTTAAACTTCGGAATGATGTATACATCAGTTAAACTTCAGAATGATGTATACATCAGTTAAACTTCAGAATGATGTATACATCAGTTAAACTTCGGAATGATGTATACATCAGTTAAACTTCGGAATGATGTATACATCAGTTAAACTTCGGAATGATGTATACATCAGTTAAACTTCGGAATGATGTATACATCAGTTAAACTTCGGAGTGATGTATACATCAGTTAAACTTCGGAATGATGTATACATCAGTTAAACTTCAGAATGATGAATGCATGTGTCAAACTTCAGAATGATGAATGCATGTGTCAAACTTCAGAATGATGAATGCATGTGTCAAACTTCAGAATGATGAATGCATGTGTCAAACTTCAGAATGATGAATGCATGTGTCAAACTTCAGAATGATGAATGCATGTGTCAAACTTCAGAATGATGAATGCATGTGTCAAACTTCAGAATGATGAATGCATGTGTCAAACTTCAGAATGATGAATGCATGTGTCAAACTTCAGAATGATGAATACATGTGTCAAACTTCAGAATGATGAATACATGTGTCAAACTTCAGAATGGTGAATGCATGTGTCAAACTGTATAAAGTTGTACAATCTACTGTGCGCAAATTAATTAAATAATTCAACTAGTTGAACCGATTGGTTGAATCATGTTTACAATAAACTCTTGACAGTAAAGAAACGACAGCCTTCAGCCATTACAGTGGGCTATAAAGAGACGACAGCTTTCAGCCATTACAGTGGGTTATAAAGAGACCTATGATCTGCAGTCTTTCAATGGATAAAATATGGGTTTGTATTATCAAACATTGCAACTGATACAGACTTTGTATCACAGACAGCGGTGGTCACTGTGTCTCTCAGTCCGATTTCTCTGTAGTGCAGACAGACAGACAGACAGACAGACAGACAGACAGACAGACAGATAGATAGATAGATAGATAGATAGATAGATAGATAGATAGATAGATAGATAGATAGATAGATAGATAGATAGATAGATAGATAGATAGATAGATAGATAGATAGATAGATAGATAGATAGATAGATAGTAGATAGATAGATAGATAGATAGATAGATAGATAGATAGATAGATAGATAGATAGATAGATAGATAGATAGATAGATAGATAGATAGATAGATAGATAGATAGATAGATAGATAGATAGATAGATAGATAGATAGATAGATAGATAGATAGATAGATAGATAGATAGATAGATAGATAGATAGATAGATAGATAGATAGATAGATAGATAGATAGATAGATAGATAGATAGATAGATATAGATAGATAGATAGATAGATAGATAGATAGATAGATAGATAGATAGATTAGGATAGATAGATTATTTTTTCACCTGTCTTCGCAGGAGCAAGAAAAATTATAAGATTAAGTCTTCAACAAGTTCTGACTTACTTCCCTTGGTGTAACACTTCCTGGCATGAGGCAAGCTCTGACTTTTTTACAGTTACATACGTTGCATCAACATGATTAACCCTGCTACTGTTACACTCGCTACTTTTCCCGCCAATTTGGGGGTTAGCAAGAGCAACAACTTATCAAAACGTTTGAGTAAGATCAATCAACACACACACACAAACAAACAATTTACGAAATATGTTCACTCTGCAAAAAATTAGATGTATGTCGGGGGAGGGGGGGATTATCTTTGGCTGACTAGAAATGTGACGCAGGGTCATTCTTGCGTTGGTTTGTTTGTTTATTTACTCTAGGCAAAAGTACATTTGGGCCCCTAAAAAATCATTGGAAAATGTGCACCCCCACCCCCTTACCTTTTTTTTTTCTCAGACAACCCCCAACTGTGTAATTTGTTTTTACCCACAATCCACCTGACAAAGTGATTAGTTTGCTGGCAACCAAAAAAAAAATCCTGACATGGGGCCGCCTTATCGATGGGGGTGGGAGGGGGGGCATCCGTCTATTTGGCCAACCTTAAGAACGATTCTGGTGTACGATATCGTTTTATTGTATCGATTCCAGATAGTTCTGTAAACTTTGGAATCCAATTCGATTTTAAATAGCTATTATTATTGCTTAGCAGTGCCAGAAAAAAAAGCACTGTTGCTAAGTTACTTTGTTGTTTTTAAAGTTAATAGGATGTTTGAAAAAATAATGTTCTCCCCTACATGTGCTTTATACATGAATATAGCTTTTCAAAACACAAACAACGTCTCCCTGCCATGCATTTTAAATATTGTTACACAAATTGTAATTTTGCTTCATGCCCAAGAAAAAAAAAAGAATGCAACGAGTTATGTATCATCTGTAGAAAAATTGCGAAACTTTTTTTTTATTTATTTTAATTAATATGTAATGTCTTTTTTTTTATCTTATTTTAATCGCCAGTCTGTTAATCTGATACCCTATATCATTATATTTAACGATTTTTTTTTTATTTGAAATGATTTCAATGTATTTTTATAGTTTAGTGAAATAAGGAATGTTTGTTAAAATAATAACACGTTAGTACAAAGTATTCATAAACATATCATGTTTTTTTTAATTGATGTCTGTGTTTTTTTCTAACAGAGTTGTCTATATTCTGTGTTTTTCACCCCCTTCATTTCATACTTAGTTGCTGCAACCATGGACGCTCACTGCGAAGAGCAGACGTGAACATAATTAGTGCTTTAATGATTTGACTAGTCACAATCTGATATTTTGATTTGAAAATAGCTTCCTAGCTGCGAGTTTCACTAGCTGTAGAGGCCGCAGGGATCACATTAGTAAACTTTTTAAAAATAATATTTATATTAATTAAAAATATTTTACTATTTTTCTTCACTTAAATTCTATTCCTTAAAAAAATTAAAGAACACAATGTCTAACTAATTAGTTTAAACAATAAATATTCATTGCTATCATTGTTTATGCAGTTCATTTACATCATTTGTCACATACTTCTAATTCTATTTGCAGTCTTGTTTTCTATTAATATTTAGATGACGTCAAAATGGCACGAATAAAATATGCCTGTGATTTTGATAAATCTGTTTTACTAAACAATTTTGAAAATCGAGGATGGATACAAGTTGCATCAGAGGATGATTGGAACTTTTATTGGTATGACTATGAAGCTTAAAAATCAAATCAAGAAAATCTTCTGTTTATATATTTTTTTTTATTCAAAACACTTTTTCGTGTTGATGTAAAAAAACAATTTAGTGATTTAATGTCATTTTGAAATTCTCTTACTGTTCATTTATTTTCTTGTTTTTAAGCTAATATTTAAATATTTATACTGATATTATATTTTAGGGCTGGAGTTCATAATATAAGAAATGTTTTTAGTGTGGAAAGTGGATTCCGACTACAAGATAACCAGTGAGGTTTCTTTTTATCAGATTATATTTATTATATTCTATTTATACATACATATACTCTTTTTTTTCATGGAAAGGGCACAACAGTGGTATTTGATTCTTGAATTTATTTACTAATTTATTTTTTCTTTTTCAATATTTTCACATTAATCAAAATCCTTGCAAGTTCCAGAAGAATGTAAATAACATTAGTTTTACCACCAGAAATAATATGAATTTTACAGTGTTACTTTTTTTTTTTGCATACATGTTTGCCTTGATAGGTAAAAAAACATTTTGTAAGCTTCTTCATGATGCTCTGCTGGTAATTGCAGCCTCTGCCATGTGTCGAAAGGACAGCTTTGATATATGATTTTTTGGTAACAACACCTCAACATAGGCTTAGAATGTTGCTCTTGTCTGTGAATCTAAAGGCATATCAGGAAAGGTTCCCATCATATCAATGAATTTATTTGCCTTCATATTTTTATTCACAATATGCCAACTAGGGTTGCTTGTCATGGACCTCTGTAGAACCCCCAAGGAAAGTGAATGAGAGGATGTCTAAAAAAACCTGGTATCTGGACCTTAAAGCTGACACCAGTAAGATAGCAGCTCATACCCCGACAGTAGAGATGGGCAATGATGAAAATGATAATATTATTCACAATTATGAAATTTTCGTCTAAAAGTCTACTTGTGAAACAGAGGTGTTATTGCTGATGAATCGTTCTTTCACATTTTTTTATCAAATATTAGTTGAGCCAATAGATTTTATTTTCATTTTCTTAATTCTAGTTTAGATTTAGCTACTGGGCTGACAAGTCTTCTCTTGCAAAGGCTTGTTTGAATAGCATTGTTGAGACCTGATGTGTAGAGAATCCACAATATCATTGTTTGACTTTTTAAGCTGTAGGCATTTAAATCAGAATTATTACTGGCAGTTTAATCAAAACTGTTACTTTTCACATTGATTGTTCTATTTATAGTCTTAAGTTTTTTTTAAAGAATATCAAATACATATAGAAACAGTATTATGGATGCTGTAAATTTCATTTCGTAATACTCTAGTCATAAAAATGAAACATCTTGTTTATATCTCACTATTTAGCATGTTTGACTTTGTTTTGTTTTTTTTATAGAGTTATAAACCATTTTCCTAACCATGTGGAGCTCACTCGCAAGGATCTGATGGTTAAAAACATCAAGCGTTACAGAAAAGATCTTGAGAAAGATGGAAATCCTTTAGCTGACAAAGATGAGAATGGCCGCTTTTTGCATTTAGGTCAGTTTGGCTCTTTTTTTTTTGCCATAA